>CM042263.1:6872745-7182745 GCA_023566225.1 Romanogobio albipinnatus
TAATTTTCATTTTTGGGTGAACTAACCCTTTAAGGGGGCTTTAACACTGGGCATGTTTGCTGTGGTCATGTCCAAACGCGATTGTTCAGCGCTGGTCTGGTTTCACACTCAACTTGATTCTATCGAACCCTGGTGCACTCATCGTAATTCATCTTACGTCATCAAAAATGTGCACGGCGGATGACAGAAAACACACTGCAGTAAACATATTGTTTTTATTAATTTGGTGCTATTATGCGCAGCTGGGTAAACAACTCTTGGGTTTACTGTATGTGCATCGCATGAAGTTCAGTTGTTGCCCTGATTGCACGCACATGCGCGAATTCACGTGAATCGCGGGACAGTTCGAGTGCCACCTCCTTCAGAGCCCACGATTGACAGCTTTTATTAGCAGTTTTTCATGCAAACTGTGCCGCTTTTCGAACTAAAATGCCAATGACTCCATCTCACAGTGCATGCAGAGAGAGCAGCATTTATTGCGAACCGATCGATCCACCCTGAACAGTGCTGCGCATCCTCTACACATTTATTTATTTATTTAAAAATTGAAGCGATTTTCATAATTTCACAAAGACAAATCTCGATTTTGGTTTAATTTCAGTCAATCGTGCAGCCCTAGATTAACCTCACACCAGCACAAAACTAATTCTCCCTTCACTCAAACGAGCTCTGTCTCACATGGTAAACTGTATCACACGCTTGCTACTGGGGTAAATATATTCATCGCACAGACCGATTTTTTTGTAGCACAGGCGACATATATGTCGCACTATACAGCCCTGCACAAGTAGCAGCACGCTATGGCTGAATATCAGCATGGCTGTGATTCGTCCGTGGGTAATCACAGCGTGCTGATATACAGTCATATCGCAAGGCTACCAGCGTGATATTGCATTTATAACAGTTTGAGTAAATAAATAAGAAACAACAATGTGTTGTCTTTAAAAACCTCTTTTGAGCAGAACTACTTCCTTCTGCAACGGATTCAAATCTCATGTCGACAGTTTAACAGTTGTGACCAAGCCTCTGTTACTTATTCTAAAACGTCCCTTTAGAACTAGTAACGAAGGAATGATGAGGTGTTTCATTGCAGCTTATATTGTATTATGTAGAGTACAGTATCATAATTTTGAGAGACAGATTGACTAAACAAGTGTATTACCTGCATCTGATATAGCATTCTTCAGGTCGATGTCCATAATATTATATCCATTATAAAAAAATCAGTTTGAATGTCCGCTGAGGAAAGCGATATCTTTGTCTTTGACAGTGCTAAAACAACTTCCTGTCAGAATATGAGTCTGATGCTGCTCCATTGGGCTGTGATTATGGGGTGTGTTTCAACCGAACCAGGAAAGAAAATGCCTCTGCACTCAATTGAATAGACCTACAACCAATCAGAGCAACGATGCATAGTTGGCAACAGAACTCAACTGCACGCACGCTGGAAGAAGTAGAAGAAGAAGATGAGTATAAACGATCTTTGCCGGTGTTGTAAAAAAGAATTTAAGGTTACACAGAGTGCTTACCAACACCATCATCATTTTGAGAGAAATAGTAAAGGTGAACGCATATACGAACAAGTTCTCCGTTTAGGATTAGAACGAATTCAACTCAAACGCTCTTTGGTGACGTGGATGATTACGTTACTGTTGATCATCTGTGCATCATCGTATAAAGCCCACCCTGACAATTTGATTGGTCCGAACAGCTCTGGTTCGAGAATAGTTGCTCCACAACGGATCAAGTCACGAGCTTTGTGGGCGGGGCTAAGTTCGGCTGGCATCCAGGCTAGTCTTGCCATCTAACGGCGCGTAATAATGTAACTTTCACTGAAGTCCATTTCACTATTACTATTATTAATTACATACTACTACTTTATTATTTATATTACACTTCAAAGAGGCAAATTGGAGTCATTTTGTGGCTTGTAATGCCATTACCCAGTAGGTGCCTTTATGGCTCTTTAATCAATATACATGTATCTAATCTAGTTGCTCAAAAAAGTATTGCAGTTTGGCATTTTAATAAATATTTAGATATGATCAAACACTAGATTTCTTTAAAGGGTTAGTTCACCCAAAAATGAAAATTCTGTCAGTAATTACTCACCCTCATGTTGTTCCAACCATGTAAGACCTTCGTTCATCTTCGGAACATAATTTAGTATATTTTTGATGAAATCTGAGAGCTGTCTCACTCCTCCATAGGCTTTCAGAGGGACTGAAACTTGATGGCCCAGAATAGTAAGTAAAAACGTCATTTAAGGAGTCCAAATGACTACAGTGGCTCTGTATTAAGTCTATCATGCGACGAAAATACTTTTTGAGCGGAAAAACAACAAAAATAACGACTTTATCCCACTATTTATCCCACTATATACTCTCTGACGAGAGTTCGCGGGAGTGCCAACTCGCGCATGCGTCGTGGCACTCCCGCGAACTCTTGTCAGAGGCTCAAATTGAACAATAATAGTGGGATAAAGTCGTTATTTTTGTTGTTTTTCCGCTCAAAAAGTATTTTCGTCGCATGATAGACTTAATACAGAGCCACTGTAGTCATTTGGACTCCTTAAATGACGTTTTTACTTACTATTCTGGGCCATCAAGTTTCAACCCTCTGAAAGCCTATGGAGGAGTGAGACAGCTCTCAGATTTCATCAAAAATATACTAAATTATGTTCCGAAGATGAACGAAGGTCTTACATGGTTGGAACAACATGAGGGTGAGTAATTACTGACTTTATTTTAAATTTTGGGTGAACTAACCCTTTAAATGTGAAATTTTAAAATGTTAATAACTTACATCCTAATATTTTTAATGGTCAGGGGCGTCGGACTGGGGGTAAAACCAGTACTGATTACCAGGGCCCCAAGGGCAGAGAGAGCCCTTGAAAAGTCTGGAATATATTTTAACATCAGGACTGCCTATACATAGGGCCCGGGATTTTGTGCTATGCTCTAATGATACTTATATAAGCACACACAAGTGAAAGAAACGTTTTAAATAGTGCTAAAATAGTGCTAAGGCAAACTTATTTTTCAGTGTAAAGTAGGCTATATACATATGAATTGATACTGAATCAAGATCGATATCGATAAAGTTGGAAACCCTGCTATAGAATTTGTGCATTTATAGGCTACTAAATGTTTTTAGGCTGTTTTTCACACAAAAACCATAGAAACCATATAGCCTAGATACATTTTACCATGGCAGTGAAGAGCTATATGTGTTTTTAACTGTGGTTATCGTGATCTAAATCGATGATACTATGGAAGACCAATGGTTAATTTGAATGAAACTCAGTCATAATATTTAAATTTTACCATATAAAAATGAGGTTGTTACAATTTTTACAGATGTCCGTGTTTTTGTTGACGAACATAAATGTACATCTGCATCCTCCTAACTCAAGATACTACTGCCAACTCACTGTCAAATGTGCATTTCTAAGACAAAACATGTAATATTATTAATACTGCAGCTGAAGATATATGCCAAAGTCAGGCGCCACAAACCGGTTTCATGAAACAATATCACCCGTTAGCTCACGCAGAAACTAAGACATTCATTCATTTTATATTAAGATATTTATTTAAGGAAAAATGACTGGAAAAGTGTAAGGAATTCAAAAACGTGAAGTGTTTGTCATATTCTGACAATAAAGAGAAGTTTAAATCCACAATTGACCCCCTTTAGTTACCGTTGCTATGTCCGACAAGCCGCGCTCTCACACCACATCACAACACATTGCAGAGCAAAGAGGACACTGACAACGTACTGACAGACAGGACAGAGAAGGTTGCTTTTAATATGAAACAAAGTCTCAATTTTAAAATGTTGTCATTTTTTAAAGAGATGTAAACAATAAATACCGTTTTGTGGCGCTTTAATGTGTGGTGACAGGTCGCTGTAGTGCCTCAGTTAAAGCTGCTTGTGATGTGAACCGATCATCTCTTCCTTCTTGTTAATTTATAGTATCAAATAAACATGAATGGACTTCAGAAGGAATGTTGTTTCAACTGCGGAAAGACGTCAGTACACACCGTTTTTCAAGTTCAAGTCCACCAACGTTAATCCACGAACTCTTTTGACTGCTTTGTCGGACAAAAATGGCGGATTCGGCGAATGGCGGATTATGATTGGTCAGATCGCCTGTCAATCAAACTCCCGGCGAAGGGTGAATTAAAGGTCCCGTTCTTCGTGATCCCACTGTTCAAACTTTAGTTAGTGTGTAATGTTGCTGTTAGAGCATAAATAATACCTGTAAAATTATAAAGCTCAAAGTTCAATGCCAAGCGAGATATTTTATTTAACAGAAGTTCCCTTTCAAAGCCTACAGCGAACGGCTGGCTTGGACTACATCCTGGTACTTCCTTCATAAATGACGTCAGTAGAACAGTAGAACAGACTAACCTCCGCCCACAAGAATACGCGAAAAAAGGGGGCGTGGTCTTGTTGCTGTCCCACGTGGAGAAGAGGACGGTCACGTGGAGAAGAGGAATTGTTGCGTTTGAGTGTGTTTGTCGCCATGTCGTCGAGACGCTGTTTTTTCATCCCGGAGTCAAATCACCTTTGTTTGGCTTTCCCAGGGACGCTGTAGAGATCATTAAGCGCATACATCTCCCGTTAAGAGGCGTGACCTTTCCACGTGCGCTAAGCTGCTGTCGAATCACAACACAGGAACCGCTGGCACAATCAGAACTCGTTACGTATTTCTGAAGGAGGGACTTCATAGAATAAAGGAACTCATCAGCCGTTTTTAGGACAGTGAAAACAGCGGTATACAGATAAGTAAATTGTGTTAAAAATACTGTGTTTTTTTACACGTGAAACATGAACACATGTTATATTGCACACTGTAAACACAATCAAAGCTTCAAAAAAACACGAAGAACGGGACCTTTAATAGTCTGGTTTCTACAACTTTCACTTAGGAGCAAAAATCTGCCTTTAACTCGACTGATATTTTATCGAGATTATTTTTTGGCCATATCACCCAGCCCTAAAAAGAACACAAAGAATGGCCTTCTCAGCTGCCGTAGTTGCAACTCCTGCGTCATCAGAACAGGGTATTCAACGCACCACCGTTTCAGATAAAAAAATAAAAGAAAACGTTTTGCAACAATTTGTCCGGGCTGAACGCAGCCCTGTTGTAATATAATATATGACTGGGCCAAAGGGCCTAAATAGTAAAGACTGCAAAATTATGGTACCAAGAGGGCAGACAGTTTTTTGTGTGTGCATCAGATAAAGATCAAGGCATAGTTCAGTGCAATGCTTCCTGTAGCAGGCATGACTCAATCACTTCTCTATGCCATTTTGCACTGACTGCTAGCTTTCCTATACGTTAAAATGTAACGTGTAAAGCTAAACCCATTTAAGATACCATAAAAGTTATCATAAATTAATTTAAGTTCACTCTTCTGCAAAAATGCTGGGTTGTTTCAGCCCTTGTTTGGGTCAAATATGGAGAAACCCAACCGTTAGTTAAAATTTTTTAATGAAATGTTTTAACCCAACTGTTGAGTTTGTCCATATTTGACCCAAACATGGGTTGAAACAACCCAGCATTTTCCTCAGATGGCTGTTGATTCAACAAACTAATCCATAGTTGTGGCTAAATGTAGCCTACGTCCATTGCTATTTAAGTCAGAGACCATATCCACTGAGAGATTAAAACAATACAAAGCAATACATGCACACACACAATATCAAATAGGCAGTTATACATTACATAGAAAATCTATTTCATGGTTTCTTAGTCAGCACTGCAGCATCTTTAAAGATGACATCAACCATAAACATAAACTATTTAAATGTGTTTATGAAATATTAAACCCTTTGCATCTGTGTGCTATCGGTCATCAGGTTGAGGTGGACACTATCTAGTCGAGATACGTCTGAAAGTATTCATAACAAACACTGAGGAGTTTAATCTGTGGAGACGTGCAGGTTTTTGGTTTTTGCGTATAAGTCATAGAGGTTCATAGCGACATGAGCCTGAATTAATTAATTTCCATTTTTGGGTGAACTGCCCCTTTAAGTGCATAGTAAGCTATCACATAAAAAAACATAATTTATATAGAAGGTCTTCTATGTAATTTGTAATTGTTTGTGCGTCATTTCCATTGCCTCTTATCCACTGTTGGCTGCAGACATCAGCACATCAGTGATTTGTGTGTTTATGTTTGGGAAAGGCAGGGGTTAGTGGTCAGGATCCCAGACCACAATGTGCGCTCCTATTACAGTACCACTGCAGCCGTTTCCAGACACAACTCCAGAGACAGGGTCAAAGGTCACTCTGAGTTTTTATACATACAAGTGGGCCAATCTGTCATTAGAACATAAAGTCAAAAGGCATTATACACAAAAACCATATATATATATATATATATACAGTGAGGAAAATAAGTATTTGAACACCCTGTTATTCATGGAGGGGTCTGAAATTGTCATCGTAGGTGCATGTCCACTGTGAGAGACATAATCTAAAAAAAAAAAATCCAGAAATCACAATATATGATTTTTGAACTATTTATTTGTATGATACAGCTGCAAATAAGTATTTGAACACCTGTCTATCAGCTAGAATTCTGACCCTCAAAGACCTGTTAGTCTGCCTTTAAAATGTCCACCTCCACTCCATTTATTATCCTAAATTAGATGCACCTGTTTGAGGTCGTTAGCTGCATAAAGACACCTGTCCACCCCATACAATCAGTAAGAATCAAACTACTAACATGGCCAAGACCAAAGAGCTGTCCAAAGACACTAGAGACAAAATTGTACACCTCCACAAGGCTGGAAAGGGCTACGGGGAAATTGCCAAGCAGCTTGGTGAAAAAAGGTCCACTGTTGGAGCAATCATTAGAAAATGGAAGAAGCTAAACAGGACTGTCAATCTTCCTCGGACTGGGGCTCCATGCAAGATCTCACCTCGTGGGGTCTCAATGATCCTAAGAAAGGTGAGAAATCAGCCCAGAACTACATGGGAGGAGCTGGTCAATGACCTGAAAAGAGCTGGGACCACCGTTTCCAAGGTTACTGTTGGTAATACACTAAGACGTCATGGTTTGAAATCATGCATGGCACGGAAGGTTCCCCTGCTTAAACCAGCACATGTCAAGGCCCGTTTTAAGTTTGCCAATGACCATTTGGATGATCCAGAGGAGTCATGGGAGGAAGTCATGTGGTCAGATGAGACCAAAATAGAACTTTTTGGTCATAATTCCACTAAACGTGTTTGGAGGAAGAAGAATGATGAGTACCATCCCAAGAACACCATCCCTACTGTGAAGCATGGGGGTGGTAGCATCATGCTTTGGGGGTGTTTTTCTGCACATGGGACAGGGCGACTGCACTGTATTAAGGAGAGGATGACCGGGGCCATGTATTGCGAGATTTTGGGGAACAACCTCCTTCCCTCAGTTAGAGCATTGAAGATGGGTCGAGGCTGGGTCTTCCAACATGACAATGACCCGAAGCACACAGCCAGGATAACCAAGGAGTGGCTCTGTAAGAAGCATATCAAGGTTCTGGCGTGGCCTAGCCAGTCTCCAGACCTAAACCCAATAGAGAATCTTTGGAGGGAGCTCAAACTCCGTGTTTCTCAGCGACTGATCTAGAGAAGATCTGTGTGGAGGAGTGGGCCAAAATCCCTCCTGCAGTGTGTGCAAACCTGCTGAAAAACTACAGGAAACATTTGACCTCTGTAATTGCAAACAAAGGTTACTGTACCAAATATTAACATTGATTTTCTCAGGTGTTCAAATACTTATTTGCAGCTGTATCATACAAATAAATAGTTTAAAAATCATATATTGTGATTTCTGGATTTTTTTTTTTAGATTGTCTCTCACAGTGGACATGCACCTACGATGACAATTTCAGACCCCTCCATGATTTCTAAGTGGGAGAACTTGCAAAATAGCAGGGTGTTCAAATACTTATTTTCCTCACTGTTTTTATATATATTAGGAGAGAGAGAGAGAGAGAGAGAGAGAGAGAGAGAGAGAGAGAGAGAGAGAGAGAGAGAGAGAGAGTGTGTTAAGGTTTTCAGACCTCAAAGAAGAGGATGTTGTTTAAAATTAGCTTATCTGATAGCACAGCTATGCTATTGATGTGTACACGTGCATTTCTGCATTATTTCCTTCTCCATTTATGACTTTCTTCCTTTGTTTTATTAGTGGTCTATGATAAGTCATGACTAATGTATCATTATAACTTGACAACTACTACAAAAAAATGAGAGAGAAAAATACCTTATTTTGAAGGCAGGACTTTGGGGTGGGCTTTTTTTTGCAGATAAGCATTCCCCCAGAACACCCAAAAAACCACCTAGCAACGCCCTGGCAACCACTAGGAACACCTTAGCAACCACATAGCAATGCCATAGCAACCACTCAGAAGCTTAAGCAACAACATTGCAAACCCTTAGAACATCTTAGCATCCACATAGCAATAGCATAGTAACCACTTAGTGCACCTTAGCAACCACCAAGCAACACCACAGCAACCACATTGCAACCCTAACAGAACACCTTAGCAATGTCATAGCACCTATTCAGAAGCCTAAGCAACAAAATTGCAAACTCGTACATCTTAGCATCCACATAGCAATACCATAGTAACCACTCAGAACACCTTATCAACCACCTAGCAACACAATACCAACCACCTCCACAGCAATCACTATAAACATAAAAAACAACATTGTAACCCCTTAGAACATCTTAGCATCCACATAACAAAAGCATAGTAACCACTTAGTAGATCTTAGCAACTACCTAGCAACACCACAGCAACCACATTGCGACCCTAAAAGATCACCTTAGCAATGTCATAGCAACCACTCAGAAGCCTAAGCAACAACATTGCAAACCCTTAGAACATCTTAGCATCCACATAGCAATACCATAGTAACCACTCAGAACACCTTATCAACCATCTAGCTACGCCATAGCAACCACTCAGAACACCTTATCAACTACCTAGCAACGCCATACCAACCACCTCCACAGCAATCACTATAAACATAAGAAACAACATTGCAAACCCTTAGAACATCTTAGCATCCACATAGCAATAGCATAGTAACCACTTAGTAGATCTTAGCAACCACCTAGCAACCCTAAAAGATCACCTTAGCAATGCCATAGCAACCACTCAGAAGCCTAAGCAACAACAATGAAAACCCTTAGAACATCTTAGCATCCACATAGCAGTACCATAGTAATCACTCAGAACACCTTATCAACCACCTAGCTACACCATAGCAACCATTCAGAACACCTTATCAACCACACTTAGCTACGCCATAGCAACCACCTCTACATTAATCACCTACGAAACAACATTACAACCCCTTAGAACACCTTAGCATCCACATAGCAATTCCATTGTAACCACTCAGAACATCTTAGCAACCACCTAGCAACACCACATTGCAACCCTAATAGAACACCTTATCAAGGTGTCATTACAATCATTACAAAACTAGAATATCTTGGCAACCACCCTAGCTACGCCATAGCAACCACCTAGCAATCCATAGCAATCACTTAAAGACCTAATTGCCAAGAACATCTGGGCAACCATGAAGCATCTTAGCAATCACTTAAAACACCTTAGCAACCACACAGAACAATCTAGCATTATAACAAAGTGTACTGCATGGGCAAACACCTCTCACATTTTCTTCAGGGGGAAAAAAAGTTAGTTTATGTAAATGTCTGCAGCTCAAAGTAACAGGAAATGTTGCTTTACTTGGGACAGCATACAATGTCAGTGAAACATGCTGCGATGTTTATTTACAATGCACTTTTCTTCAATTTCCTTTGAACAGATTGTCCGGAAATTCCGGAAACTCTGTCATTTAGGACATTCTCTTACCAATCCCCACGCAAATAAACAAACAAACAAACAAACAAAAACACAGTGTGCACAATGTACATAAACAAGAACAAAACACAGTGAAACTGAAAATCTTTTAAACACAATGGCCTACGATTATTTGGCAGCTGTTGGTGTGTAAATGATGCGTTATATAAGGGGAAGTGACATTCCTGGGATGGTTTGATGATAACATCTGACAGTAGCAGACACTCTTATCTGTTGCGCTACTACCAGCTGAGATGTCCCCAAATGACGCTGTGATACTATCTACATCCATATGGATACAGTTTATGGAGGTTGATCAAAAACTTGGCTGCACTCGAGCGGGATGACCACAGGTGGCCGTTTTACATGCCTCAGATAATGGCCTGTACTGTGTAACAGCCTCATCCGCGGCTTTTTTCTGCAGGATTCTGGAATGACTCACTGTAATGAGTCGCTGTGAGGAGGGATTGAGATGTGATACTGTGGGTTAATGATTTAGGACCATGATGGGGGGAATCATATCGAAACTAGCCGGTGAGACAATTGCCACATACATAATGAAACTCCCAAACACATGTGATAGAATGTGAGAGTCTCATGGCTGCAAGCTAGAAATATGGATACTAACAGTTCAACAAGTGGGTAATAGATATTTTTGACCAAGTTAGCATTAGCATCTAGCAACTGTGAGCTGATCCCACCAGCTAAAACACAAGCATTGCTGGATGATAATACATCTCTTGTTTCCAACAGTTTGGTCAAAAAATAAAACTAAAACAAATATGGGTTAAACTGTTAGCATCTATGTTTCTTGTTTAGACAGTCTTTTTTTAAGCTTTGCAAGTCTCTGCAAGACTTTACAAGACTTTGCCAGACGCATTTAAATGAGATTGTCACACCAAAACTTTACATTGATTACTTAGAAATTGTAGTCAGTTACTGATTCCAAATTACATGACAAAATTAGATTACACATTTAATGTAATATAATCTGACTAACGTTACTTTTGGAATTGCTTTATCACATTGACTTGAATAGGATAATCGTGTACCATATTGATATAAACATACAAAGAGAAAGAACATTTATTATCAAAAACATAAAGTGCAGTAAAGGAACACGCCGACTTTTTGGGACTTTAGCTTATTCACCGTATCCCCCACAGTTAGACAAGTTCATACATACCATTCTCATCTCCATGCGTGCTATCACAACATGTAAATAGGAAAATGTTGGCGTTGTTTTGTCACTTATTGAGCAGTAGGCTAGCTGGAGCCATTTACCTCCAGTCTTTGTGCTAAGCTAGGCTAGCGGTGGTGCGTTAGACAGAGTTATGGCACGCACGGAGATGAGAAGGGTATGTATGGACTTATCTAACTCTGGGGGATACGGTGAATAAGCTAAAGTCCCAAAAAGTCGGCGTGTTCCTTTAAACTTGACGTCAGGGTTTCCCGGACTGGGGTTCATGATGGAACTGCAGGGGTTTGTGAGTAAAATGAAAGCTATTAATGAAATCATAAAAATGAAAATAAATAACTTTAAAATAAAAACAATCAAAATAAAACACTTACTAAAAAGATTACTTTTTCATGTACCTTGTAGTAGGGATAATCAATGAATTATGAATCATTTACTGCCATTGTGAGAATAAAATGTAATCATGTAATCAAAAAAAGAGTAATGTAGTCTGATTACAAGTAATTTACAATGTAATATAATCTAATTACAAGTACTTCATTTTTGGAATCTGATTACGTAATCCAGATTACATGTAATCAGTTACTACCCAGCACTGGTATCTTATATAATCTATTTATTCGGTTTGGCTATGTTCACATTGAACTGATATAAAGTGTGAGGTATACTTCTTTTTTTGATGCACATATAGACAAATGCCGTAAATTTTGTCATCAAACTAGTACATGCACACATCCTGATTTTGCTGAGTTAGACATCTTCCTCGGTCAACATACACTATATTGCCAAAAGTTTTGGGACGACTGCCTTTACATGCACATGAACTTTAATGACATCCCATTCTCAATCCGTAGGGTTTAATATGGAGTTGGTCCACCCTTTGCTACTATAACAGCTCTTCTGGGAAGGCTTTCCACAAGGTTTAGGAGTGTGTTTATGGGAGAAAAAAAATTCCAGAAGCAGAAAAATGTGAGGTCAGGCACTGATGTTGGACAAGAAGATCTGGCTCGCAGTCTTCGGTCTAATTCATCCCAAAGGTGTTCTATCGGGTTGAGCAGGCCAGTCAAGTTCCTGGAACAGGAAGGGGCCATCCCCAAACTGTTCCCACAAAGTTGGGAGCATGAAATTGTCCAAAATGTCTTGGTATGCTGAAGCATTAAGAGTTCATTTCACTGGAACTAAGGGGCAAGGCCCAACCCCGGAAAAACAACCCAACACCATAATCCCCTCTCCACCAAACTTTACACTTGGCACAATGCAGTCAGGCAAGTACCGTTTTCCTGGCAACCGCCGAACCCAGACTCATCCATCGGATTGCCAGACAGTTTGGAGGTCTGTAGCTATTGACTCTGAAGAAAGTTCTTCTGCGCACTGTGCAACTCAGCATGCGCTGACCCCGCTCTGTGATTTTACGTGGCCTATCACTGCGTGGCTGAGTTGCTGTTGTTCCCAATTGCTTCCACTTTGTTATAATATCACTAACAGGTGACCGTGGAATATTTAGTAGTGAGGAAATTTCACAAATGGACTTGTTGCACAGGTAGCAATCTATCACGATACCACACTTGAGTTCACTGAGCTCCTGAGAGCGACCCATTCCTTCACAAATGTTTGTAGAAGCGTCTGCATGCCTAGGTGCTTGATTTTATACACCTGTGGCCATGGAAGTGATTGGAACACCTGAATTCAATAATTTGGAGTGGTGACCCAATACTTTTGGAAATATAGTGTATTTTGTTGATCCTGGAACAACATTCCCATCCAAATATTTAATCCTAACCATATTCCTACCCCTAAACCTAACTCTACCCATAAATCCCTAAAATCAGAGGGAAATGATAGATTAATAACACCTAACCCTGGTTGTAACCCTAAACTTGACATAAACTATAAACGTGTCCCTCAAATCTGATTGGTTGATTGGAATGTTGTTCCACGATCAACAAAGATGTTGATCCTGGAACATTATGTACTTGGTAAAATCAGGTTCTGCAGTGAAAAGAAGACAACAAAACATCAAAATACTAAAGACGCCGACAACAAGACAGCCGCATTAACAAATGAGTGGTTAAGAGCAATTCAAGCAACCTCTGGAGAGAAAAAGAGCAGGCATTGAGAGATTCATCTGAATTCAGTTCAGAATAGGTCACAATCAGAAAAAGAGTTTAGTTGCAGTGTATTTGGCCAGTGACTTCTAGAAATTGAATTAAAAACAACAATAGTAGCATGAACGTCATTTGTCTAGATTCTTGAGGGACAACAACTACAGATTCACTAAACTCTTTGTTTAGTATGGTTCTAATAACTGTCAAGAGCATATTTATTTACTTTTAACATACTTCAGAGAGCACTTTGTGGATTTTCCATGGTCGGCGTTCCAATTGGTACCAAAAAGATTATGTATTTTCAACAGAGAAAACCTCAACGATGATTCATGTCCGCGCAAGGTCTGCAAAACAAACATTAAGTTAGGTACGGATTTGGATTTGAGCATAACTCGAACCGGATTCTTCTGCTTTTCCCCGTGTTTAGTCAGCTGGGATTGTGGAATTGAAATTGCAGAAGCCCGTTGATTGAGGCAAATGGGGAAATGGCGCACCACAAAAATGGAACACGATTCCAATAAATGCTAAGATTGCGACGAAAGCCACTCGCTACCACACGGCCCCTTATCCAAAGATAGAAAACAGACGCTTTGAACTATCTTTACACAATACGTTACACAAGAGATAAGAGACCAGGGCGTAATGAGGAGGACAGGGAAAAAAGAAAGATGGCAGGAAAATAGAGAGTGGGACAGAGGAGAGACGAGAGAGGCCCTGCAACTCTTTGTTAGCCCCACAGAACGATCTCCAATTACCGCACAAAAGGAGCTCATTCAGGAGGCACGGACTGAACACTAGGGCTTTGCATGGGAAATGAAGACTACACGGAATGCTAAGAGGAGCTCTCCGTGCGACACACACACACACACACATTCCCTCAGTTGCTTTGCCATGTGCAAGTCCTGTTTTTTGCAGTAGCGTATATTTATTTGTTTGACTTTGTCGCCAAAATCAGTTTGCGCTATTTCCTCAGGAGTTTCACTATACGTCTGAATATTTCATGTAGTGCTCGGACACTATCATGGGACTTTCCAACAGTTGCTGAGGCAGCTTCCTGCACCTGACCACCTAAGTGTGCACTTGGCATTGCATTGACGGTCTCTTTGTTGTGTGAGTTGATATATCCGAAACATGGACGAACTCTCGAATCTCACTTTTACTTTGGGGTTTTCAGTGGAAGGATGTGTTGATATCAAAAGCATTTGTAGGGCATGCTCAATGGGACAAAGGTCAGCTGCCGAGGAAGTGACTCACCCTGGCTAGCGCATCCCTTGACTGGAAGTGGATGGCATACCACAGGTCTTTCCTGGTCGCTCTAGACTTTTCCAGGCCAACGCACGAAACAATCTGCAGTGTAATTGCGCCATGTTCATGACCTTACATTGTTTACACATGGTGCATATCCTTAATAATGCATGCTCATTACTCTTGAGGCATCTAATTCATGACACACCCAGCAGTTTTGATTTGTCTCAAATTACTATGATTCCCCAAGGTACGATTAAAGCAGGACTTGTCCATCCACACGTTGGATGTTATCGTAATCGAATTCTAATGGCTGCCGTATGTTCCCAAAATAATACTTATGCGATTATGTATCAATGGGAATTGTAACTTTCCCAGTTATAAAGTGTGTCAGTTAAAGAATAATGGCGGAAGCTAATCAGTTTTAGTCATAATAATGTGACTGTCGATGAAACAGCTTCGTTTTGGTCTTTTGTGTGCAGATGTTGATGGAAAATAGCTTGCATCATTTAGCCATGTTTTTTTTTTTTTTTTTGGTGTTTTTGCCTTTATCATTATTGGACAGTATGCAGACAGGAAGCAAAGTGGGAGAGAAAGAGGGGGACAGGATCGGGAAATGTCTGCAAGATGGGACTTGAACTCGGGTCGCCACTGGCGTGCTAACCACAAAGCTATTGCCGCTGACATTTAGCCATATTTTTGAGGCGAGTGGTTTGCGTGACAAAGCATTCCAATTTCAAGGCATGTCAGTTAAAGAATCATGGAGAATCTAATCAGTTTTCGTTATAATTTGTTATAATGTAACTGTCGATGATACTGTTTAGTATCTTTTTTTGTGTACTGACGTTGATGAAAATAGCATTGAAGCTTGCCTCATTTAGCCATGTTTTTTTTTTTTTTTGGGTGATTTTTGCCTTTATCATGATAGGACAGTAAGCAGGGGACGGGATTGGGAAATGTCTGCAAGACGGGACTCAAACTCAGGTCGCGCGAAATGCAACAACTCTTTAGGTCAGCACACTTCCCAAGAGGCTATTGTCGTCGACATTTAGCCGTGTTTTTTGAGGCGAGTGGTGTGCGCAACAAAGCATTCCAAGTTTGGGGCATGTCGGTTAAAAAATCATGGAGAATCTAATCAGTTTGGGTCATATTTTATTATAATGTAACTGTCGATGATACTGTTTAGTATCTTTTTTTGTGTACTGACGTTGATGAAAATAGCATTGAAGCTTGCCTCATTTAGCCATGTTTTTTTTATTATTATTTATTTTTGGGTGATTTTTGCCTTTATCATGATAGGTGAGTAAGCAGGGGACGGGATTGGGAAATGTCTGCAAGACGGGACTCGAACTCAGGTCGCCCGAAATGCAACAACTCTTTAGGCTCACTTCCCACGAGCCAAGTTTTTTTTTAGGCGAGTGGCTTCCGTGACAAAGCATTCCAAGATTGGGGAATGTCAGTTAAAGAATCATGGTTGAATTGAATCGATTTTGGTCAAAATTTGTTTAATTGTGAATGTAGATTAAACTATTTTTGTGTATTGTTGATGAAAACAACATAGTGATGAAGCTTGCCCCCCCTTGCCTTTAGCTGTGTTTATGAAGTGACTGGTTTGTGCAAAAAAGCAACATTTAAATACATGGCTAAAGAATGCATTATATACCCAATGCACATTCTTTGCTCTTAAAGGGATAGTTCAACCAAAAATGAAAATTACCCCATGATTTACTCACCCTCAAGCCACATATACGTGTATATGCTCTTCTTTCAGACGAAAAAAATCGCAGTTATATTAAAAAATATCCTGGCTCTTCCAAGCTTTATAATGGGAGTGAATTGGGGTTGATATTTTGAAGCCCAAAAAAGTGCATCCATCCATCATAAAAGTACTCCAATCGGCTCCTAGTTGGTTAATAAAGGCCTTCTGAAGCGAAGAGATGCTTTTGTGTAAGAAAAATATCCACATTTAAAACTTTATACACTAAAATAACTAGCCTCCGTCAGACGGCCGTACGCATCGATTTACACCTGACCGAGCAAAATAAAACACTGGTCACAAACTAGAAGTCTAAAACGAGAATTTTTAAAGTGAAATGTCGGGGATTTCAATATAAAAGAAGAGGAGCTTGAGTTTGTTGCCATGCCATATTTGTTTGAACCACGAGAGGCTTCAAAGCTTTCGCTACTCTTACATCCTATGTCATAAATCGCGTCAGGGGTTACTCTTTTGGCGAAAGTCAACTTGCTTAGGCTTTCTGCCTGGAATGGATATTTTTCTTACAAAAACCCATCGCTTTGCCTCAGAAGGCCTTTGTTAACCCACTGGAGTCGGATTACTTTTGTATTACTTATGGATTACTTTTATGATGGATTGATGCACTTTTTTGGACTTCAAAATCAGGACCGCCATTTACTCCCATTATATAAAGCTTTGAAGTGCAATTATATTTTTTAATTTAACTCTGATTGTGCTCATCTGAAAGAAGATGAGTAAATCATGGGATGATTTTCATTTTTGGGTGAACTACCCCTTTAATTTTGTTGCATTAGCGATAAAAAGCTAGCTGAAATTTCCAAAGCCAATTTTCAAACTCATCCAATCTCTTTTGATGGAAAATCCCAGAAGGATTTGAAGGATCAAAGAGTTGTGTTACTTGGTCACATGATTTCATGACGTTTATAACTGTGGGCCGTTACTACTCTGGATCAGTGGAAAGCACATGTTTTCTCTTCCTCTGCATTCTGGTCCCATTGGTTATTAGTGGCTATTCAGAGCTCCATGCTGTCAGATATGTATGACCTAGAGGGAGGATTACGGAGAAAAGGTGGGGAGTGAAAGCACAACAGACCCCCAAAAAAGACATTCTTCGGTATTCCCCTGACACGTCTGCCTCACAGCGACGACGTACGCAAGGAGCCAGAGACTTCCCACTGAGAATCGTGGGAGAAGGCAGTGGTTGCTGGGGGAATATTCATGCCCGGAGAACAGGAATAGGAAACAGGGGGCGTTCTTCCTGTTATTGGTTTATTTAAACAGATCTAGGCATTATCAGCTATTTATTGTTTGTGGGTTTGTTTGTATGGATGCAGAGACGACTGAGTAAAAGGGGGTTTTGTATTGGTTTAATATGTAAACTGGACATTCCTGTCATAACTATAACAACAGAAGATAAACTATGTAATGCATGCTAATAATTTAGCGCTAAGAAAACGTGGTATTTTAAGTCCTGAGATAAAACAGTGACTAAGAGTTAAACAAAACTTAAATTCGACCACATGACCTGAATTACTTCAAGCAGAATCTACATGCCAAAAATGCCAGAAAATGTAATTGTTAAAAATATTTTTTTTTCCCGTTTTTGATTTTGGCGGTAAAATGTAACCCGGACATTCTCGTGACATTCACCCAATTAGTTCCCACCAAGACAAATTTCAAAGTCACTGCAGTGCCCTGATTTATTGGAGATAAATCCCCAAATTCCCACCCCTTCACGCCTATCTCAACCTCTCCTCTGGTCCTCTAGTGGCGCCAGGTCCTCTGAGCTGATGTTAAGGTGGTACAACCAGACCCTGGCAATAACAAACAGTTAATTTTCCTGTAGGGACCCTCTCTCTCGCCACAGTCCAACCAGATTGGCCCTTTCTGCTGGGACAATTTGCTACTGGCTGACTGGGTCCAAACAAAACCAGGGAAAAGGGAGACGGGTACAAAGGGGGGATCCCAGTGGAAGCTGGCGTTGTTCCCCATCCAGTGAAGAGCTCAATGCCCCTCATACACACACAGGACATCAACAGAAACATTACATAAAGTTGCACTCAGAAATCAGTGGCATTAATTGACGTAAATTATGTAAAATGCGAGCTGTTTATCAGGATTGGGAATGAACTTGGGTTTTTTTTATTTAATTTATCAACATACTTTTGGTAATTTTTATATGGGCTCGTACTGCACAAATTAAATAAATTAAGCCGAATTTTAAAGAAATATGCGACGAAAAAAAAAAAAAAAAAAAAAAAATATATATATATATATACTGTGAGGAAAATAAGTATTTGAACACCCTGCTATTTTGCAAGTTCTCCCACTTAGAAATCATGGAGGGGTCTGAAATTGTCATCGTAGGTGCATGTCCACTGTGAGAGACATAATCTAAAAAAAAAATCCAGAAATCACAATGTATGATTTTTTAACTATTTATTTGTATGATACAGCTGCAAATAAGTATTTGAACACCTGAGAAAATCAGTGTTAATATTTGGTACAGTAGCCTTTGTTTGCAATTACAGAGGTCAAACGTTTCCTGTAGTTTTTCAGCAGGTTTGCACACACTGCAGGAGGGATTTTGGCCCACTCCTCCACACAGATCTTCTCTAGATCAGTCAGGTTTCTGGCCTGTCGCTGAGAAACACGGTGTTTGAGCTCCCTCCAAAGATTCTCTATTGGGTTTAGGTCTGGAGACTGGCTAGGCCACGCCAGAACCTTGATATGCTTCTTACAGAGCCACTCCTTGGTTATCCTGGCTGTGTGCTTCGGGTCATTGTCATGTTGGAAGACCCAGCCTCAAACCATCTTCAATGCTCTAACTGAGGGAAGGAGGTTGTTCCCCAAAATCTCGCAATACATGGCCCCGGTCATCCTCTCCTTAATACAGTGCAGTCGCCCTGTCCCATGTGCAGAAAAACACCCCCAAAGCATGATGCTACCACCCCCATGCTTCACAGTAGGGATGGTGTTCTTGGGATGGTACTCATCATTCTTCTTCCTCCAAACACATTTAGTGGAATTATGACCAAAAAGTTCTATTTTGGTCTCATCTGACCACATGACTTTCTCCCGTGATTCCTCTGGATCATCCAAATGGTCATTGGCAAACTTAAGACGGGCCTTGATATGTGCTGGTTTAAGCAGGGGAATCTTCCATGCGATGCATGATTTCAAACCATGACGTCTTAGTGTATTACCAACAGTAACCTTGGAAACGGTGGTCCCAGCTCTTTTCAGGTCATTGACCAGCTCCTCCCGTGTAGTTCTGGGCTGATTTCTCACCTTTCTTAGGATCATTGAGACCCCACGAGGTGAGATCTTGCATGGAGCCCCAGTCCGAGGGAGATTGACAGTCATGTTTAGCTTCTTCCATTTTCTAATGATTGCTCCAACAGTGGACCTTTTTTCACCAAGCTGCTTGGCAATTTCCCCGTAGCTCTTTCCAGCCTTGTGGAGGTGTACAATTTTGTCTCTAGTGTCTTTGGACAGCTCTTTGGTCTTGGCCATGTTAGTAGTTTGATTCTTACTGATTGTATGGGGTGGACAGGTGTCTTTATGCAACTAACGACCTCAAACAGGTGCATCTAATTTAGGATAATAAATGGAGTGGAGGTGGACATTTTAAAGGCAGACTAACAGGTCTTTGAGGGTCAGAATTCTAGCTGATAGACAGGTGTTCAAATACTTATTTGCAGCTGTATCATACAAATAAATAGTTAAAAAATCATATATTGTGATTTCTGGATTTTTTTTTTAGATTATGTCTCTCACAGTGGACATGCACCTACGATGACAATTTCAGACCCCTCCATGATTTCCATGTGGGAAAACTTGCAAAATAGCAGGGTGTTCAAATACTTATTTTCCTCACTATATATATAAATATCTGGGTGCTCCAGTATGCCTTAGAAGTACATGACAAGTATGCAAGATCCAGGTGCCTCATTCCTTCCTTCCTTCCTTTTTTCCCCCTGCTCCTCTCCCTCTCCAACCCCCAATTTTCCCACCATTTGCGCAAAGTAAATTCTCATTAAGAACCAAATTGTTTTCAGATGCTGGCCTGGTCCGGTTGCTGTAGCAACGAGCTAGGAGGCAGCGAGCAGCGCTGGCAGTGGAATGGACAGCACCGGATCCAAAGCCCACAGTGCAAAAAAAGCCCTCTCTTTGCCAGGCTCCACTAAGCCCATTCTGCCGGGCACAATGCGGACTGACGGAGTCCATTCTGCTCTTTACAAATGGTGAGGAAGCTCCACTGGAGAGGCCTCGAGACAAGTCATATGTTTTCACACATACCTCAGTCTGAGATGTGCTTAACACGTCAGTTTGAGTTGAGGTAAACAACAACGCCTCTTAGTAAACACAATGAGAGATCAATATGCATAACAATGACAATGTACTTGTACATATGACAATGAAGCACTCTACCTTACTATGCTAAAATTCCTTTCTTTTACTCTACACTATTTTATTTTACTCTACTATACTTTGGATATATATTAACTATATTATCTGCATTTTAAAGTATATTCGACTTTTATTTTACTACTTTATTTTACTTTAAAAAATAGATAAATAAAATAACAATAAACTATCAAAGAGCCCCTAAAGGAACATGGTTATGGAAAAATATGAAAAATATATTTCAATACTTTTTCGCTCTATCACAAAAGTTTTCTGTTCCCCCAAGAAACTTTGCATTTGCACAAAAAACCTTTGAGTTCGCTCAAGAATCTTTGCGTTCGCCCAAGAAACTTTGCGTTTGCCCAAGAAACTTTGCGTTCGCTTGAAGAACATTTGCTTTCATTCGCAAAACCTTGGCGTTCGCTCGCAAAACATTTGCATTCCCCCATGAAACTTTGTGTCCGCTCAAAAAACCTTTGCATTCGCCCAATAAACTTTGCATTCGCCCAAGAAACTTTGCGTTCGCTCGAAGAACCTTTGCATTCGCTCGAAAAACATTTGCATTCATTCGCAAAACCTTTGCGTTCCCCCAAGAAACTTTGCTTTCGCTCGCAAAACATTTGCATTCCCCCATGAATCTTTGTGTTCCCTCAAAAAACCTTAGCGTTCCCCAAAGAAACTGCGTTCGCTCCCCAAACCTTTACGTTCCCCAAGAAACTTTGCGTTCATTCGCAAAACCTTTGCGTTTATTCACAAAACCTTTGCATTCCCCCAAGAAACTTTGCGTTTGCTTACAAAACCTTTACGTTCCCCAAGAAACTTTGAGTTCGCTTACAAAACCTTTACGTTCCCCAATAAACTTTTATTTCGCTCGCAAAACATTTGCATTCCCCCATGAATCTTTGTGTTCCCTCAAAAAACCTTAGCGTTCCCCAAAGAAACTTTGTGTTCGCTCCCCAAACCTTTACGTTCCCCAAGAATCTTTGTGTTCGCTAGCAAAAACCTTTTTGTTCCCCAAGAAACTTTGGGTTCATTCGCAAAACCTTTGTATTCCCACAAGAAATGTTGTGTTCGCTCGCAAAAACCATTGCGTTCGCCCAATAAACTTTGCGTTCGTACACAAAACCTTTGCGTTCTCCAAGAAACTTTGCGTTCGCTTACAAAACCTTTGTGTTCGCCCAAGAAACTTTGCTTTCGCTTACAAAACCTTTGTGTTTGCCCAAGAAACTTTGCGTTCATTCGCAAAATCTTTGCGTTTATTTACAAAACCTTTGCATTCCCACAAGAAATGTTGTGTTCGCTTACAAAACCTTTACGTTCCCCAAGAAACTTTGCGTTCGCTTACAAAACCTTTGCGTTCCCCAATAAACTTTGCGTTTATTCGCAAAACCTTTGCATTCCCACAAGAAATGTTGTTCGCTCGCAGAACCTTTGCGTTCATTCGCAAAACCTTTACGTTCCCCAAGAAACTTTGTGTTTGCTTGCAAAAACCTTTTTGTTCCCCAAGAAACTTTGGGTTCATTCGCAAAACCTTTGCATTCCCACAAGAAATGTTGTTCGCTCGCAGAACCTTTGCGTTCCCCAAAAAACTTTGCTTTCGTACACAAAACCTTTGCGTTTTCCAAGAAACTTTGCGTTCGCTTACAAAACCTTTGTGTTTGCCCAAGAAACTTTGCGTTCATTCGCAAAACCTTTGCATTCCCACAAGAAATGTTGTGTTCGCTTACATACCTTTACGTTCCCCAAGAAACTTTGCGTTCGCTTAAAAAACCTTTATGTTCCCCAATAAACTTTGCGTTTATTCGCAAAACCTTTGCATTCCCACAAGAAATGTTGTGTTCGCTTACATACCTTTACGTTCCCCAAGAAACTTTGCGTTCGCTTACAAAACCTTTATGTTCCCCAAGAAACTTTGCGTTCATTCGCAAAACCTTTGCATTCCCACAAGAAATGTTGTTCGCTCGCAGAACCTTTGCGTTCCCCAAAAAACTTTGTGTTCGCTTACAAAACCTTTGTGTTCGCCCAAGAAACTTTGCATTCGCTCAAAAAACATTTGCATTCCCCCATGAATCTTTGTGTTTGCTCTAAAAACCTTTGCGTTTGCCCAATAAACTTTGCATTCGTTCGCAGAACCTTTGCATTCATTCGCAAAACCTTTGCGTTCGCCCAAGAAACATTGCGTTCATGTGCAAAACCTTTGCGTTCTCCAAGAAACTTTGCGTTCGCTTACAAAACCTTTGTGTTCGCCCAAGAAACTTTGCTTTCGCTTACAAAACCTTTGTGTTTGCCCAAGAAACTTTGCGTTCATTCGCAAAATCTTTGCGTTTATTTACAAAACCTTTGCATTCCCACAAGAAATGTTGTGTTCGCTTACAAAACCTTTACGTTCCCCAAGAAACTTTGCGTTCGCTTACAAAACCTTTGCGTTCCCCAATAAACTTTGCGTTTATTCGCAAAACCTTTGCATTCCCACAAGAAATGTTGTTCGCTCGCAGAACCTTTGCGTTCATTCGCAAAACCTTTACGTTCCCCAAGAAACTTTGTGTTTGCTTGCAAAAACCTTTTTGTTCCCCAAGAAACTTTGGGTTCATTCGCAAAACCTTTGCATTCCCACAAGAAATGTTGTTCGCTCGCAGAACCTTTGCGTTCCCCAAAAAACTTTGCTTTCGTACACAAAACCTTTGCGTTTTCCAAGAAACTTTGCGTTCGCTTACAAAACCTTTGTGTTTGCCCAAGAAACTTTGCGTTCATTCGCAAAACCTTTGCATTCCCACAAGAAATGTTGTGTTCGCTTACATACCTTTACGTTCCCCAAGAAACTTTGCGTTCGCTTAAAAAACCTTTATGTTCCCCAATAAACTTTGCGTTTATTCGCAAAACCTTTGCATTCCCACAAGAAATGTTGTGTTCGCTTACATACCTTTACGTTCCCCAAGAAACTTTGCGTTCGCTTACAAAACCTTTATGTTCCCCAAGAAACTTTGCGTTCATTCGCAAAACCTTTGCATTCCCACAAGAAATGTTGTTCGCTCGCAGAACCTTTGCGTTCCCCAAAAAACTTTGTGTTCGCTTACAAAACCTTTGTGTTCGCCCAAGAAACTTTGCATTCGCTCAAAAAACATTTGCATTCCCCCATGAATCTTTGTGTTTGCTCTAAAAACCTTTGCGTTTGCCCAATAAACTTTGCATTCGTTCGCAGAACCTTTGCATTCATTCGCAAAACCTTTGCGTTCGCCCAAGAAACATTGCGTTCATGTGCAAAACCTTTGCGTTCCCACAAGAAACTTTGCAGTTAGACCTAAATAATTGTGTCAATCAGCCCAATAAGTAAAAGCCAGAAAAATCTGACATGACTTTGTTTGATTTCATGTTACAAGCTCAATGGGGGTGGAGACCAGATGGTCCATGAGCCTTTAGGGCTTGTAAGCCTTATATTTAGATTAAGGACCTTTGACTGCACTTTGTGTTCATTCATTACAGGTATCAGCTGTCTGTAACAAAAGGTCCTCACCCTAATTCACAGCATATTAACCTACAAATAAAACAGGTCAAGCTCAAGGTCTACTAAACCGTGCTTATTAAGTACTATGGATTTATCCTGACTCACATTATGAGTCATATGGAGACTTTGAATTTTCAGCAGCTTCAGAGGCAGACAGTCCTACATACAATCATTAGACAACAAGGGAATTATTGTAATTATTTGGCATCATTGTTGTTATTATTATTATTAAGATTTATGCAAATTTTTCAAGCTATCCAAACAATCATAAATCCCTAAACAGTCATAAAAAACACCCTGGAATCTACAACATAGTAAAAGTGCTGCTCTAAATACTAAAAGTGCTGCACAAAACATAAATCAACAACACAGAAAGTAATAAAAAGTTGCATTCTATGGTATTTGGGGAAGATTGTGTGCACATTTATCTTTATAATGTTTCTCTGCAATTTGAGGGTGAAACTGATGGCTTTACAGAGTAAACAGCAAACAGCACAGTAAATAGCCCTGAACTTGGCTATTATTTATACTTTTGCACAATATGGTTGTAATTGCTCTGAATTTGTGGTTTTAAGGTTAGTGAGAATTCGCCCATTAAACACCTAGAATTTATTATAAATGAATGTTTTGTGAGCTGTGTGGCAATTATAGGTCACGCAAGGACACATATGTGCTATAATAACAATAAAAGTAAAGTTAAAAAGAGAAATGTCAGTTTAGTTAGTAAAGTTAAACAGTATAAACTACTCTATTATGAATACTAAATTTCTACACCTTTTTAAATATTTTATTATATATTTGAATAGTCTTTATTAAAGATAATTATTTGTATATTATATATTATTGTATGTACATCGAGGCATGGACTCCACTAGACCCCTGAAGATGTGCTGTGGTATCTGGCACCAAGATGTTAGCAGCAGATCCTTTAAGTCCTGCAAGTTGCGAGGTGGGGCCTCCATGGGTCGGACTTGTTGACATGACCCTGTCAACAACCGAACACCCCACAAGAGCTGCAGTTTTGGAGATGCTCTGACCCAGTCGTCTAGCCATCAAAATTTGGCCCTTGTCAAACTCGCTCAAATCCTTACGCTTCCCCATTTTTCCTGCACATCAACTTTGAGGACAAAATGTTCACTTGCTGACTAAAATATCTCACCCATTAACAGGTGCCGTGATAAAGAGATAATCAGTGTTATTCACAATCACTTCAACTGTCAGTAGTCATAATGTTATGCCTAATCGGTATATATATATATATATATATATATATATATATATATATATACGCTCACACACACACACACACACACACACACACACACACACACACACACACACACACACACACACACACACATAGCGTATGCAATTATTAACTGTGTACAACATCCTAGACACAATAAATGTGATTTTAAATGAACGTCCAGTTCACTCCAGCTTGCAGTCACCATTGCCTACTACCGCCTATTTTGTTTCTATGGTTACAGCACGCGACATTGTCGTGAAGTGCTCTACGCTTTACGGCAGCGGTTGTCAGTTTCTCCATGTGGTAGCATGCGAGTGCTGAATAACAGTGAACGGTGAAGAGCTGAATGTATTCCGCAAGCTTTTAAGTGTCTGATAAAAGATCGCCAAACAGTGTACTGACAGACAACTCTTGTATTCTTTAAAGCGCTTCTAAATGAGTCATTTTGTGATTTAGCCTGTGATTTAGCGACGTGTAACGGTGAACTCTGCTGTGTTCTCTGATCTAGAGATGTTATATTTCATCGGTCTTGGTCTGGGCGATGTTAAAGACATCACTGTCAAAGGTTTAGAGATCATCCGACAGTGTAGTCGCGTTTATTTGGAGGCTTACACGTCCATACTGACCGTCGGGAAGGAAGCTTTGGTATGTGGATCATTAAACATGTTAGGTCTGAATCTTGTCGGTTGACAGCTCGATGCACATCTCGATGAAGACTATATGATTGCATTTTGAAATATTGCTGTATTTTGAGACCTCAGATGGAGAGATAGTGCTCACTTACCAGCAATATGCAGGTTGATGACAAACAATGATACCGAATGATTTTAAAACTAGTTTAAAACACAAATGCCATAAATTGTGATATTTATGTTCTTGTGTTATGTTCTAATATTAGTACTAATAAAAGTAAAACTTAGTAATTTCATAAGTTCAAGGCAAAATATGTTTTATTAATGTTTGCATCATGAACACTATATATTTTTTGGTTACTCTGTTTGACTCGAAGCCGTGCCTTTTCATAAAAGGTAAAACAATATGTGATATTTTAAGGACTTTACTGATACAGGTGTCCTCTGTGATGTAATTTTCCGTTTAATAGTTTTCTTGTCACTTGATGACAAAATGATTTCCTGCATGTGGAAAATGATGCCATCAATCCCCCCTAATGTCATTCCAAACCCATAAGACTTACGTGTTCAAGATTTACAAAAATGATATGAGAATGTACAACATGAATCAATTTTCCAAACCGTGTTTTTGTCTTACCCTGAATCATTATGGTACACTTATAGTAAGTGTTTATATTGGGACTATTTCAGATCGGTCTGGTAGGAAGCGCTGCGGAGGAGCACAGTCCCTGCGTGACTCGCCATAGACATAAACAGAGAGAAGTAGCTCCGGCTGCAGTGTTCTTCCGCAAGACGCATGCAGTTCTGTTTATTAACCGCTAGAGCGCAAAACGTTACGGACTTAAGCTTTAAGTTTTTATTCACATATACATATTCATCAACTCACACATCAGTTGTGGTAAACAGAAGCATGTTCGCTTGACGTGCGTGAACCAATGAGGTTCATTCTAGTGTGAATCTTTGGGTGAACTAACACTATGGGTATTTTGAAGGTTAAGCAACTGTACTTATTCCAATATGTCAGATTATAAGATTTTTTTACACGACATTTGGGACTATTTTGGAGTTTTGGCCTCACAAAAGCATATCAGAAGTAATATTATTCAGAAAATGAAAGAATATGGACATTTTGTATTTAAGTCCTTTAATGTATGAATTCAATTTGTAATATTTTGAGAATCAAAACTATTTAAATGAAATCTCCCTTTGCTTTCTTGGTTTGTTTCAACTCATCTATTAAGATATTCAATTCTAGGTATTTTATATTATTAGTTGTCTGCAAAATAAATACAAAGCATTTAAGCATAAAAGTGCAACAATGATATAAAAACCCACATGAAATCACATACATGATCATCTGAAATATTGATATATTTATGATGCCATTGTTTTCTGTCTCAGGAGGAGTATTATGGGCGCGAGTTGCTGCTGGCAGACAGAGACATGGTGGAACAACAGGCGGATGAGATCCTGAAGGGAGCAGATGTCAGTGATGTGGCGTTCCTGGTGGTTGGTGATCCTTTTGGGTAAGACAAAGTAACTACTTCAAAATCTACAGTAGCCAGTCTCTGCTGTTTACAATCATATTTAAAGGTCCCGTTCTTCGTGATCCCATTGTTCAAACTTTAGTTGGTGTGTAATGTTGCTGTTAGAGCATAAATAATACCTGTAAAATTATAAAGCTCAAAGTTCAATGCCAAGCGAGATATTTTATTTAACAGAAGTTCCCTTTCAAAGCCTACAGCGAACGGCTGGCTTGGACTACATCCTGGTACTTCCTTCATTAATTACGTCAGTAGAACAGTAGAACAGACTAACCTCCGCCCACAAGACTACGCGAAAAAAGGGGGCGTGGTCTTGTTGCTGTCCCACGTGGAGAAGAGCACGTGTCACGTGGAGAAAAGGAAGTGCTGCGTTTCAGTGTGTTTGTCGCCATGTCGTCGAGACGCTGTTATTTTCATCCCGGAGTCAAATCACCTTTGTTTGGCTTTCCCAGGGACGCTGTAGAGATCATTAAGCGCATATATCTCCCGTTAAGAGGCGTGACCTTTCCACGTGCGCTAAGTTGCTGTCGAATCACAAAACAGGAACCGTGCCACGTTCGCTAAGCTGCGGTCAAATCACAACACGGGAACCGCTGGCACAATCAGAACTCGTTACGTATTTCTGAAGGAGGGACTTCATAGAATAAAGGAACTCATCAGCCGTTTTTAGGACAGTGAAAACAGCGGTATACAGATAAGTAAATTGTGTTAAAAATACGGTTTTTTTTTACACGCGAAACATGAACACATGTTATATTGCACACTGTAAACACAATCAAAGCTTCAAAAAGACACGAAGAACGGGACCTTTAATGCATCTGATCCATAACTGCAAACTTGACCTGAACTAATACATCCGGTCAGACTGTTCATGAGAATTCACCCTCAACAATATAGTTGGCAACTTTCATTTGAGGTTTCTGTGCATATTTGTCATATGATGTTGCCCTTGTTTTGAGTCACTCTTGCGTTGTCATCACTTACCCCACAATCCCACAAGTGCAATGACTCAGATGTTGCACTTTTATTGAAAAGCTTTATCATAAGCCTATTCAATTCACATTTGATTGTAAAATAAAAAAAGAAATTACATGAAAAATTGGAGGAAATGTTCAGACTTATTTGGTTTCATTTTGATTCTGATAGTGCCCTTAACTACAATTAAGGGCACTTGAAAGCATGCACGCCTTAAAATACATTTCCCTTTCAACCATGAGTATAAAAACAACAACAAAAACCCATCAGAATACACTTCCTATAGCCTAATAGAAGATAAATAATGGAAGGGTTTCCTATTATTCAGAATATGTGAACCGCAGAGTGGTTGAGCACCAATGCTCTGGGCTGCAATGATATCGGTCTTACGAGAAGTGGAATGTGGACGCCTGAAGTCTGGGTGCTTTGGGAACTCTCCAGAAGAGATGAGCTAATTACACCGCACTTTCCCGTCTCTATCGTTTCTAGTCACGGCTGCGAAGTGTTTGGCTCCAGCGGTTTTCCATCCAAACCACCAAAGCCCACATAGCGGGAGGAGGGACGGGGGTCTGACTCCTCATTTTCCTGCTCTTAAGAACGTGTGGGTTTAATAAAGTTTAATGATATATTCAAAATTGAAAAGGATAAGCGTTTGTGGCGCAATTTGGATTGCTTCCACATTGTAAACGGCACAACACAGTAGTGAGAAAAGATGTTGACAAGTAGCCAATCTGCGGTTGGCGCATGTTTTGGATTCATGTACGCAAAAGCCCCCCGCATTTTTGCTTCTCTCCAGGGCCACAACCCACAGCGACCTGGTTCTGCGAGCGCTGAATGCTGGGATACGGTATCGCGTTATCCACAACGCCTCCATCATGAACGCGGTGGGCTGCTGTGGAATGCAGGTGAGACGACTACCATTACCATTATTTGGCACATTTTTTGTGCGAAATTCAGTCATTTCAATTGGAATCTACAGAATTGGGAATTTTGTGTCAGGGCGAAATATTTCCTCACGCAAGTTTTGCAACTGGTTCAAGTTGGTCATGCAAAATAGCCGCGAATAAGTTGGCAAAACTCATCAGTTACATCCATTTTTCAATAGTTAAGAAATGTAAAGTTTAAGTTAAGCTCCTCAAGATAATTATTACGTTCAATTTAAAATTATCATGTAATCTCAACTTAAATATTTTTAGCAGTGGAAACTAGATTTGACTGGATTTAACTAGCTAATTCAATAAATTCTACCTTGGTTACACAATGCTTTGATAGCATTAGCATAGCACTTGCTGAATGAGTACCTCAATATAATACATTTAACATTTATCTGTTCTCAAACGAAGCTCAAGCTCCACTCGCCACCATGATGGAAACCCTACAAAAAAAGCAACATAACAGAAACTCTCTAAACTAGCATAACATAACATTAAAGGTCCCATTCTTCGTGATCCCA
Organism: Romanogobio albipinnatus; assembly: GCA_023566225.1. Taxonomy (NCBI): domain Eukaryota; kingdom Metazoa; phylum Chordata; class Actinopteri; order Cypriniformes; family Gobionidae; genus Romanogobio; species Romanogobio albipinnatus. Next base: position 6,902,697 of record CM042263.1, read on the forward strand.
CTGTTCAAACTTTAGTTAGTGTGTAATGTTGCTGTTAGAGCATAAATAATACCTGTAAAATTATAAAGCTCAAAGTTCAATGCCAAGCGAGATATTTTATTTAACAGAAGTTCCCTTTCAAAGCCTACAGCGAACGGCTGGCTTGGACTACATCCTGGTACTTCCTTCATAAATGACGTCAGTAGAACAGTAGAACAGACTAACCTCCGCCCACAAGAATACGCGAAAAAAGGGGGCGTGGTCTTGTTGCTCTCCCACGTGGAGAAGAGGAAGTGTCGCGTGGAGAAAAGGAAGTGTTGCGTTTGAGTGTGTTTGTCGCCATGCCGTCGAGACGCTGTTATTTTCATACTGGAGTCAAATCACCTTTGTTTGGCTTTCCCAGGGACGCTGTAGAGATCATTAAGTGCATATATCTCCCGTTAAGAGGCGTGACCTTTCCACGTGCGCTAAGCTGCTGTCGAATCACAACACAGGAACCATGCCACGTTCGCTAAGCTGCGGTCAAATCACAACACGGGAACCGCTGGCACAATCAGAACTCGTTACGTATTTCTGAAGGAGGGACTTCATAGAATAAAGGAAGTCATCAGCCGTTTTTAGAACAGTGAAAACAGCGGTGTACAGATAAGTAAATTGTGTGAAAAATACTGTGTTTTTTTTTACACGCGAAACATGAACACATGTTATATTGCACACTGTAAACACAATCAAAGCTTCAAAAAAACACGAAGAACGGGACCTTTAAACACTACTAAATCTCCCACTTAACATTAACCTTGCACAAAAAAACATTATACAACACTTCATTTTAGCATTTAGTCTTGTTTTTGGGTATTTTGGCAAAGCACGCTGGGAAAAGGAAATCCAGTCAAATTTAATTTGGTCTAAATTAGTGTTGTCAAAAACATCGATATTTCGAAATGTATCGAAACTGAAATATCTGAAACGATACCAATACTCCTTTCTACACGATCGATATACCGATACCAGCTGCGCTTTCTTGCGCTTCTCTCTGAGTTGACACGCACACCCCTCCTTTCATTCGCTCCAGTTAAATAGTGTAGGTGTGACGGGTCTGACGGGTCAGGATTGCACATAATTCTACTCGTTCTAAGCGCACACACATACAGTAATAAAGCTGCCTCTGACATACGACTGCAAAATAGAGCTTCTTTTCCCAGCTTATTAAAGGAACGCGCCACTATTTTTGAAAATAGGCTCATTTTCCAACCCCCCTAGAGTTAAACAGTTGAGTTTTACCATTTTTGAATCCATTCAGCCGATCTCCGGGTCTGGCAGTAGCACTTTTAGCATAGCTTAGCATAGATCATTGAATCTGATTAGACCGTTAGCATCTCGCCAAAGAAAATTACCAAAGAGTTGCGATATATCGGCCTAGAAAATGGCAACTTTTCATTTTCCGTTGGTCTTAGTACACGATGTAACTACAGAAGAGTCAAGTTTTAAATAGGAAAAATATCTAAACTCTTTGATACATTTTTGAGCGAGATGCTAGCGGTCTAATCAGATTCAATGATCTATGCTAAGCTATGCTAAAAGTGCTACCGCCAGACCCTAAGATCGGCTGAATGGATTCGAAAACGGTAAAACTCAACTGTTGAGTTTTAATGAGCCTATATATTCAATAGACGGACAAAAAATAAATAATATTAAAAATATCTATTTACCAGTATATGCAGTTTTTTCCCTATGGTTTCTAAAATGTTATCGAATATCGATAATTTTCCAGGTATCGTATCGAAGTTAGAAATTCCAGTATCGTGACAACACTAGTCTAAATTAAAAGAAACAAGTTCATAAAACTCAAAACAATGAAACAATTCGGCTTACTTAAAATGTGTCAGTTTTGTGAAGTTCTAAATACTCATAAAAGTTCATTTGATTGAACTGATCAGTTTAATTTGAGTTGGCTCTACTCAAACCAATTCATTATTTGGATCGTTAGGGTTTACAGTGCAACAGAAAGCTGCTTGGTTTGAATGTGACGTCTGTTGTGCTTCATACATCGCTACACAAAAGTTTGCCGAAATGTTGCGACGCACCTTAATGCAAAGCTTCCCCATGGTGTCATTGTCAACATGTGCTTTCCAGAGAACGTACTTTGCTATCGCTCATCGTTCGTGCCCAGTCTCTCGTGAAAATGATCAAACGACATTACGGCCTTTGTGCTGTAGGCGTCCCAGCGGAGTCTATCAACGGAGCCTAGTGGCCATCAATAACAGCCCCCTGTATTGACCTGTCAGGGCAGCTTTGTGTACCAAGAGGCCCCAGATGCCGCCCTAAGCTCACGATAGGCATTTTCAGTTGATCTGAGATCAGTGGTGCCATTTCTAAAAGATATTTTTTAGGTAGAAAAAGCAGGTCCTAAATCATCTACCGCAGCTGCCGCTCTCAGCTACAAAAGGATTTGGTAGGTTAACACATGCTTTGCAATTACTGTTTGGGTGCAGATCAAGATGCGCTAATTGGACGCAATCAACAAATAGGGATGCCAGAAAAAAACATGACATTCCCCAGCCCATGTGTGTATTGTTTTTTTGCAACTATCTGTCGAATTATTTCATTAGAAGGATTAGTTTTGTTCTGCTTCCCCATGACTAGGTAATAGATTCTGAATGACGATCTTAAAAGTCACAACGAAGTGGAAGTAGCGACAGATCTTTTCCTCTGTTAGGCAGATCTCAATGTGAGCTTGCAGTCGATTGTAAGAAAGGGGTGGAGTTTAAGCAGACAAAATCATTCCAGCTTACGTCACCAGAGAGAACACTGACATTTCGACGGGGCGTTGTGACATTTTGATTATAAATTACTATGTCAAAACTAAATTAAAAGGGAGACGTGCAAAATTTTAAAGATTTCATGCTGAATTCATATGGATATTTCACATGAAAATGAAAGCTATGTCCTAATTTTATTCCAAACCTGATGGACTTGATTTTGTAGAATGTTTTAACTTTTTTGGACCATACAATGAAAGTCAATGGGGTCCAAAACAACAACATGGACCACATTGACTTTCATTGATTGTATGGACAAAAAAAAAGATTTATTTTTAAAATTTGCATGCTAAAACCTACTGACCCCCACACATAACTTGAAAAAAAAAAAAAAAAGATATCGTGGCCATGATTTAAAGGTCCCGTTCTTCGTGTTTTTTTGAAGCTTTGATTGTGTTTACAGTGTGCAATATAACATGTGTTCATGTTTCGCGTGTAAAAAAACACAGTATTTTTAACACAATTTACTTATCTGTATACCGCTGTTTTCACTGTCCTAAAAACGGCTGATGACTTCCTTTATTCTATGAAGTCCCTCCTTCAGAAATACGTAACGAGTTCTGATTGTGCCAGCGGTTCCCGTGTTGTGATTTGACCGCAGCTTAGCAAACGTGGCACGGTTCCTGTGTTGTGATTGGACAGCAGCTTAGCGCACGTGGAAAGGTCACGCCTCTTAACGGGAGATATATGCGCTTAATGATCTCTACAGCGTCCCTGGGAAAGCCAAACAAAGGTGATTTGACTCCCGGATGAAAATAACAGCGTCTTGACGACATGGCGACAAACACACTCAAACGCAACACTTCCTCTTCTCCACGCGACACTTCCTCTTCTCCACGTGGGAGAGCAACAAGACCACGCCCCCTTTTTCGCGTATTCTTGTGGGCGGAGGTTAGTCTGTTCTACTGACGTCATTTATGAAGGAAGTACCAGGATGTAGTCCAAGCCAGCCGTTCGCTGGAGGCTTTGAAAGGGAACTTCTGTTAAATAAAATATCTCGCTTGGCATTGAACTTTGAGCTTTATAATTTTACAGGTATTATTTAGGCTCTAACAGCAACATTACACACTAACTAAAGTTTGAACAATGGGATCACGAAGAACGGGACCTTTAAGAATTTGTTCCGACATTATTTTGTGGCCATTTTTCTAAATTCATTCCCTCGTTTTCGTTATATTGTTCGACAAACGTATTAATTAATTCCCTCTTTTAGTTAAATCGAGGCCATGTTGTACTAAATTGCTCCCCCGTTTTAATTTAAATACACCATTGCCACGATTTAACCAAAATGAGGGAATGAATGAATAAGTCGGGAACAAATTCATCACTTTTGTTTATTTTCCCCATCATATCGTGCGGCACCTCGTAAAAACTCTCTCCATGAAGTTCTGCCTCTAAATTTCATCCCTTTAAATCATCACCACCACTGAATTTATTAGAGCTAAACAAAAATGTATACATCTAGGTCGCTAGTCGACCTAAACTAACTGACCAGGTGTTTGATTACTCCCTATACTAAGATAGATATTATTATATTATTTAGTTTTTTAGATATTAGAGCCCGACCGATAAAGGATTTTTAAGGCCGATACCAATACAAATATTTGGTGATTTAAAAATCCGATATTCCGATATATCGGCTGATTTATATAAAAAAAAAACAGAAACGCGTATATAGATTTCCCTTACATTAGTTATTTGTAGTTATTCATGATCCCTCAGCCTCTTTAAAATAATATGATAATGCAGTTAAAAAAAAACAAATTTTGGTTTTATTGTCACAATAGAACAGAGGAACAGAAAAATATATTAAAGTTCTGATAAATAAAATGTATAAAAACTATGAAACGCCAACACTCATAATGTGGTTGAGCTGTGTTTCGTCCGTTTTTATTATTTAAAATTTTTTTTATTTATTGGCCATCATAAATGTCGATACCGATAGTTTGGAAAATGCCTGATATCGGCCGATAATATCGGCCCGCCGATATATTGGTCGGGCTCTATTAGATAAACGTATTATTGTATATCATTGAGATACTATTATATTTTTAAAAATATATATTGAATTAATTTTTTGTTTTTCCTATTTTCATTTTAAATTGTAGTTGCATTTTTTTTTATAATTTTGTTCTGTTTTTGTCATATTTATTTATTTATTTATTTATTTTTAAATATGTCTAGTTTATTTTTTTTCCAGTTTTAGTTATTTAAGTACATTTAGTTAAAAAAATTGAAAATTAGAAATGTTGGTAACCAGCTGAAATAAAATAGGTTTTGTTTTATTTCAGTTCAAGGTGGGGTAAGTGCTTTCTGGTAACCGATGTTGATTTCAAATCACCAAAACGAACACGCCCCTGTTTTGATAGCTCCGCCCCACACATACGTAACCCAGCCGGCTGAGGGTTTGATGTCATCAATTAGTGAAAGCAATGTGTGTTACTATGGTAATCCAGGTCGAATGTTCAGTGAAAAAGTCATCCCTTACATCCCAAAAACACAGTTCTCAAATCAAATCAAATCAAATCACTTTATTGTCACTCTATCATATGCACAAGTGCAACAGTAGGTGAAATTCTTAGGTGCAGTCTGAGCAAACATAGTAGTCATGACATGACATGTACAACATTTAAGCAACAACAGATTACACATCTGATGCGCCCACAATTACTCACAGCACAGTATACACTACAATAAACAATAAATAATTTACACAATGTGAGTGCAGTTCTCACAGCTTTAAACAATATACACATACTTACAATATACATATACTTTAAACAATATACACTAAACATACATTAAACAATAACAGTATACATTAAGCTATAGTAATAATATACAATGTACAGTATACAATATGTTCACAAATTGAAATCCAAAGTGCAATAGATGCTGTATGATAAATAAATGTGTATATAATGTGTGTGTATCTCCAGTGGTTTGTGCTGAGTGATATTCTGTCCAGTGTGTGTTATGATCCTGATGGATCAAGAGTTAAGTAGTCTGATTGCTTGTGGGAAGAAGCTGTTCTGGAGTCGGCTGGTGCGTGTTCTGATGCTGCGGTACCGTCTGCCTGATGGCAGCAGTGAGAGCAGCCCATGGTTCTCATGAACAACTCATGAACAACTCAGTTGTTCTCATGAACAACTCGATAGCACCAGTCCAACTAACGGACATATTAGAATTATGACATGATTAGAGGGTTAAATCGATCACAAAAAGAGAAACCAAAGGAAACAAACATATATTAGGAGTATATAATCTTACTTTTCGGACACACTTTGGGAGCTGACGCTTGAAACAGACAGCGAGGAGGTTTAGACGCTCCAGGCTTATACGGTGTGGAAATGAACGGGTCTTTATCATCGCTGAAGTGAACAACTATAAGATCAAAAATGGACAAGCAAGCAAACATGACACATGAGCATATTCAAGAAAAAGCCAGCATATATTAGTTCTGTGAAACAAAAAAAAAATCAATGTTATCGAGAAGAAATAAAGCAACCTCGAGTTCTCTCCAGCGCTGGAAAGCTGAGACTTCTTGCCTGATCGTAAGCCGCCTTTTGTTCCACACACTTATTCCACATTTGTTTTTTATCTGCCATCTCTCTCTTTCATTCGTCGCTCGGCCAATGTCCGTCCTGTGTCGTGTCTTTTGAATAATGATGTGCACTGAGCGCTCTCTTCTCCCCGTCATTAGTAGACACGCCCCTTACTGCTGATTGGCTATAAGTTTGTTTTGGTACTCGGCCTGAGACACTTTTCTAAAGCAGTTTTTAAATACCACTTACCCCGCCTTTAACATTTTTTTTTTATTACAAGTAACAATTTTTGTTATGGTTTTTGTATTAGTTATGATCTATAATAACCCTGGTTGGGTCACATCACACTAATACGTGCTTTACAAGGTCTATAGAACGTAAAATAACCATAATGACAGTTTGTTGTGTCAGCTGTGTGGTACTCTAGTGTTTACACTGATGTCATGCTTACTGAATAACAGGAAGCACCTTGTCGCTGAAACAGAGCTGAAAATGGTCTACGTGAACACACTGACCCATGCAAACATAGATGTAGAGCGAGTAAATTAAACATGTGATTGCATTTTCCTCCTTAGCTGTACAACTTCGGGGAGACGGTGTCCATTGTGTTTTGGACGGACACTTGGAGACCCGAGAGCTTCTATGATAAGATCAAGAAGAACAGGGATATGGGCCTGCACACGCTGTGCCTGCTGGGTAAGCACTTCCTTCGAGTCTTTGTGAATGTGATGTTATATTTAGACTGAAAGTTATATGATGTCACACAATTGGCATGTTCTCCGGTCTGTCCCGTAGCTCCCATGTCCCCAAGCAATGCATGTTTGTTGCATCTTTAATAGTCACTGTAGCGATGAATGAATGTGTCAAAACCAGATGCGACGCCCCCCGTATTTTGACGCCCCGTCAAATAGTCATTTCCCTTTGGGGGCATATTAAACTTGGACCCGTTGCAAATGCTTTGGTACCCCCAAGGCAGATGGTCGCAAATAATTTACGTTTAAATCTGTGTGCCGTGGAGATTTCCAGCCAACTCTCAATAAACCCCCAAAAGTACCAGTGGGATTTCCCAGTGGAAGGCATCTTTGGTAATGAATGTTGGTAAAATCGTAGTCTACGGATTGGTGGTCGTGTCTCATTGGCTGGCGGGGGGAGGGGCGGGAGTCCCCAGGTGCTTCCCAGCTGAGGAGTCGGAGCGCAAGAGCGAGGACAAAAATGAGCAAGAGAGGGATCAGTGTTATTAACCTCATTATTCAAAAGCAAACAGAGGGAGGCGGGGATCGAACACCTCCCCGTCCACCCTTGGCCGCAAGTGCGCTTATCTAACACAATAACCCACAGACACAAAAAAAGCACACACACACATAGACAAACACAAGGACTATACGCTGCATCTATTAATCATAACATTGCTAACAAGACATGGGCTATTAATCAAGCTGGCAAATATTGGTCAATTTATTTGCTGATGTTTCTAAATTAAATCCAAAATATTAATAGATTTGGAAATGTAAAAAAGTCTAGGCACATACGGTGTCTACTCCCGACAGTCAGATCTTTGTTTCGAATTTAGGCACGCGACACAACAACAGCCACTTTTTAATTTTCTTGTCAAACTGAAAGTGATTTAGTTTTTTACAAATACCATTAATTAATTAATTAATGGATTTTATGAATTTTGTCCCCAAAAATTTTTTTTAACAAATATCTACAAATGTTATGCCTTTTTTATAAATATTAATTATTGTGAATTTTGTCAATTCTGATGTTTTTTTCTCCCCAAATATAATTACCTAGCCTACTAATTGAAATTTTGCACAATGTAAAGTTAATAAATGTAGACGTAAAAATGTTTTGCTATTCTAAAATCAACAACGCAAACAAAGAAATTGTCCTATTTTACAGAGCCGAAGTCTAGCCTTGAACTTTCAGCTGATTGGTCTGTTATTTATGAACATTTTGAGGTTAACGTCGATGCTCTCGGTGTAGACACGGTGTGAGAACATGACTGGTCATGATTTGTACATTTGTCTTTGCTTTGTTCTCAATATGGGACCCTCTCAGGTGCAGTCTGAAAATATACTTAATTCCAAACTGCGTGGTTAACAGCCCCAGATGGAGGGGCGACCTACTATTTATGATGTGACAGTAACATCCAGAGAGGCCTAGTTTATAAAACCCAAGCTTATTGTATCGTACAACACTTACAACTCCCCTATTTCGCAGATATCAAAGTCAAAGAGCAGTCCATGGAGAATTTAATGAGGTAAGACTCTCTCACTTTCTGATTTTCTGTGGGGTTGAGGGGGTTCTGCTGATTTATATCATGTCTGTGGTGCTTTTCCGGGAGGGGCGTTTTGTGGTTTACAGCAGACATTGAGTTAACATTCATGCAAGTTGCTGGGGGCCAGACTGGTTGAGCTGGAAAAAAATAACAACAGTAAAAACCGTGGTAGCTTGTTTGACTTGGACGCATGATATGTTATCATGGACCTTCCTTGGGCCGCCTCCAGAACTGCCACAGTATAATTTTCCCATCTGAAGCCTTCAGAAATATGTTTTATCGGCAATAGGGAACTTCATTGTCTGCTTTCAAACTCTTTCCGAAAAACCTTCACTGGTGTTGAACTTGAGTTATTTCTCCTCGTAGAAGATGGCTGTTAACTCCTTGCTCTTTCCTTGGTGTCCTGTAATTATCTCCCCCCATGGTTGCGCACTTTGTGTAATTTTATATCCAATCCACATAAACCCCAAATGGGTTTTATGTACGCTATAAGGAGACAAGCGTTAGGCCTGGTGCGTGCTCACTGTTCAAGGCTGGAAAGTGTGCTAATGTCTCCCAGATTTATTGGCACTGTTGTACCATTACTCGGAAATGGAATAACCATATGCTGCATGATTTTGGTCACAGTCAGATGCTTGTCCAGTGAGGTTGATGCCCTTCACTGCAGGGAGGGGGAAATGGCCCCAAAAAGAAATTCAAAGCATGTCTCCAGCTTCCTAATGTTGACTGATTTCATCAAGGACGGACTGATGGCCCGTTAATGGCTAATGCACCTTAAGTAAAGCATGCAAAGTATGTTACTTCAAAGCTCAGATGTAAATTGCATTAATGGGCACCTACTTGCTCAATGTTCTGGGACCACCTGCAACGTCAAGTTATCTGATTGGTTCTTGTTAAAGCTCAAACGTGCTGCGTAACACGAGAATGAACCTCATTGGTTCTTGTTGAAGCTTAAACGTGTTGCCTAACACGAGAATGAACCTCATTGGTTCTTGTTGAAGCTCAAACGTGTTGCCTAACATGAGAATGAACCTCATTGGTTCTTGTTGAAGCTCAAACATGTTGCCTAACACGAGAATGAACCTCATTGGTTCTTGTTGAAGCTTGAACGTGCCGCGTAACACGAGAAAGAACCTCATTGGTCTTGTTGAAGCTCAAACGTGCTGCCTAACACGAGAAAGAACCTCATTGGTTCTTGTTGAAGCTCAAACGTGCTGCGTAACACGAGAAAGAACCTCATTGGTCTTGTTGAAGCTCAAACGTGTTGCCTAACACGAGAATGAACCTCATTGGTTCTTGTTGAAGCTCAAACGTGCTGCGTAACACGAGAATGAACCTCATTGGTTCTTGTTGAAGCTCAAACGTGTTGCCTAACACGAGAAAGAACCTCATTGGTCTTGTTGAAGCTCAAACGTGTTGCCTAACACGAGAAAGAACCTCATTGGTTCTTGTTGAAGCTCAAACGTGCTGCGTAACACGAGAAAGAACCTCATTGGTCTTGTTGAAGCTCAAACGTGTTGCCTAACACGAGAATGAACCTCATTGGTTCTTGTTGAAGCTCAAACGTGCTGCGTAACACGAGAATGAACCTCATTGGTTCTTGTTGAAGCTCAAACGTGTTGCCTAACACGAGAATGAACCTAATTGGTTCTTGTTGAAGCTCAAACGTGCTGCGTAACACGAGAATGAACCTCATTGGTTCTTGTTGAAGCTCAAACGTGCTGTGTAACACGAGAATGAACCTCATTGGTCTTGTTGAAGCTCAAACGTGTTGCCTAACACGAGAATGAACCTCATTGGTTCTTGTTGAAGCTTGAACGTGCCGCGTAACACGAGAAAGAACCTCATTGGTTCTTGTTGAAGCTCAAACGTGCTGCGTAACACGAGAATGAACCTCATTGGTTCTTGTTGAAGCTCAAACGTGTTGCCTAACACGAGAATGAACCTCATTGGTTCTTGTTGAAGCTCAAACGTGCTGCGTAACACGAGAATGAACCTCATTGGTTCTTGTTGAAGCTCAAACGTGCTGCGTAAGACGAGAATGAACCTCATTGGTCTTGTTGAAGCTCAAACGTGTTGCCTAACACGAGAATGAACCTCATTGGTTCTTGTTGAAGCTCAAACGTGTTGCCTAACACGAGAATGAACCTCATTGGTTCTTGTTGAAGCTCAAACGTGTTGCCTAACACGAGAATGAACCTCATTGGTTCTTGTTGAAGCTCAAACGTGTTGCCTAACACGAGAATGAACCTCATTGGTTCTTGTTGAAGCTCAAACGTGTTGCCTAACACGAGAATGAACCTCATTGGTTCTTGTTGAAGCTCAAACGTGTTGCCTAACACGAGAATGAACCTCATTGGTTCTTGTTGAAGCTCAAACGTGTTGCCTAACACGAGAATGAACCTCATTGGTTCTTGTTGAAGCTCAAACGTGTTGCCTAACATGAGAATGAACCTCATTGGTTCTTGTTGAAGCTCAAACGTGTTGCCTAACACGAGAATGAACCTCATTGGTTCTTGTTGAAGCTCAAACGTGTTGCCTAACATGAGAATGAACCTCATTGGTTCTTGTTGAAGCTCAAACGTGCTGCGTAACACGAGAATGAACCTCATTGGTTCTTGTTGAAGCTCAAACGTGCTGCGTAACACAAGAATGAACCTCATTGGTTCTTGTTGAAGCTCAAACGTGTTGCCTAACATGAGAATGAACCTCATTGGTTCTTGTTGAAGCTCAAATGTGCCGCGTAACACGAGAATGAACCTCATTGGTTCTTGTTGAAGCTCAAACGTGCTGTGTAACACGAGAATGAACCTCATTGGTTCTTGTTGAAGCTCAAACGTGTTGCCTAACATGAGAATGAACCTCATTGGTTCTTGTTGAAGCTCAAACGTGTTGCCTAACATGAGAATGAACCTCATTGGTTCTTGTTGAAACTCAAACGTGTTGCCTAACACGAGAATGAACCTCATTGGTTCTTGTTGAAGCTCAAATGTGCCGCGTAACATGAGAATGAACCTCATTGGTTCTTGTTGAAGCTCAAACGTGTTGCCTAACACGGGAATGAACCTCATTGGTTCTTGTTGAAGCTCAAATGTGCCGCGTAACACGAGAATGAACCTCATTGGTTCTTGTTGAAGCTCAAACGTGTTGCCTAACATGAGAATGAACCTCATTGGTTCTTGTTGAAGCTCAAACGTGTTGCCTAACACGGGAATGAACCTCATTGGTTCTTGTTGAAGCTCAAACGTGCTGCGTAACACGAGAATGAACCTCATTGGTTCTTGTTGAAGCTCAAACGTGTTGCCTAACATGAGAATGAACCTCATTGGTTCTTGTTGAAGCTCAAACGTGTTGCCTAACACGAGAATGAACCTCATTGGTTCTTGTTGAAGCTCAAACGTGTTGCCTAACACGAGAATGAACCTCATTGGTTCTTGTTGAAGCTCAAACGTGTTGCCTAACACGAGAATGAACCTCATTGGTTCTTGTTGAAGCTCAAACGTGTTGCCTAACACGAGAATGAACCTCATTGGTTCTTGTTGAAGCTCAAACGTGTTGCCTAACATGAGAATGAACCTCATTGGTTCTTGTTGAAGCTCAAACGTGTTGCCTAACACGAGAATGAACCTCATTGGTTCTTGTTGAAGCTCAAACGTGTTGCCTAACACGAGAATGAACCTCATTGGTTCTTGTTGAAGCTCAAACGTGTTGCCTAACACGAGAATGAACCTCATTGGTTCTTGTTGAAGCTCAAACGTGTTGCCTAACACGAGAATGAACCTCATTGGTTCTTGTTGAAGCTCAAACGTGTTGCCTAACATGAGAATGAACCTCATTGGTTCTTGTTGAAGCTCAAACGTGCTGCGTAACACGAGAATGAACCTCATTGGTTCTTGTTGAAGCTCAAACGTGCTGCGTAACACAAGAATGAACCTCATTGGTTCTTGTTGAAGCTCAAACGTGTTGCCTAACATGAGAATGAACCTCATTGGTTCTTGTTGAAGCTCAAATGTGCCGCGTAACACGAGAATGAACCTCATTGGTTCTTGTTGAAGCTCAAACGTGCTGCGTAACACGAGAATGAACCTCATTGGTTCTTGTTGAAGCTCAAACGTGTTGCCTAACATGAGAATGAACCTCATTGGTTCTTGTTGAAGCTCAAACGTGTTGCCTAACATGAGAATGAACCTCATTGGTTCTTGTTGAAGCTCAAACGTGTTGCCTAACATGAGAATGAACCTCATTGGTTCTTGTTGAAGCTCAAACGTGCCGCGTAACACGAGAATGAACCTCATTGGTTCTTGTTGAAGCTCAAACGTGTTGCCTAACATGAGAATGAACCTCATTGGTTCTTGTTGAAGCTCAAATGTGTTGCCTAACATGAGAATGAACCTCATTGGTTCTTGTTGAAGCTCAAACGTGCTGCGTAACACGAGAATGAACCTCATTGGTTCTTGTTGAAGCTCAAACGTGTTGCCTAACATGAGAATGAACCTCATTGGTTCTTGTTGAAGCTCAAACGTGTTGCCTAACACGAGAATGAACCTCATTGGTTCTTGTTGAAGCTCAAATGTGTTGCCTAACATGAGAATGAACCTCATTGGTTCTTGTTGAAGCTCAAACGTGTTGCCTAACACGAGAATGAACCTCATTGGTTCTTGTTGAAGCTCAAACGTGTTGCCTAACATGAGAATGAACCTCATTGGTTCTTGTTGAAGCTCAAACGTGTTGCCTAACACGAGAATGAACCTCATTGGTTCTTGTTGAAGCTCAAACGTGTTGCCTAACACGAGAATGAACCTCATTGGTTCTTGTTGAAGCTCAAACGTGCTGCGTAACACAAGAATGAACCTCATTGGTTCTTGTTGAAGCTCAAACGTGTTGCCTAACATGAGAATGAACCTCATTGGTTCTTGTTGAAGCTCAAACGTGCTGCGTAACACAAGAATGAACCTCATTGGTTCTTGTTGAAGCTCAAACGTGCTGCGTAACATGAGAATGAACCTCATTGGTTCTTGTGGAAGCTCAAACGTGTTGCCTAACACGAGAATGAACCTCATTGGTTCTCTTTCACGTCAAGTGAACATGCTTGAGCTTCTATTTACCACAACTGTGTGAGTTGATGAATGTTTATATGTGAACAAAAGCTTTATTTATTAGCTTTATTGAATTAAATCTGTTCATCATATAAAGCTTTTGAGTCTCTTCAGAAAATATGGACTAAACCGCTCAATTCATATGGATTAGTTTTATGATCTCTTTAGGAACTTTTTGAAGTGTCAAAGTGGTAGTTGTGTATGGAGGGACAGAAAGCTCTTAGATTTCACCAAAGATCTTCATTTGTGTTCCGAAGATGAACGAAAGTCTTACGGGTTTGGAACGACATGAGGGGGAGTAATTAATGACAGAATTTTCTTTTTTGGGTGAACTATCCCTTTAACTGCTCAGGTCTAATTTCGACTGTCAGGGATCGAGACAAATTATTAGAAGACACCGGATTCTTCTGCTCACTTTAAAGTTTACAAGCCCACTTTGTTTCCAGGGGTCGAAAGATTTACGAGCCTCCCAGGTACATGACTGTCGCCCAGGCAGCTGAGCAACTCCTGGAGATAGTGCAGAACAGACGGGATCGGGACGAGGAACTAGGTAAGAAACTCTTGCAAACCTTTCTGAATTGCATGAAAATGAACCATCTGGACGTCTGGCCAAGTTCACACTGGCAAGCATTGACGGAAAATTGAATTAGATTTGATTGAAAGCTGGATGTTCTTTCTTTCAATGCAGCAATGACTGAAGACACAGTGTGTGTTGGTCTGGCTCGGGTCGGAGCCGAGGACCAGGTCATCAGTTCCGGGACGCTGCGTGAGTTGGCCTCCTGTGACCTGGGAGGACCACTTCACTCAATGATCATCAGCGGACATCTTCACCCTCTGGAGGTGGACATGCTAAAACTCTTCAGCGGTCCCGAGGGATTGAAGACCTTGAAGATGACCGATAGTTCCACATATGTTTCCTGATATGCAAGAAGCTTGTGGTCCTGAAGAGAAAGGTGGACAGAAGTTGGCCCACGTGAGAGCCCAGAGCTTTCGGGGGGTTAGAAGAACACGCTAATGACATAATTGTTGTTCCAGATCAAATTTGACCACTTTAAACTTTAAGCATTTCATCACAAGATGTAGATTGGGAGTAGGATGGTTAGTTCGATGCGTGGCAGTCATGTTCATGCTGTCAAAAAAATAAATGATGGAATTATAATAGAGGAAATGGAAAAGGTTATTGTGGACCAACTGCATCTGGGTTGCATTAGTGCCTCTGAAACTGAGCTTTCTTCGAAATTGGCATAATGTTTCAGTACCAAGAGCCTTTCTTAATGGAACTTTCTCAGTAAGAATGTAAATAAGATAAAAGTGAATACTGAGATTCCTTTGAGTATGTACCCGCCCGTGTCATAATGGATGAAGATCGATTTTCATCAAATAAAGACACTCATTTCGCTGCCACTGATTACATCAACGCCCAACATGTGGTCTGACTGTTTTCATCTACATCTGTGGTTTTGTTTGTGATCTCTCATTTCATTTCTGTCAGCATGAATTGCATAGAAAGTGAGCAACGCTATAGTCAGAAACTAGTTTGACTCTTTCTGGTTTGTTTATACAAAGTCAAGTACGAGTTCATGTGTTGAATTCAGAGATTATTATTCTACCCATCTGCTTTTTTTTTTTTACTGCCGTCAAAGCCCAAGATTCACCAACTTTCATAACTATTTACTGGCCTTTAAAGGTGCACTATGTAAAAAAAATTGAGTAAAATATCCAAAACCCACTAGGCCAGTGTTATATATTTTGTTCAGTTGAGTACTTAGAATATCCCAAATTTTTCCAACTAGTTGTAAATCGTGAGAAATTGCTATTTTAACCAAGGAACCGGGACGTGTGAGGGAGTCGCCTGTCGATTGCATCATATCTGTGTTCCCCTCGTTTTCCGGTTTTATTTTGCAGAAACGCTTTACTCTCACTGCAGTGTTAACAAGTGTCATAGCAGCCATTGAGCGAACGCACAGAGTAATGCCGTTACAATTTTCAACACACTCAGATGTATCTAATATGTTAAACAGAGCTGCGTTACCTCATACTCATGACCGGAAGTGGCGCCGCTCTTCTCATTAACAATCGCTCCATCGGCCTTGCTCAGCTCCACAACACTCGGTCCGGCTCTGCTTCATACTACAGTAACGTTAATAATCACATCCATGAACATGATTTCTGCCCGAGTCCTATCCCGATTCTTTTCCACCGGCTGTGAGGTGAAGACCACATGTCCCAAGATTCTGCGCTCAAACGTGGCGTCATCAAACTACGCCTTTGTTTTGAACAGGCGACCTCTAGCGGATGGAAAAGTTACATAGTGCAGCTTTAAGGAAAAAAGAAATAAAGTGGTTCTTGATTTTTTTTTTGAAGAATATTAAAAGTTTTCTAACAACCAAATATTCTTTAGATATATTTGATTGTTTTTAAGAACTCGGGGGTGTAAACTCATCAGGGGTAGCCTGGATGCCAGCCGAATTTAACCGCGCCCACAACATTTGAGGTCGGGAAGTTCGGTCTGGACTTGATCCGTTGTGGA
Source organism: Romanogobio albipinnatus (assembly GCA_023566225.1). Taxonomy (NCBI): domain Eukaryota; kingdom Metazoa; phylum Chordata; class Actinopteri; order Cypriniformes; family Gobionidae; genus Romanogobio; species Romanogobio albipinnatus. The sequence goes on from CM042263.1 coordinate 6,918,947, forward strand.
GCAACTATTCTCGAACCAGAGCTGTTCGGACCAATCAAATTGTCAGGGTGGGCTTTATACGATGATGGACAGATGATCAACAATAACGTAATCATCCACGTCACCAAAGAGCGTTTGGGTTGAATTTGTTCTAATCCTAAACGGAGAACTTGTTCGTATATGCGTTCACCTTTACTATTTCTCTCAGAATTGATGATTGTGTTGGTAAGCACTCTGTGTAACCTTAAATTATTTTTTACAACACCGGCAAAGATCGTTTACATTCATTTTCTTCTTCTACTTCTTCCAGCGTGCGTGTAGTTGAGTTCTGTTGCCAACTATGCGTCGCTCAACATACGTCACTTACTCCGTTGCTCTGATTGGTTGTAGTGAGCATTTTCTTTCCTGGTTCGGTTGAAACACGCCCCATGATCACAGCCCAATGGAGCAGCATCAGATTTATATTCTGACTAGAATCTGAGTATGACGACGTCAAAATCCCGACCTACATCAGGGGTGAAAAAGGTGTCAAGAACCCAAACCCCCATCCACCCCTCCTCCCACTATTTTTATTTTTATGTTGTGGTTATGATAGTAAAGCTGCATTCATTGGCAAAATAGTAATGTTAGTAGTGAAAATAACACCAACAACTTTAAATCAAACTAAAAGTTGGCCACGTCAAGCTAATTAATAGTTCCAAGCTTGACATATTACTGAACTATTAAAAGTTTATCATAACGTTTCTTTAACAGATGCGTACCTTAATAGTGTTGGATGATATGACCAAAGTCTTATATCACAAACAATAATGATAGGCTATTTATCAAGATATAGTTATTTTTGCTTTAAGTATTTTATGATAACATTTTTGATACCATATAAATTTCACAATTCTTGACACCAATGTCAATATCACGAAAAATACTAGCCTAAATATATATATATATAAACTAAAGCTCACTTAAGACAAGTGAACGGTTAGTGATGAAATAAGAATAGTAAAGTAATTACAAGCAATAGGATAAAAAAAAGAACTACAGGAGAACAAATAAATATTAAATGCTATATGCATTGTATAAATTAATCATATGTATAAAAACACTGCATAGTCTTCATTGTGTAAATGAAATATATATTTACTCAGATTAAAGTTACAAAAGAGTTTAAAGTCAAGAGCAAGGAGAGATTTTCTCTCTTTTGTTTGATTAATGTGAATGATACTGTAACACTTTGTTTTCTTTCTCAGTTTTGTTTACTTTCATATAAGATATAAATGACTTTTTACACGAGGATACTTGCAAAGAGGGCCATTTTGAAACATATGTATGTATTTTTAACCGTTCAAGGCCAATAAAGCGTCAAATATAACTCCATGTGTCTGCGTCTCAGACAGCGGTCAGAAATCGCTGCTGACTGCGATTTAAGGGCTTAAAAGTACTTTTTTTTCACTGCAATGCTTAAAAACGCATGCAAATGAAAAGTTTTCTTGACCACGCAGCATAGCAACCTCACAGTTTTTTTGTGTTTTTTTTGTAACTCCAGAATGCGCGAGTCTGTTGATGGTGACTCCGACCTCTCTCCATTTTCAAAAACTCATCACAATAATGACCTATTATTTTCAGCAAATTCGTGGAAAGGCACATTTTTGCTTTGTCATATCATTTGTGCTGCTCATATCGTTAACAGTTTCAGTTAACATTATTTTAAGAACTGGTTGAAACTGGTTCTGTGGTAACGGACAAGATTATCCAGTGTTTCTTAAATAAACATTGTTTATTCTTACAAAGGAGAAGTGAAATTTCAGTGTGAAATTGTTTATACTCTTTGACGGACCCCGGTGCAACCTATCTAGGCCTACTTTACTTAAGACATATATTCAAGAAATGTATTAAAACAGAAAGACGCTATAGTTTCAGCCTTGCTCAAAAACAGGAAACAGGCCAGCACGTCAATCCATTCCCGACGATCTTGCTTTGCTTCTTATTTATTTAATATTCAGCCAAATAGATGATTAAACATTGATCAAAATTAAAATACAATTTATACAAAACGAAATTAATTTTAAAGAAAGACTTTCTAGAAAACACAATTCAATGAAATGCTCAAAATCCATGTCCCCAGACATATGCGCATCTGATTATGTGCCTTACTCATGCTGCTCACTTTTCATAATCAACATGTGAAATTAAAAGATTATAATATTTAGACATAGCCTAACTATATGAAACTAAATAGGCTACGTTTTCTTTAACCCTCTGTCCAACGAAGTCGTCGACACCTTTTGATGGATTTTTTCCTTATTCCAGCGGAAACTCACAATACTCATTTTTAGCCATACAGATAGGCTAAGTGCAAGACATAATTATAAACTGTAAACTGTCTACTTTTATTTGTGTACACTCAATAACCGCAAAGGCCGTGGACTCAGGGAACGGATTATTTTGCACTCCACTCCAAACGCTGTCTTCATTTCTAAAATATATTTTGTTTATGAAACGCAAAGTTTTTCATTTCAAAAGCATTTCTAAATTATTTACAACAAACGAAATTCCAAGCCAAAATAGCGAAGTGGTAAAAAAAAAACTTTGAGTTGCCACCATGCAAATTCAAACTTTTCGCTCGTCTCTGTGGCAATGCGCCACAATAATCTGGCGTATGTAAAAGTTGATCATTCTTTATAGATGATGGTATGTTTAGACAGAAGACGAGTTCTTTATTAAACTCATAAAAAACAATAGAATAAAAAATGCCACAATTTATCATAACACCTCATGTGTGCCGCTCAAGTCTAAGGCGCTTTCCTTGCCATCAATGCTTGGATAACGCACACGTCTCTTTCCATTAATAATAATGGCGTGCGGTGGCTGGGATATACATAAACCTAACAACATACGTAGCATGATTTTTTTGGAATTATTTATCACGAGAGGAAAAAAAATGGTTTTAGTCGCATAACATCAGTTAATGGAAACGCCGTCATTTTGTAATATTTTTTTAGCGACTTTTAGAAAATATCGAAAAAGTTTTGCGCAAATCTGTAATGGAAACGCGGCTAGTGGTAGGGTTGAAAACAGTGCATTCAACCCATAGGCCTTCAGGAGTTCATACTTACATAATTTCCCTCTTGAACAGTTAAAATACATTTTGGCTCAAACCCAGAGTATCCCCCCGTTAATGTGCGCCCCTTGTGTTTAATTAGATTTAATTATCTGCTCGTTGTTAAAGGGTTAGTTCACCCAAAATAAAAATAATGCCATTCCACACCCGTAAGACCTCCGTTCATCTTCGGAACACAAATGAAGATATTTTTGTTGAAATCTGAAGGCGCAGTGAGGCCTGCATAGCCAGCAATGAAATTTACACTCTCAAGATCCATTAATGTACCAAAAACATATTTAAATCAGTCCATGATACAGTGGTTCAATATTAATATTATAAAGCGAAAAAATATTTTTTGTGCTCCAAAAAACCCCCCGAAATTATGACTTATATAGTGATAACCAATTTCAAAACACTGCTTCATGAAGCTTCGGAGTATCGAATCAGCGAGTCGAATCATGATTCGGATCACGTGTCAAACCGCGATACTGCTGAAATCATGTGACTTTGGCGCCCCAACCGATGATTCGACACACTGATTCGATACGCTCAAAAGCTTCATGAAGCAGTGTTTTGAAATCGGTTATCACTAAGTCGTTATTTCGTTTTTTTGGCGCACAAAAAATATTCTCGTCGCTTTATAATATTAATATTGAACCACTGCACTCACATGAACTGATTTAAATATGTTTTTAGTACATTAATGGATCTTGAGAGAGGAAATGTCATTGCTGGCTATGCAGGCCTCACTGAGCCATCGATTTCAACAAAAATATCTTCATTTGTGTTCCGAAGATGAACGGAGGTCTACGGGTGGCAAGAGAGTGAGTAATAAATGACATTATTTTCATTTTTGGGTGAACTAACCCTTTAATAAAACATCACTATTTGGTTCATTAATATTTTAATATATTACCCAAAAAAATGTTAAATGATCAAAACTAACGTGTTTGACACTTGTTTTATGTAATATTGACCAGAAAAACAACTCAAAGTACATAATTGGACCATTCAAAAGCAATTGAACATTTGCAGATGTGCTTTCTTCAACCTATTGCAGTGCAGAATATTTTTTTGTTTAGCTCAAGATTTATAATTGCAGCTGAAACATAAGGTAAAGGTTTATTTATATGGAGAAAATCACTGAAGGAAATCTCAAGCCATTTTAAACTGGAAAAGGTCTGTGTGTCCAGACAGGACTAACCGATCTTGATTAACTGTTTCCACCTATTACTTGAAAGGAAATAAACAGTAATAGCCTCTGACATTTCACTGCAAATATGTCGGACTTGGCTTCTGATGTTTGTACCTTCTTGTGCATAAAAAAAAAATGAAATTGGAGCTGTTTAATAATTTCCATTCAAGTCATTAGATTCATGTTTGAAAACAGCTGCTTCTGTGTCATTCGGTCGATATGAGGTTGGAGAAACGTGTTCATACACCATGCATTAACCAGCAAAGCCAAATGCAAAGGAATGTTTTAATTGTAGACAGAACTCATAAAGATCCAGTTTTCATCGCATTCATGTTGACCATCAAACGCGGTCCAAGCGATTGTCCATGATCGTTTTTAAAAAGGCACTTAAGAAATGCAGGCAAATCTGTTTATGTTTACATAATGGCATAAGCGAACAAACTCTGCACCTCTTTACAACTGTGCAACCGAAACAAAGCAGGCGATGATGTACAAAAAAAAAGAGTCAATGAATCACATACTGCTGTTTTAGTTTCTTTTTACAAATGTCCACTGAACTCCACATTCATACCACCAATAATTAAAACCCCATTCTAATCATGGAAAAGGGCGACAATTGAGAGGAAAAGAAACCGTTTTGTGGGATCATAAAAATAAAAAGCAATGGGGAACTTCAAATGACCGAGAGGGTGCAAAAATGTTGCAAGTTCTTGCTTCCCTTCGAAACATCGGATTGTTGTAGCTGGTCAGGTGTTGTTGTTGTTGGCATTTTCTGGCAAGAGTGGAGTCAGACTGCTGGACTGCACCAGCTCCATCTTGATCCAAGATGGAGGTGGAGCGACAGAAACCCAAAGAGAGATGGGTTGAGGTGGAGAACTTCCCCACAGCAGCACAGAAGGCCTTTGGTCCCAGGACTCCCAAAGATCAGGAGAAGTGTGTTGGACTCCTACATCGCAGCCACTTCAATCTGAACATACAGTTGTCTGACGCCAACCTGAGCACAGGGCAGAAAATATAATGTAATGGAAACTTAGAAATGACCTTTAATGAGTAGGATGAAGTTGTTAAAGCCGCATTTTCCAACGGTCCCCACCTGTGTGAAAATGTTGTGCGTCTGGCTAAGAATCCATCTAGAATCTGCGTCGGGCGCCACGAGGAGTTTGAGTGTGCCGATGTAGATGTCTGTGCAAAGGGTCCAGAAGTGAGGTTCTTGGAGGTTATAGACACCCTGAAGCTGCTGGACCTGCAAAGAACATTACTGGTTAGCAAATGCTACCTCGGTTTATTGCCATCTATTGCCAACGGGACAAATTGAGGAGGTTCTGACGGTCATTAAGGTGTCATGGCCACATTCGTTGGTTATCTAGAAATGTTTAAGGACAACCTCGCAGCAAGTTCTAACCCTCAATGAGGTGTCCAATTCCAGAATCTTCTAATGTGGCTACTGGGTTAGCTAGTTCATTTTTGGGACAACTTGGCTACAATTCCAGTTGATATCCCAGATTATCATGAAACTCTGTCTAACCAAGTAGCCAAATATGAAGAACAGGATCCAGGCAACGGAAACGACTCACCCTTTGGTAGCATTCAGGAAGGGCATGGTCCAGAGAAGGAGGCGTCCGTTGCATTAAGATCCCAATGGATTCCCTGAGCAGAGGAACCACACTGTGGGAAAGAGGAAAGTGAGAAATGAGTGAACTCAATGGAGCGCCAAGCACAAGGCAAACTCTGGCAACAGGAAGGGACGCCACACATTAAAGACGTCATTGGGTATGATTCAGTTTGTGATTTTACAGCTCGGCAAATCTTGTTGTAAAGCTGAGGAGAGGAAATTCTGTCATAATCCTAATGAAAAGAGTTCTTGTTTGTCGTGATTATTTCAGAGCATGCTCAACATGGTCCAACATAAACTTGCCCATCTTACAGTTGGGGTGGAGTAGCAGAGAGCTGTGCTGATGTCATTCCAACAGCTGTAGTGAGCGTGCGCCAGCAAGCAACCCTGCACACACACTAGGATAGACATCCAAACCCATTCAATTCTGCAGAAGAATCACTTGGCAGAAACGGTTGACTGGTTAGGAGAGGACTAAGACCATTTCTCTCCTAACCAGTCAGCCGTTTCTGCCCCATCAAAGCTAGGTCTTGGCTAGGCCAGCATCTTACAAAGTCATCAGTCCTCTTTCAAACCTTCAAGGCCTGACCACTGCTCCATCTGGGAACTATTAGAGGGTTCCTTGGTTTGGACTCCTTTACCGGTCCCTAATCTACTCTATCACCCCCATGTTCTCCTGAACTCCTCCCTGAAACCCCAGCCTCAGCTTGGGACACGCCAAAGTGGAGAAGCTGATCGTTGTCTCAGTAGGACCTTCACAAAGCTGAAAAGCAAATGTGGCATCAACATTTGCCTTTCCTAAAAAGTCCAAAACGGCAACAATTTCAGCCTTCACAATATTTTGCCCCAACATCGTTTTGATAAATCATTAAAAACTGCAATCATGTTACTCACAAGGCTTCAATTTCACGATAGTCGTGTCTCGACTAGACTGAAATGTTCCTGTCAGGTGCCACAGACTTTCACTGCCCTGCTTTGAGAGCATAGATGAGTAATATTAGCACTACGCTCCAGAACAATCTATAGCTTTACTGACTACTCAGCTCTCTTTGTGGTCAAGCAACATTAGGTAATGTGTTGTTTAATGCACGTGTTAAATTGCAATGCATGCAATCATTTTTTGTTAATACCTCACTCAAAATGACTGTGGTTTACCAAGCAACCAAACAAACTTGTAATCTATACAAAAGCCATACAGGAACATGAAACCAGAGCCTGATTGGTCTGTCTCTTCCCTTTTTGGATCTATTAGCTTGAGTACACAGGGAAAGAAAAATGAATCAAGTCTACTGGCAGACTGACAGATTAGACTGCATATATATATACATACATACACGCACACATACATACATACACTAGTGCTGGGTGGTCCAAAAATGTATATCACGTTATTTTTCTAAATGATATCGGTTTCACGGTGACGGTATTTTTCCCCCTTATGTATGACCGGGTGTTAATCACATTTTCTACTGATTAAGAGAGGAAATACTGCAGGGGATTGACTAGAATACCCTGTTTTACTGTCATGATGAGTGAATATTGTAGAAAAATTCCACACTACAGTTAATACAGGTTTACAAAGCCTCACAAAATGATGCTGTGGAGAGACAACAACCAATAAAAACACAGACCTGCAACACGCTCAGAGTCATACTTACAGACACCTGAATATTAAAAGTTGAGTTGAGGGCACCTTAAGCATTTTAAAAATCTAACCCTATATAACATCAAACTGCCAAATCGAGGAGAAACGCGGATATTTGCAATACATTTAAGAGCACTCTCTGAACGAATGACACACATCAGTTTAACACAGAAAGAATAGTTAGTTTTTGGCCCATTCTTTTGGAATTGTCAGTTTATTTATTAATTTACATCATTGTCTTTTGTGTAGCAGAATAATCCATCGTGTCAGCGCGTTCGTGATCAGACATACGGTTGTATCAGTGTAATCAGTGCATACATTTCATTTTAATAAGACGTGATGAAATATGCACGCATACACGCTTCTGGTTCATGTCTAGCACACTATAGTATATGAAATATGTCCATAAAAAACTTAAACGCGCTCGCTCCGGTCTATATCAGTGCTATATGATCCATGTGGTGAGCGTTGTTAAACCCATCACGGCGTTCCGCACAGAAACCGCTCTCTCGTGTGCCGCGTGTAGTTTGAATTCTCCACTGTAATCAAGGGCTGAAACCGAAATCGCCCCCATAACCTCAAATAGGGCATTATTTGGAGGGGACAGCGCTTTGTAGTGGTGTCCGAAACCCTAGTGGACGTTATTGAGTGCACTCATTCCATCCCATTGCACCACAATAATGAGTGTAAAGCCGATGTACACATATTGCCTGTCCAACTTCACGCACGTTTTCATTCACTCCTTCAAATAAAGTGATAACGTAGGGAATAGTGAATGAGAGTATAGGATTCAGCCATAGGCTGTGCTGTAATGCGATCTCAACTGTGCTCTGACTGCTCTTACTACAGTGCATCAATGAAATGGGTCCCCTCTCAAAACAATGACACGCTGCGCCGCGTTCCCACACACACGCACACACACGCACACACACGCACACACACACACACACACACACACACACACACACACACACACACACACGGCTCGTCATTTAGCCGGTTCACATGCTTGTCCTTTGGGGAAAAAATTAAGTTCTTTAAGTAAATATAATTTATTCTGAAGCAATATTCTCACCACATATTTAAATCTGCATATTTGTGATATTTTTACCTTTTATAAAGGGCATTTTGGCAAAAACCAAACTCTGGTCAGGCCAATCACATCGTGTATAGAGTCGGTGGGCGCGCTTGACATAATGACGGCAGAGTTGCGGCGGTTCCGCGTGATGCTTGAAAACAAAGAAGCTGGCGAACAGCGGTCTTTCGAATCGGCTTTGACTGCGACTCTGGAAAACTTGGAGTTAAGCTTTTCTTTGAGAAAAGAACGACACTGAAGTCATTCTTAACAAAGGAAGATGTGTTCAGTTTTGCTGACTGGATACGGCGAAAGTTTAATCTATCAATTAGCTCCGCTTCACCTTCTTCTTTGCTCTGGTTGGTTGTAGCGCTATCCTATTGTGTGCAGAGGGAATTTGAAAGACAACCGTTTATCCCGCCCCTCGGACTGAGCCCTGCCAATGGTGTGTTCCCAGTCCCAACATCTTGATGTGGGTCTGGCTTGTCAGGCTAGTCAGAATACTTTTCAACCAATAAATCACCAACATTTATAATGGATTTACTGTGGTAACACTACCTTTAACTATGGTATATTGTATATCTCATTTTATTAAATTTTTAATGTAGACAAAGGCCAAATTACAGACATTAACTTGTCATGAACTTACAGCTTTGTGCATTTGTATTTATTTTAAATGTGTTTATAGACTAAATACCATACAGCCATCCTAGATTTAGAAACAATGTTTTTACTTTTTACCATGTAATGAGGTGCCATGTGTAGTTTTACCTGTAGTGGGTCTAAATAGAGTACTTGTTAATTTAGATAAGAATAGAGTTCTAACTCTATATACAAATATTTCAATTTCACCCTTTAAAAACAAGGTTGTTAAAAGCCATCCTATCTCAAGCTACTCTATTGTCAGTAGCTAATCTCTTTTGTCAAATCAGTCATGTTTCCAAGAAACAAAACATGTCGGCCCTGAGGTGTGTCCACATCGAATCTGGTCCCCCTTCTAAAAAAGATTGGACAACCCTGATTTATGGGGATTTAAAAAAAAAAAAGGAGTGGGTGGATTTTTACCATTATAGTGATTGTGTACACACACACACTGCCAACACACCTGTACGTTCAAACACCATGTAAAAGTTAATTTTGCATAATAGGTGCCCTTTAAAATATTATATACTACTATTCCATGTAGTCTATATTCTCTATATCACAGAACATGCCAACTTTCTGCAGGTTATTCTATTATCAGTTACCCATCATGACCACATGTTTCCATCGACTGTGACAGGTCATCATAAAACTGGCCACTGTGCATTCCTCTCAGTAACCGGTCTGTTTGTCCCTCTTTTAGAGAATTAAATGAAAACAGGAAAGTACTGGATGAGGGTACCTCAGACCTCTGACATCATACTATTGTTCCACACCTTCCTGTTCATTGAAACAGAGGCACTCTTACTCACCGTTCACTGGCGCTTGATCGCTAAACTGCCCCAAAAAACCTGTAATGCAGTTACATTAGTGACTCAGCCAGCCAAAATACAATTACGTGTGAGAGCCAAGGTTAAACTGGCCAGTGACACAGACGAAATGTCACCACCTAGGTCAGGGTGACAATCAATCAGGATCAAATATTTCTGCAAGGACGAATGTAAATCACCTATGGACTTTTTTGGATACCAGTTTGGAGTCACAGAGTAAAAGCACAAGCACTTCTAAACCACATGGAAATGGTTGGTTATCACACCCAGACAACCTGAGTACCTAATTGGAGCGCAGAGGCATTTATGACACCAGAACCACCGCAGGAATGGGGTGACCTTACTGAAGTCTGCGTTTGAATCAGCACAGTGGGAATTACAGCAGGTACTTTTAACTTGAGATTTATATGGAAAAGGACCTAACAAACTTTTCCATTTCTAGGGCAAGACGTTCTTGGGATTCTACCACAAAAGACTTCAGATGCTTTACTGCTAGGAACCACTCACTGCACTCAAGTTATAGTCAAAACCACAGGATTGTATAGTTATTAGGCCTTGAACATAAAAACGTATGTCTGGCACATCAGTACAGACATTTGAACATCATCTGACCAGCTCCACCAACACTTTACTAAAAATGATTACTAATACTACTAAAACATTATTTCTTGCCACACAGCTGATTGTAAAATGTGGTCCAATCTGAATATACAAAACAATTTAAGTAAACCTGGATGAATCATGTCACATTTCACCCCAAAAATTTAAAGAAACTAAAATAAATAAATAATAATAATAATAATTTTTATAACAATTGAGAAATTAATGTATTTTTCATATATAGAGTGAGGAAAATAAGTATTTGAACACCCTGCTATTTTGCAAGTTCTCCCACTTGGAAATCATGGAGGGGTCTGAAATTGTCATCGTAGGTGCATGTCCACTGTGAGACATAATCTAAAAAAAAAAAATCCAGAAATCACAATATATGATTTTTTAACTATTTATTTGTATGATACAGCTGCAAATAAGTATTTCAACACCTGTCTATCAGCTAGAATTCTGACCCTCAAAGACCTGTTAGTCTGCCTTTAAAATGTCCACCTCCACTCCATTTATTATCCTAAATTAGATGCACCTGTTTGAGGTCGTTAGCTGCATAAAGACACCTGTCCACCCCATACAATCAGTAAGAATTCAACTACTAACATGGCCAAGACCAAAGAGCTGTCCAAAAGACACTAGAGACAAAATTGTACACCTCCACAAGGCTGGAAAGGTCTACGGGGAAACGGCCAAGCAGCTTGGTGAAAAAAGGTCCACTGTTGGAGCAATCATTAGAAAATGGAAGAAGCTAAACATGACTGTCAATCTCCCTCGGACTCGGGCTCCATGCAAGATCTCACCTCATGGGGTCTCAATGATCCTAAGAAAGGTGAGAAATCAGCCCAGAACTACACGGGAGGAGCTGGTCAATGACCTGAAAAGAGCTGGGACCACCGTTTCCAAGGTTACTGTTGGTAATACACTAAGACGTCATGGTTTGAAATCATGCATGGCACGGAAGGTTCCCCTGCTTAAACCAGCACATGTCAAGGCCCGTTTTAAGTTTGCCAATGACCATTTGGATGATCCAGAGGAGTCATGGGAGAAAGTCATGTGGTCAGATGAGACCAAAATAGAACTTTTTGGTCATAATTCCACTAAACGTGTTTGGAGGAAGAAGAATGATGAGTACCATCCCAAGAACACCATCCCTACTGTGAAGCATGGGGGTGGTAGCATCATGCTTTGGGGGTGTTTTTCTGCACATGGAACAGGGCGACTGCACTGTATTAAGGTGAGAATGACCGGGGCCATGTATTGCAAGATTTTGGGAAACAACCTCCTTCCCTCAGTTAGAGCATTGAAGATGGGTCGAGGCTGGGTCTTCCAACATGACAATGACTCGAAGCACACAGCCAGGATAACCAAGGAGTGACTCTGTAAGAAGCATATCAAGGTTCTGGCGTGGCCTAGCCAGTCTCCAGACCTAAACCCAATAGAGAATCTTTGGAGGGAGCTCAACAAACCCTAGAAATGGTTGTGCGTGAAAATCCCAGTAACGGAGCAGATTGCGAAATACTCAGACCAGCCCGTCTGGCACCAACAACCATGCCACGCTCAAAATTGCTTAAATCACCTTTCTTTCCCATTCTGATATTCAGTTTGGAGTTCAGGAGATTGTCTTGACCAGGACCACACCCCTAAATGCATTGAAGCAACTGCCATGTGATTAGATAATTGCATTAATGAGAAATTGAACAGGTGTTCCTAATAATCCTTTAGGTGAGTGTGTATATATATATATTTTTTTTTAGTGGTGGGCCGTTATCGGCGTTAACGTGCTGCGTTAACGTGAGACTCTTATCGGGCGATAAAAAAAAATATCGCCGTTAATCTATTCTCAAAGTTGGGTTGGGAGCTGGGTCTATACTACGCAAGCTATGATGACTTTCACCTTGATATTTTAGCGTGGATGTACACCTAGCCGAATTGCACTGTAGGGGGCGAGAGAACAAAAAGAGAAGTCTTTGAACCTGTGTGTATGCCTACTAGTGTTGTCAAAATTATCCATATTTTGCTATGTATCGATACTGAAATATCTGAAATGATACAATACTCATTTTCTACAGTATGGATATCAGCTGCGCTCTCCTCTCCTCTCCGACCGACAGCGAGTGACACGCACCCGCCTCCTCTCATTCAGTCCGGTTAATCCTCTGAACATTGCGAACGCGTGTTCTGCTGGACTTTTGTTAGTATTGGTGTGACCGGTCTGAATTTTGCGCGGGGTTGCACACAACGTTAATTCTACTAATTCCCGCAGATTTTGCGCTCGCATCTGAAGAGCACACACACACATACCGTAATAAAGCCGCCTCTGACATACAAGTGCAAAAATGAGCTCCTTTTTCCAGCTTATTAATGGTCAAATACACTCAAAAATGTCTCAATGCCCATCTTGGCGAGTTTTAACGTAAACACAGTCGTAAACAGCTCACAGGAACAGTGTTTGGATATGCGTGCGTCAGATCTTAAGGGACAGAAGTTATTTATTATTCAAACTACAAAAAGACAAACGATCACTTACGAGCACAAATATTCTGAATGCCTTCGGCAGAATTCAAATGAGCCATTTTAATCTAGATTAAATTTTATCTATCCCCACCACTAGTTATATATATATATATAACTTTAAATTAAATAATCAAATAAAATATTTTAAATATGCTCTATATGAGCTAGAACCTTAACGTTAATATGAAAATAAATGAAATCAATTTAACCGTTAACATCCATTATTTTAATATGCAGAGCTGAGCTCAAATAAAGTGAATGGTGTTTCATGTATATGTGGATTGTTCTCCACCAATTAAACACAGTGAATTCGAATTCTGAAAAAATAGTGTTAAGTAGCTAGTTAAGTAGCCAGCACAGTGCTAAAGCACATTATGTGAAAAAATACAGTACATCAAAGAATAACACAGTAACACGGAACAAAAGCAGCTTTGGAGAGCCGTTTAAACGCATTTGCACTGAGGCCTGACAAATGAATCCATCCTCAAAGGCCCAGCTCAGTACACCCAGGACAAATGTTAATTACTGTTAACGTTCTTTACGCACCCATTCCTCGGGCTTTAGGCTGCGACCCAAAGTGATTAGCGGTCTTTGGAAGACTTTGGTGGTGGGGGACTGCTGTAGGTCACAGCAGCAGGACTCCTCCACTCCCTCCAACTAATCACAGGGTACCAAGACAGCTCCAGCCGCTGCAGCCGTACCCAGATATCCCCCTAAAGCAAGGCTACCGCACCCAGAGCGGCCTTAGCTAAACACGCCCGGTTCACGTACAGCGGGGGGTCTTTAGCAGCGTCCTGCGCTCATGGGTCACACCTCAGGTGCAGCTCATGAAGAAGTCCTTCACCCTAGTGAAAGGTCAAACAACTGAATGCGAACAAGATGGCTGGATCAAAATAAGGCACTCTACAGAGAATATCAATCTCACAATGTGGGGTGCATGGGAAAAACGCTGTCCAAACAAAGCAGAGTCCATCTTAACGATCAAACGAAGAACCACAGACATTCCACACGGCCAATTATGGTCCACCTCTCTCAAGACTAGAACAATAAATGATTCTGCTGTGCCAGACGTACACAGACATGAAGTTCAAACGCATAAGAGAGTCTAGAGTTGCAGATGGACTCGTGCTTTGGTCCACAGAACCATCTTTCACACGAGTATATCATGTGCTTAATAAATCTATACATGAAAGGCATGTTTCCCCAAACCCATTAAATGGTTAGTTCACCCAAAAATTAAAATTCTCATTATTTACTCACCCTCAAGACATCTTAGCTGTATATGACATTCTTCTTTCAGACGAATATAATCGAAGTTATATTAAAAAATGTCCTGGCTAAACGCCCCTTGCAGTTCAAAATGCTTACGCTACATCTGACGTCATGCGTTGCACCAGTTACGCTTTTTTTGTAAGTTGAATATGGAAGGCAGTCCGCCGGAAGCTAGATATTTTACTTTATAACGTGTTAAATATGGATATTTTTCTTACAAAAACCCGTTGATTTGCTTTAGAAGGCCTTTATTAACCCCCGGAGCCGTGTGGAGCAGTTATATGATGGATGGATGCACTATTTTGAGCTTAAAATAATGCTTGGAAGAGGCAGGACATTTTTTTATATAACTCTGATTGTTTTTGTCTGAAAGAAGAATGTGATATACACCTAGGATGGCTTGAGGGCGAGTAAATCATGGGGTAAATTTCCTTTTTGGGTGATTTATCCCTTTAAGCCGAGTTCTGGATAATGCATCACTTTTCAGAATAGCATACAAGAATACTACTATTTCTGCTGTATATAGTATGTATGCTGTACTTAGTATGCAAATTTTGCATTAAGTACCCTTTACTTACTACATTTGGCAAAGTGGCTGTTTTACCCCACAATGCACATCGTGATACTGGACTTTGTGTTCCATTTAAAGTCAAATGCTTTGAAAAAGTCAATTAGGTCCAAAACTGTTTTGGTACCATCCGACTATCATAAAATGGACTAAAACGGTTGGACAAAAACACAAGGGCTGAATCCAAAATCGCCCCCTATACCCTTAAATAGGGCACTATTTGAGGGGACAGCCATTTGTAGTGGTGTCCGAAACCATAGTGGACGTTATTGAGAGCACTCATTCAATCCCGCAATAACGAGTGTAGAGCCGATGCACACACAGCGGCTGTCCGAATTCACAATTCTTGTTTTCATTCACTCCTTCAAATGAACTGTATTCCCTACTTTAGTCCACTAATAGTGATTGAGGGTTTAGGGGGCAATTTCGGATTCAGCCAAGGACATTACAGTAATCCCACAATGCAATGTGCTTGACATGGCCTTCCAACCAGAAGTTATTATATCCTCAATTTAACTTTAAACTCATTCATTGACCATTGACCAATTGTACATTACATTTAATCTGGGTCATGTGATAATACTGTTTGTTGCATAATGAAGAAATTTGACTGATACTGTTCCATATAATATTTTTAAAGAGTAGCAGACAATATGCAGTATACTTTTTTTTGCATTAAATTGATCTAAAGTGTCAGAAGAGAAGAAAAAACTTCTACCAAACCCCCCCCCCCAAAAAAAATCTTACCAACCCCAAGCGTTTGAAAAGTAGTGTATACTGTCCAGTATGCTAGTATTCAATTCTGAACACAGCCGGAAACTTTGCTTCATCTGAGGTCTGGGAAAACCAATACATGTTTAGTCATATCAAAATCTGTCAAAAAGACACAAGACAACACAGGAACGTGAAGTCTCACGCTTCACAAGATGGAGGATAGGCTCTATTCTGGTTTGCAGCTGTTTTTAATTATCTGCTTTGTAAATTAATGGCTTTCCATTTTTGTGTGATACCTTTGTGCTTGTGCCACACAAGATCAGCCTCCAGATTGCACCTGAATGAGACCGAGACGTTATCAAGCAGGTGCAATGTGGGAACGAGTCCATAGTCTTAGC
The DNA here is from genome assembly GCA_023566225.1 of Romanogobio albipinnatus. Classification (NCBI taxonomy): domain Eukaryota; kingdom Metazoa; phylum Chordata; class Actinopteri; order Cypriniformes; family Gobionidae; genus Romanogobio; species Romanogobio albipinnatus. Next base: position 6,935,097 of record CM042263.1, read on the forward strand.
CTCGATTCTCAGTATTTGCAACTGCATGGAAAACTCAAGAACAGGGAGAAAAAATGTCTAAGCTGGGGTCTCGATGACATAAACCTCCCCTCTTTGAGAAACAAAGAGAAGGAAAAATCCATCTTAAAAGATGCCTTTGTTGAAGTAACATTCACAGATCGCCACCACATTCCAGAGAGGGAGAAGAAAAGCCTCAAACATGGACAAGAGCGAGGAAGGGGGGGTCGGAGAGAAGAGATGAATATACGGGAAAGACTCATGCATTTTGAAAAAAGGGGCCACGTTCTCCATCGGAACGATGGTATTTCACTGAAGCACAGTAACCACAGGCCATCTGCAATTTAAACATGCTGCACACACAGCAGCTCCTGCTCAAATTTGCACAGCCTTTACACACATTTACATCACACACCAAAAATAAGGCCTATCCATCACCATAAAACTGCTTTTTCTGAGATTATGCAGAAGGAATGGAAGATTTGGTAGGTTTAAAAAGAGAACAAAGGCACAAGAATGCAAGGCAAGCATGCATTTTTCCTTCTAGACTGGAGTTGTTTGAAAAATGCCACATGAGAGACTCCAGTCCTGGGTTCTCTGGCTTTGCCACATGTTGAGAAAGTGCTCTGAGCTCCACCCTCCGAGCGTGTATCCTGTAATTCACCCGGCTGGAGTGCCAACGGCTCCGCAGGGCTCTTGGTGAAGGGCACTGTGAAGTGGCTTTTGTATGATCTGTGTTGGGTGCTGTTGAGGGTTTCTGGGTGGGGTTGAGGGTGGAGGATGTCTTGAGTTGAGTCGAGAGAGGTCAATGCTCATAATAGAGTGGGCCGAGGTGTGTGTACTCACCTCACTCCTATAAGAAGTGCGATGAGCATGGAGCAGATAGGGTCGGCGATCATCAGGTCGTATTTCTGCATTAAAATGGCTGATATTATGACTCCAACACTGCCCAATGTGTCCGCAACAATGTGAAGAAAAACTCCTGCAATGAGGAAAATGAGCATATTACAAAAATATTTTACGATATCTCAAATTAGTATTAATATATACATAATAGTAATATAACTAAATCATTAATATGCATCTAATATGAATCTAATTCAAATGTGACTTTTCCCAAAATACTGTGTTCTTTTAGCAATGCAGCATGCTAAGATTAAACTCTATTGGAGTTGTGAGTTGATTCCCAGAGTTTTCTTATGAGACAGGAAGTTAGGAAGGCAGCTGTCTGTAGTATACAGATAAGGGATAAATACAAAAGGTGCAATGCTGTTTGAAAACCCCTGAAGTAGGGCTTTTGTCACTGGATTCATTTAAAAAAGCACTAATATTGAGTAAATATTGTGTCTGAGATGAGGATACAACATTTGCTAGCACTTATATTTAAACATGACTACTGTGGACAGAACTCGCTGTCTGGGATACAGTGTCTAGCGGTAACCCTCAAACTCATGATGTCATTCAACAAACGGGTAATTCAAGAACATCCTAGAATGAATAGTCCACTTGACAAAATCTCCAGAATATATCATAACATACGCTACTATGTTAAAACCAACATGCAGTGTGAGTTGAAGTCAGTTAGTTAACATTTCCTGAACTCAGAGGTACTGATCAACACTGGAGAATAGTTGTGGACTGTGGTGTGATGGCACGCCATGAGACGGTCCACTAAGTCCTTCCCTCAGAATGAGATGACATACTTGCGGTTAATCTCAGTTTTGCAGAAAGCATGACCGCAGTAATGGAGCAAACTCCCTAATAAGTGAAGACCCTGTCCAACTGTGGTCAAAGCAAATACTAGAAGAATAACACAAATGCTAGAGCTCATCAAGTCCTTATAAACAGCCACAACGGCTGTGTTTAGAATAGCATACTAGCTTACTATATACCAAATACTATGCAGTATATACTGCCTACAATTAAGACAAGAAAATAGCAAGTGGAACAGTAGACAAATGAAAAAGGAAATTACAAGAAAATAACAAATTATTGTTAAATAGTAATATTCAATACTTTATTATTATGAATGAAAATATTTTATCTTAAAAATAAAAACACTTTAATTTAATACTAATATTTAATAAAATAATTACATTATGCATTACAACATTACATACATACATTTTGTAAAATAATATTTTTATTATAATTGTATTATAAATATATTACTTTCCTTATTAATGATAATATAATAATAATAATATGTATTTTTGTAAAATAAAAATAATAGTAATACAGTTTTAATTTCATATATATATATATATATATATATATATATATATATATATATATATATATATATATATATTATATATTCGTCTTTTGTAAAAAATAATAATTTATTATAATTGTATTATAAATATATTAATTTCCTTAATATGTATTTTTGTCAAATAAAAATAATAGTAATAATACAGTTTTAATTTCATAATAGTCATGAAAATATTAATTTAAGATAATCAGATATTAATCAATATTAATGTACATTATATGTACATTAAAAGTACATTTACTTTTATTAAGAATTTAAAAAAGAAAAGTAATTATCTGACATTAATATTGATTAATATTTGATTATCTGAAATTAATATTTTCATGACTATTATGAAATTAAAACTGTATTATTACTATTATTATTTTTTTTGACAAAAATACATATTAAGGAAATGAATATATTTATAATACAATTATAATAAATTATTATTTTTTACACTTGTAAAATTATATCAGTAATAATACATATTTACATCCCATAATGATACTATTATTATTATTATTATTAATAGTAATTCAATATTCCATTGTATTTTTTTACTAAATATTATTACTTTTGGAAATGAATAATAATTATTTTTATGATTTAAAAATAATAGTTATAATAATGACATACAAATATTTGTATAAAAATAATGAATTGTGAAAAATGTCTTAACCATTGGTATTTAGATTAAAAAGCAATACACAAACATTGCATTTTGGGACACAGTAGTCCACACAGTGTATGCTATATTGCATACAGCACATTTTGCCAAATTTAGCACATCTAAGTATTCTATGCATAGAGCTCTGTGTAAAAAGTATGAGTAGTACACTAGTGTGCCAATTCAAACATAACCAAAATAGACACGAAGAGCTTCAGGATGGGAGGTTGGTACACTCTACTTGCAATTTCATCACAGAGAGTGGAGAAGAAGTCCCTCGGCTGGGATGGAGGCAGCGTAACCTTTTGCACTGTCACCTCCTCTCCTCCCCTCCCCCTTCTCTACACGGTCCTCCCTTCTGTGCCCCGTTCTTTCTCCCTTGAGCAGGCCTCCCAAAGGATCCATTCTCTCTCTATGTGTGCCAGGGTGAAGGGGACAAACTACTTTCTCTGCTCTGCTCTTTCCCACACAAGCTCGGACAAAGGGATTTAAAGCGACAGTGTACCGCACTTGCTCTAGTGACAGTGTTAACCTGGTTAGACCCAAGTCAAAGGTTAGAGGTTGAGATGGTCAGAGGTGTCACTTCGTCACACATAAAAGTCCATCATCCAGTCACATCTGATCTAGACCACTCATTTCAAGTGTTTTTCCTTGTTTGAATGAAGATGCATCATTTTGTGAATTGTTATGACTACAGAACCTCTTCTACTAAGATTTCAAAATACTGACCGCCTATAAAAGAGGAAAAAGCCGTCTAGACCTGATAGATGTGATTGTAAATATTTTCACATCTGGTGCCTTGCTAAAAGCATGCTGAATAATGCTAAACAAGAGATCTCTAGCGCCATCTGGAGGTGGCTAAACATACATAAAAGTCATACCTTGTAATATCTGCTTGCTGGAGCCTTTTCCCGGTGTGTGTGAGAGGTCATCTGAGGACACAGACAGATTACAAATGAATCATGCTATACCAGACACCATCACGATGTATCAAAATAGCTTCTGCAATTTTGACACACAGCGCGAAGACACCAAATAACACATCTGATGCATTATAACTAGAGATGCACCGATTGTAATTTTCTTGGTCGATTCCGATTTCTTGTAAGTGTGATCTGTAAAACAGCACAAATCGAATAAGGAGAGATATGAAATAAACACAAATTATTCATTTGTTTACAATAATAGGGCTCTATAAAATGTTTTGGTTTTTTTAAAAACAAATTCTGTTATGCATTTTAGTTTTTCTGGTAATCAAATGAAGGCATAAAACACAGAACTACATTAAGACATACACTATACTATATAATAGTAGAGATGCTCCGATCAGCATTTTTGGGGCCGATCACCGATTACCGATCACCAAGATCATGATCTGCCGATTGCCGATCACTGCCGATCACAGAATGGCAGGGGAATGGCAATCTTTTATCTACAATCTTGCAGAGTTTGCACCATTTGTAGAAATGAAACTAACTCTAAATTAACTGAGTCAAGATCTTGAAGAACCACCAAGTGTTTATTTTAGAAAATTAGATAACTTAAGGCTACTGTAGGCCATCTTTCCCAAATAAATGTATATAATAAATGTATATAATTATCTCACCTAAATATTTGATCATGCAGTGCATTTTTGTTTTTAAAAACAATTTTTCAGGTAGGTCTAACATTAGTATTGAGGTAAGAAATACTAAAGACATTTAATAAGAAATCAAATGTAAATTAATATTGGTCTTCCCTGAATACATTAAATTAGATTAATCCTTACACTTAAGGTTGCAAAAGTTAGTCATTCAAGAGCAGTGCGTGTCATAAAGGTTCATCAAACACCACAAGACAGAGAAACTCAGAGACAGCAGCAGTTTATTCGACAGCTGTCACTTTAAGAGCGAACACGGTTACAGTTACATGCAGTGTAGTCACGACGGGGTTTACATGCATACTCGTCAAGACGGTCATTTAGTACATACATTTGTGTGTATCTGACCATTTCAGCGCAATTTGTACTCGCAAGCTTTTTGTGAGATGGCCTGTCTGTGTGTGTGTGTGTGTGTGTGTGTGTGTGTGTGTGTGTGTGTGTGTGTGTCTCCAGACCATGCGCGCGAGTGCTGAGCGGTTTGAACACTGGCAAGACTTAAAAATAAATGCAAATGATAAACTTTAGTGACGATGCGACACTGCCTCGATTGTGCAAGTGGCAAATCCTGTCAACTGTGCAGCTCGATTTTAGTGCAGATGCGATGATATGAAGCCATTTGAGCATTTTGAAAGGGAGAGAGAGGGCGCGCGCACGCGGTGATTCACGCGCGATGTTTGTGAACTTAAGTTACGTCCCACAGAACGTTTTCAAATGACTGCGTAAGTTATTTAATATAGAAATATGAATTGTACCTCACCTTCAGCATTATAATTATTTTACCCGCGCTGGAAAGAGAATGAGACGGTGTCGCTGCATATCATGCCCTAGCTCTCACAGCAGGTGCGGGTTTATGTGTCGTCAGCATGCGATCGGTTCATGAGATCGGCCTTTTTGGAGACCGCCGATCAATCATCCCAAAGCGATTATCGGCCGATCGAGATCGGTTGCCGATCGATCGGAGCACCCCTATATAATAGTAATACAATTGTACATATCACTATACAATAGTAATATATTTGTCAAGTTAAACCAAACATATTTTGACAGGTTGTCATGTGAAGATCTTGAAGTTTCTGTGTATATGATATGACAATAGTTTTTTCTCAAATTAAACGGTAAAATGTTCATGAGGAGACTCTCAGATCAGCAGTAGAGAAGTTTGTGTGTTCATGTCATCATATAGTAAGACTGCGAGTGTCAAACGTGCTTATAACCGTGTTATCCACAAGTTTCCTACGCCCCATGAAGCCTTGCATCAAAAGTGAATGTTTCGAAGTAAACAAGCGGGACTTTATGCATTTCCATCATAGTTTATGCGCACGTTTTCGTATTGGATAGAAAATGTATCTGACTCAAACGAGCGCATACGTTTTTCATGGGCATCTTGATTTTCCATTAGGGATGCACCTATACCACTTTTTTTCAGACCAAGTACAAGTACTTACATTTGGGTACTTGCCGATACCGAGTACTTAATAATACCATTACAGTTCTTCTAACAATGTTTTATTTTCATCAGATGTTTTTCACTTTCTGACTGTAACAAACTAAATACACAAATTGATCCTGTTGCTGACATTTTAATATTCAACTTGGTGTTTTCGTAAACAAATATGGCACTGCTGCCCATTTCACATAAATGTAACCTGTAACATTCAGTGGATTCCAGTACCACACAACATAGTAGCAGAACAACTGAATTAAATTATTATACGTTATCATTGTCATAGAGCCCTTTTCGGAAAAGTGAGTGGCAGGTTCTTTTTTATGAAAAGAAGCTTCTCTGCATTATCAGCTATGAGCCTGTTTCTGTTTTCATCTACAATGTGTGTCACTGAGCTAACTTAGGGATGTGCGAGACTAGTCGATTAAACGTTAGTGCTGCAAGACGACTTGGAAAATACTAGTCGTTTACATTTTTTGTGCACATTTAAGGTTTTGCTTTAAATATATATATTTTTTTACAAAGGCTATGTTTAAATTACTGTTGTGTTAATGTTATATCTTGAAATTAATATATTATTTTGAAAAGTGTATATTTGCAGCAAAACAAAATCATTTAATTTTACCTCAGGTTTTGCATGTGTTGCATGTGTTTCTCTGGCGCTCGGGGAGGCTTCAGATAAATCTCCACTCGGGTGAAGGAGGATTTAGCTTATACAAAACTTTTCCATTTTCTTCCATGTCATGTCAAACTAGTTTAACAATTAAGCTTGCTTAGGCTTGTTATAGTACTACCGGGGTTAGGCTAGTCATTACGCACATCCCTACTAAACAGCCCTTCACTTTCAGCACTCACTACCGAGAGCTATCTGCCTCACGAGCGGTTAAGCTGGGTTCATACTCGCCGCGTCCGCACTAGTGTTCGGATGCGCGCGGCAAAAATGAAGCCATTATGGCTGTCGTGCGCTTTGAGAGCGCGAGACCCCTTTGCACTTGGCGCGGCGGTGTGCGGGTGTGCACGGCGAATCATGTTACTTTCCACGCGGCTCCGCATCCGAAGATGCGTTGCCATAAAGTGGTATCGGTATGGACTATAATTGTGTCAAACAATTATCAAAACAGAACCATAGCGCACCTGATGAGACTGGCATAAAGCTGGCTTGACACTGGACGAATTTAGGGACCGTCTCTAAAGTTACATACCATATTATGGTATACACATTTCTAATTTCTATAGCATTTGAAGAGAATGGCTTACAGTCATAAAACCAACTGTAAAGTGTTCATCTAGGTGTCGGGTATGATTCCGATTATTTAGATGTAATCAAATAAACTGTCAAATATGGATATTTATTTCACCAGGCTACTATATGGGCTCATACACAAAATATGCTAGATTTAAATGGTCATAGCTGATAAAAATAAAATTATTTTTTTCTCTCAGACAAACAGCTGTTGATGACCTGTCATGTTATACATGTCATGTCGACTTGATTTGGATGTCTACAGTGCTAATTTAAATACAGCCAACAACAAATTTCCTAACAACAAAATTGTGGCTAGTGAAAACTTTGGAAAACCACTAGCCACAGCGGCTGGGGAGCAAAAAAGTGAATGTCAAGCCCTGGTTATAAACGTATTTGTGCGTCTGCGTCATTCATTTACACAGAGACACGAAAAACATGTAGGTTTCATGTTTAAATTGTCTTGTTGTGGTTTAATATTCACAGACACTAGTCCATATCGCAATGTGATTTAAGTTTACTGACCTACTTTTGATTTATTCATCCAAAATTTGACATTTCGCGTTATTCAGTAAATTCCGTTTTTATGACTGGATTCTGTCTGTGTTTACTGCACTGTGGAAATCATGAAGCCCTGGCTTATGTGCGCTCCATTAATATAGATCAGTGGTGCGCGTGCTTCTGGTGAGAGCTAGAAACCTGTGGGAATTAGTAAAATTATGCGCAATACAAGCACTATTTAACTGGAGTGAATGAGATGAGTTAGTGAGAGGAGGAGTGTGTGTGAGAATACGTTATCGCCTGTGCCGCTGGCAACAAAACCCGGTTCGGAATCGGTAAACCGTGAGACTGACCGGCTGATTCCGGAAAAATTGTCTGATTCCGATCCCTGGCTGGTCAACTGGTGCATTTCTAATTATAACAGTACTGACTTGCAAGGTAAGGTAACTTGAGGTCTTACCGTGGCAGTGGGGATCGTCATGTGAATGGCCATGTCCTCCATGTGAATGCCCGTGATCATGTCCGTGTTTGGACTCATGACTGTGGTCTCCATGACTGTGTCCATGTCCCACATTGCCATTAAATAGAGAATGACTGTGGCCATGACCTTAAAATTTGAAACAAGAGAACATCTATGAAGAAGCAATAGACTATATCAACAAGTATTCATATTATTAAAGGGGCTATATGTAACTAACATGTACTTATCGCTTTTTGTATCGCCAATGTGTAAACAGCTTGTAACGAAACTTAACAAGTTAAACCATCCCTGACTCCCTAGACTGTCTATGAAAGCATATTTTTATGTGACTTATTGAACCAAGCTTTATCTAGGGACTGGCGTGGATGAGGATTAGCAGAATGAAAAACGATACTGCGTGTTTATTCTGTGCAAGATACTTACCTTCACCACCGTGTGAATGTCCATGTCCTCCATGTTGAAAAACGAATATTCCTACAAGATTCACCAACAGCCCTGCTATAGACACCGGGAGCAAGCGATCGTGGTGCACATCAGGAGGTTCTAGTGCCCTCTGGTGATAAGACAAGATGGCATCATTCATAAAAAAGATATTAGTGGACCAGTGTGTCACTCGGCAAATTAACAAACTGTATAATCGTACATACCTCTACTCCTTCTGAGAAGACAAAGAAAGCGGTAAAGATGAGGAAAAGGCCGTTCACGAAGCCAGCGAGAACTTCTGCCCTGACATACCTACAAAATAATCAAATGGACTTGCATAAGAATGAAGTGATGCAACCAAAGACAGACCATTTCCTGTCAACACCACCAAGGCAGAAGTGGATAAATCCTTCATAGGAAACTTGTGTCATTAGTACATTGGTTGCGAAGTGGTCTCTCACCCGTATGAGAAGGAGTCATTGGACCGCCACCGTGAGATAACTGATGCTGCCAGGCCTGCCAGGAGAGCCGTGCAGTCGAAGAACATGTGAAAGGAATCGGATATCAAACCTAAACTGAGAATCAAAGCAACACAAAAAGGGAAGTGTTCAATTGTCAAGAAACCTGAGAACCGCGTCCCACCCCAATGAGGTCAGAGTTGCGTAGGGCCTTTTGTTAGACATTATTTACTCTTTCATTTAAAGACAAAGACACGTTCACACTGACAGAGATTCGGGTGTCAAGAATTGTTGGTTGCAAGTGGGTAAAACTGCTAAATTAAATAGATAAATAATTCATTTCAATAAACCAAAAAAAGAAATAAAAAACAAGAATATTATAACTTATTTATACTCTTTTGTTTATGTTTATATTATTATTATTATTATTATTATTATTATTATTATATGTTTTTTTAACATACACATACAATTAAATAGTTAATAATAATAGTTTATTAGTTAACTAATAAATAGTTAACTAGTTTCTAATAATTATCAACTGACAGCATGCGTATTAACTTGAAATAATAATCATCATTAATATAATTATTATAAAAAGAATTCAAGCTTCGCTGTCAGCATACGCGAGATTGTGTAAATTGCATATTATCAAATGACAGATGGTGAAATTACGGTTAAATTATTATAAATGGCATATTATCAAATGACAGATGGTAAAATAATGGTTATTATAATTAAATAATAATAATTATAACAATAAAAAAAATATTGTTTTACTAATAATAAATAATAATGTCTTCCATTTGTAGGATTATGTCATTCATTTGCATAATATTATCAGTGTATTAAATAAAATATTATTATAAACAACAACAATAATAAATAATAACTGTTCTAATTATTGTTAATAAAATAATAAAAACTCAAGTTTAGCCGAATTCTCTGATTTTGTGTAAAATTGCAGAATGTCATCAGTACATAAATAAATTGTTTATTATTGTTATTATACATTATATTATAGTATTGTTATTATTCATATAGCATTGATAATAATAATAATTATTATTATTACGATTACACATGATATTTTTTATTTTTTTTATTCATCACATAAAATTTGGGATTGTGTAATTTGCATAATATCATCACTGTATTAAATAAATTGTTTATTATTATAATTATAGTAGTGTTATCCATTTAGCATTGATAATAATAATAATTATTATTATTATTGTTGTTGTTGTTATTATTATTATTACGATTGCACATGATATTTGTATTATTATTTTTCATCACATAATATTTGGGATTGTGTAATTTGCATAATATCATCAGTGTATTAAATAAATTGTTTATTATTATATATTATAATTATAGTAGTGTTATCCATTTAGCATTGATAATAATAATAATTATTATTATTATTGTTGTTATTATTATTACGATTGCACATGCTATTTGTATTATTATTTTTCATCACATAATATTTGGGATTGTGTAATTTGCATAATATTATCAGTGTATTATATAAATTATTATATTAAACAACAACAATAATAAAACAATAATTCACGTCGACTAAAAATAAAAAACTTCTGCAAACTGTCATTGCAAACTGCTGTCAGTGTGCACAACCAAATAATAAAACATCAGAAATATGAATAAAAACAATATACAACTCTAAGTCTAAACCAACCATTTTACAACCTCAATGAACGCATGTATGGAGTACAAACGGCAAAATAAACAGTGATTAATATGCAATGGCATATAAACGGTTAATGCCACTTTCTCCATATTTGGTATATTTGGAATATTACAGCTGTTTCTCCAAATCAAGTCAGATCTGCTTCCCTAAAAGCATTTTTGGATGGCATTGTTAAAAATTCAACATACATCATAACATATACGCTCACATATGCTGTCTAGACAGGCACCTCAATAGGTTTTAAGCCCAGTCCTGTATTTTATGAACTTCAGCCATCACTCTCACTTCAAAGATGACTGTGATAACAGGTCATAGGAGAATCTCCAATCAAAGCATTCCTAACAGAAGGTAGGGCCCAAAACAAAAGCACACTAGCTCATCCCACATTAGATCTACGTGGCATATTCTTGTGTTTGGCCCCCTACTGTTACCTGTTACTCCATATGCCGTACATCAGCTCCACGAACGCGAAGGACAGGTTCAAACACAGGAAGAAAAACAGATTGCGAGAGGTTTTATCGGCAAGAATTGATCTGGGGAAGAACACAGACAAAAATAGAGAGTGAGAGGTTTAAAAAGTGGCCTGACCAGACAGACTGGCTATAGAAACCGACAGCTAAGCAAATGCACGACTATAACAGTTAGTTTATTTAAATGAAATGTTCTGGGGAAATGACATGGGGTCCAAATACACCCTTAATAAACGTACTTTGCTGTGGAATATATTTCAACAGATTTGACAAAGCAAATTGAGAGACATTATACATTTTGTCAAGTGTTTAATTCGCTTTGCTAACATCTGTCTGGCTGAACGATAACCTGGAGCTGTCTGCTTCTTTGTAACAGTTAATTAAACTTTTCAGGATATAATAGTTCTATCTTCTTTAAAGTAATTAATCTAAATAATGTATGGGAAGAGACATTTAGATTAAAGTCTCGCGAGCCAACTAGCATGCTAACTGCCTTAGCCGCACAAAACCGACAGCTGTGAGTGAAACTAAATGAATTTATACATTTAAGCGTCGTTACCTGAACCAGCCCGACATCTTGACGAACAAGTTGAGTTTGGCAGGCTTGTATTCGTCATCTTTGACGGATAACGGGAGCATTTTTCAGCGAAGCGTCTCCGGTAGTCGTTGAGAGCAGCACTGCGGCTTCACGAGCGTCTGGACGCAAAGAGCGGAAGGTCCTCGCGTTGACGTCGCGTGCGTCATGTCACTGACACTGACCCTGTGTAGTATTGAACAAACCACACAGATTTTCTTAAATAGATGTATATTCGTTTTAATGTTTATGTTGTGTACGTTCGTTCATTCATTTATCTTTGATTATCTATTTAAATATTCATTCCATTCATCCATGCTAGAAATATTCATACATTTTAACCCTTTAACTGTCACCCCCCTTTTTGAGAATCCACATGAAAATGTACTATCCAAACTTAAAGGGCTGTAATTCAAGAATGCTTTGGAATATAGACCAAAGACACCCTGCAGATTATTGCTGAAGTGAAAGCAATTCAAAATATGAAAGTATGAAAAAGTTATGGAAGTTTAAATTTACTTTAAATGAAAAATACTGTACTAAATATTTTTTATTTCATATAAAATATATATTTTACAAAAAAGAATTTACTCTAAAATGAATATAAAATGAAAGCCATATGTCTAATTTTATTACTTAGAAGTGAAGTTGAGTAATTATTTTTTTATTTTTTTTAGAAATATCCTTTTAATAATATAATGAAAATTGCCCTTCTAACAATAGCCTAGCTATAATAAATGATTATTTTACTACAAAGATGCAAAGATGAGTTGGCTCTATTTACTTTTTTTAATCCATCCAACTAAAAATAAAAATATTAGAAATAAAACGAAATTTCACATTAGAATTATTTTGTGTTTTTGCATTATAGATTAAATAAATTAACATTTTAATATTTTATAATTATTATTATACAGTTGTGCTCAAAATGATTCATACCCTTGGTAAATATGACCAAAGAAGGCTGTGAAAATAAATCTGCGTGGATCTTTTGTTTTAAAAATGTATACAAAAATCGAACTTTTCATTGGAGGATACGATTTTTAAATGGGGGGAAAAATGGGGGGGGGGGTTTTTCTAATACATATTGCTCACAATTAATCATACCCTTTTATTCAATACTTTATGCAACCTCCTTTTGCCAAGATAGCAGCTCTGAGTCTTCTCCTATAATGCCTGATGAGTTTGGAGATCAGAGATCATTCCTCCATACAGAATCTCTCCAGATCCTTCAGATTCCCATAACACAATAGAAGATGAGTGAGGTGATTTTTGTATTCATATTATAAATAGAAAATAAATTCATATTTTATAATAATTATTATATAGTTAAGGTTGCATAGATGTATGTTAATTAGCATGATGTGTGAATTTAAATTATATATCTTTACTTAAATATCTTAAAGGGATAGTACACCAAAAAATAACAATTCTGTCATCCACTCACCCTCATGTTGTTCCAAACCTGTATGAATTTCTTTCTTCTGCTGAACACAAAAGATATTTTGAAGAAAGTCGGTAACCAGACAGTTTTTGGTCCCCATTGACTTCCATAGTTTTTTTTTCATACTATTGAAGTCAATGGGGACCCCACAACTGTTTTGTGTTCAACAGAAAGAAGAAATTCATACATGAAATTCATTTAGAGCAACTAGGGTGAGTAAAGGATGACATAATTTTCATTTTTGGTGAAAAACGGTTGTGAAACAGCACAAGACTTCCGTCATTGGTTGAAAAATATCAATACAAAAGGCTGAACATCATATGTATGATTCACTCAAAAAAAGGTTATATATGGCACTAAAAGTGGTTCTTTGTCATAATCATAGGGGAACTTGACAGACTTTTGGTGCCATATAGCACCATATCTTAACATGTTCTGTATATGGTAGCAGTGCTCACATCAGCCAAACAACTGTTGAAGAACCGCTGAAGAACCACTGATTGGTGCTATACAGCACTTAAAAAGGTTCCCCTATGATTACAAGCCAAGAACCACTTTTAGTGCTAGCACCATTTTTTTTAAGAGTGTTTAATAAAAACATATAAAATGTTTGTTTTTTTCCAATTAATAGGCTACTGCTTTTCAACTCACACTTTGTGTGAATGTATTGATCTGAGAAAACATCCACAAACACATAGGTAATAGGCTACTAATTAAATTATGTGTTAGTCAGCTGGAGTAGCCTAGAAATCTAGACGCACCCTAGCGGCAGCAAATCTAATTTGCCGCGAGTGTAGTCTAGCAACTCTCGGTGGACCTGAGAGCTGGAAAAACCAAACTCTGGTCAGGCCAATCACAGCGTGTGTAGAGTCGGTGGGCGGGCTTAACATAATGACGGCACGTCACGGCAGAGTTGCGGAGGTTCTGCGTGCTACTCGTAAACAAAGAAGCTGGCGAACAGCGGTCTTTTGAATCGGCTTTGGCCGCGACTCTGAAAGACTTGGAGTTAAGCTTTTCTTTGAGAAAAGAACAAAGAACGGCTCTGAAGTCATTCTTAAGAAAAGAAGATGTGTTCGAAGTTTTGCCGACCGTTTACGGCGAAAGTCTATCAACTAGCTCGGCTTCACCTTCTACTTCGCTCTGGTTGGTTGTGGCGCTCATGGCACTATCCAATTGCGTGCAGAGGGAATTTGAAGACAACCGTTTATCCTATGGAGACAGATTAGACTCATTAATAATTCACGCAAAAACGAGATGCACACATGTGTAACCAATTTCACATGTATGAAACCAAATTTACGTGCACAAAAAACAATTCACGTGCGCAAAATAAAATTATATATTCATAAAATACATTTCACAAATGCAAAACACAATTCGTAGAGTTACAACTGTGCACAAAAACCAGGAAAGTGGAAAGTCTCAAAAACACACACACAAATCCAAGGCAATTCACACGTGAATGACGATTTGCACATTCGCATTACAGGGATGAACTTGCACATTTTAAACATTCAAACGTTTTTGTGCACAGTTGTAAATCTACAAATTGTGTTTTGCATTTGTGAAATGTATTTTATGAATATATAATTTTATTTTGCGCACGTGAATTGTTTTTTGTGCACGTGAATTTGGTTTCATGCATGTAAAATTGGTTAAACATGTGCATCTTGTTTTTTGCGTGAATTATTAATGAGTCTAATCTGTCTCCATATTTATCCCGCCCCTCGGATTGAGCCCTGTCAATGGTGAGTTTCCAGACCCAACATCTTGATGTGGGTCTGGCTTGTCAGGCTACAGCTGGAGTGTTTCTTTTCAGAGTATTGATAATGCATTTCATCATAACACCGCCAGGTGTCGCTCTATAATCATAGAGAAGGCACACGATTTTAGTAGAAACTTTGTTCAAAGATCTGTCCTCTCAAACTTTATTTATAGCAAATGTCTTTTTCTAGATTATTACAACACGTGTAAATTAATGAT
This sequence comes from Romanogobio albipinnatus, assembly GCA_023566225.1. Classification (NCBI taxonomy): domain Eukaryota; kingdom Metazoa; phylum Chordata; class Actinopteri; order Cypriniformes; family Gobionidae; genus Romanogobio; species Romanogobio albipinnatus. The sequence continues at coordinate 6,950,389 of CM042263.1, forward strand.
CTAACTGTATGACAACCTAAAATAAATACTGATAAAGAAAAACAGAGATCTAAGATTATTGCAGGAAACACTTTGTCAAAAAACATGACATACCTTTTATATATATTATATTGTATACCATAATATAGCCTATCGTAAAAAAGTGAGTTTTTAAAGTGAGTTATCAAATGAAATCCAGTCTGTTTTGATGGTCTCTAAACTTTAAACTCAGAAAAAAACGAACAAAAATTAAATGAATTCGTTAATAAAAAATAAAACAAGTATCCAATATATAAGTAGCATACAATAAAGGACTAGTTTGGCGATAAAATCTAGTAAGGCCCAAGTTGTAATGCCCAAAGATGAACCGAAGCTAAATGCTAAACTGTGCAAGACCTGCATTTCAAATACTCCAAAACAACACTTCAGTGCTCCCTCAATACTAGGAGAAAAAAGGGTGTTCCCATGGTAACTGCTTCAGCAGACAGGAATGGGAACTCAAGCACAGCCTGTTGCCTGTGAGCCAGACGTGCACAATGTGCTTTCCCTGATTTACAGAAATGTGAACTGACACTTGTATTATATAACGCTGATCATAAGGAAATTTGAATAGTTTACTTGTTGAGGTAGCCGCTCAGTAATTACATACGGATTCCAGTGGGACTGAAATGAAATTTAATTTTCAGATAGTCTAAAGCAGTTTTGATTCGAACAATCGGATCATTATGCTGAATCCTAGTTCGACATGCATGAGCTTCTTAAAGGGCATGGGAGAGGCTTCGAGCGATTGTATTCTCAAAGACATCACACATCTCATTAATATGCATGAGAAGACCTAGGCTTTTGTTGGTCCAGAAATATCAGCAAACTTGTGGTGTGTTCTAATTATAACCTCTTATAAGAGCTTCGGTCACAGTGCAGAGCATCACGCTTCGCTGTTTAACCAATGATTCATCTGAGGAACACTCCTAAAATGGACATCAGTGTCCAAAAACAACAGAACATTACTCCTGCGAGACATGCTGGCCGTTGTCATTTGCTTGTGGGATATGAAAGGCCATCGTGAGCAAATTTGCTTATATTGGTGGCAATGGTCTTCGCGATCAACTTGGACTCGCAATGCTTTTGGGAAATGCAGCCCCCTGTTTATTAGCAGGGCCGGCCCAGTGTGAGTTAAAGGAAGCGAGGCCCCCCTCAGCAGGGGCCCCCTAGAAAGAGCGGGCCCAGTGCGGTTGCACCAGTAGCACCACCGTAAGGACGGCCCTGATTATAAGCATGTGATGCGATTATGTCATTAGCGCTTTTAAATGCTTAAGCTTAAAGGTCACGTTCTTCGTGATCCCACTGTTCAAACTTTAGTTAGTGTGTAATGTTGCTGTTAGAGCATAAATAATACCTGTAAAATTATAAAGCTCAAAGTTCAATGCCAAGCGAGATATTTTATTTAACAGAAGTTCCCTTTCAAAGCCTACAGCGAACGGCCGGCTTGGACTACATCCTGGTACTTCCTTCATTAATTACGTCAGTCAGTAGAACAATAGAACAGACTAACCTCCGCCCACAAGAATACGCGAAAAAGGGGGCGTGGTCTTGTTGCTGTCCCACGTGGAGAAGAGGACGGTCACGTGGAGAAAAGGAAGTGGTGCGTTTGAGTGTGTTTGTCGCCATGTCGTCGAGACGCTGTTATTTTCATCCCGGAGTCAAATCACCTTTGTTTGGCTTTCCCAGGGACACTGTAGAGATCATTAAGCGCATACATCTCCCGTTAAGAGGCGTGACCTTTCCACGCAAGTTACGTAAGCTGCTGTCGAATCACAACACAGGAACCGTGCCATGTGCGCTAAGCTGCTGTCAAATCACAACACGGGAACCGCTGGCACAATCAGAACTCGTTACGTATTTCTGAAGGAGGGACTTCATAGAACAAGGAACTCATCAGCCGTTTTTAGGAGAGGGAAAACAGCGGTGTACAGATAAGTAAATTGTGTGAAAAATACTGTGTTTTTTTACACACGAAACATGAACACATGTTATATTGCACACTGTAAACACAATCAAAGCTTAAAAAAAACCACGAAGAACGGGACCTTTAAGGTCAGGTGGATTCTGATTGGCTGTCAGTGTTTTCCACCATATCTTTCCTCTGTGCAGTTATCATTATAGGCTGCGTTTAAAAGGGTGATTAACTGAGAAATCAACTTTCCCTTGAGCTTTTGATGTATAAAAGGTCATGGTAATATAAGAATATCCTGTAAGTTTCAGAGCTGAAAACTTCCTTGTTAGTCAAAGAAAAGCTTTTATGACACCAGGCGCAGAAAACGAGAGCTCTCAGAATATGCGGATCTCTTACGTAACAGGACCTAGACGCCGCCTCTATAGATAAATATGCTTCTGTAGCCCCGCCCACTGACTCGTGAGCTAAGGATCGTCCCTGCATAAGCTTCCTTCTGAACACACACTTATGTGAGTAGGCTAAAACATGTTTTTTTATATGTGTTAGTTTTGCATAACAATTACCGATCGTTTGAAATCTATTGATTACATACCTTAGCAGCTTTCACAGGGTGGAGAAGGTGCTATTGAATTGGTTCACTCGGGATCAGACTTGTAACGTTATGGGCCAGGCGCGAGTGTGTGTGTCTCCTCGTCCGCGCGAGTATGTGTGTCCGCGCGACCCGAGTGAGTGAGTGAGTGTGTGTGTCCGTCCGCGCGAGTGAGTGAGTGAGTGAGTGTGTGTGTCCGTCCGTGCGAGTGAGTGAGTGAGTGAGTGTGTGTCCGCCTGCATGAGTGAGTATGTGTGTGTGTGTGTGTGTGTGTCCGCGCGAGTGAGTGAGCGAGTGAGTGTGTGAATTAATCATTGTGTTTGTTTGATATTTTGCGAGTCCTCTGAGCATTTCCTCCATTTCCCCCAGACGATTCCTGGGACTGAGGGGAGCTGAAGCTCATTAAATATGCAAATCTTATCCAATCCTAGCCGTGGGCGTTTACTTCCAAGTGTTCAGTGCGGCACGCCCATCAAATCCGAGTGTTTTTCAGAGAGGCAGAAAATAGCCTATTACTTATTCATTATGATGTTTTTGAATGTAAAAACCACACAAACGTCATAAGTTGACCTCAGACAACAGTATAAAATTTTTTTAAAAGCCAGTTCATGACAACTTTAAGTCATAGACTGTAAAACAAATATGGTCGTAGTGTCCGTGACGTCACCCATAGGACTCTGAAGAGCAGTTTTGAAGTGTAAAGTCGGCTGTTGCCATCATGGCAGCGTGTCACCACGTCTCACTCCCGGATAACTGAAAATGGGCAAAGAGGCGGGAAGTGGCTGGAGCTGAATTGACGTGATGACTAACAGACAGCACACAAACGGCTATCCACCTGTCACTCAAAGTGGCCACGCCCTTAATTATTCAGAACTTTAAGGCTTTATTTAATGTAAACGAATGAGTATTAAAAAAATTCATCCCCCTCACAGTTGAGGTTGCGTAATAATTAAGGAACTTTGCTGCCGTATTTTCGGGCGCTGCGTAATATCATTGTGCCGCTGCACCCAGCAAAGTTCCTTGATTATTACGCAGGAATGAGAGTATAGGTCCTAGCTATATCAGTCTAGAAAATCAACTTTTCATTCTCTGTCTGTCTTAGTACACGATATACACATCACAACATGTAAGTAGGAAAATGGTGGCGTTGTTTTGTCACTTATTGAGCAGTAGGCTAGCTGAAGCCATTTACCTCCAGTCTTTGTGCTAAGCTAGGCTAGCGGTGGTGCGTTAGACAGAGTTATGGCACGCACGGAGATGAGAATGGTATGTATGGACTTCTCTAACTCTGGGGGATATGGTGAATAAGCTAAAGTCCCAAAAAGTTGGCGTGTTCCTTTAAGGTTGCTACAAGTATCATGCTGTCAAATGTCAAAACTCCAACATTGAGTTGTGAGGGGTGGGGGTAAATTAAGTGTGATCCCCTGTGACATCACAGTCGTGTTGCATTGTGGTCTATGGAGCTGCCTGAAGTTTACATATCGAGTAGGCTCGCTTCCTCGGTCAAAATCGAGGGGTCAAGTGTCTGTCCAAATAAACTTCCCTCGCCCACTTGACGAAGTTGAATACACTTCAAAATGGTCTCCCAGGAGGGAAGCGCTCAGGGATGTTTGCCAATGTATGTCTAAAAGTGGAGTCTGATATAAACGCAGTCATATTTGTGGTGTGAACTGCACTATTCTCTACGGATCCCTGGCCTAAAGGGGGAAAAAAACACGTGGTGGGAGGAAAAATGAGCTTTTGTGTTCTCTCGCAAATGTTTTGCGTTTTTGGACCACAAGTTTTTTAGGAAAACGCAGAGGTTTTGCAGGGGAACACCAAACTTCTTCAAGAGAATGCAAAAGCATTCAAATATTTTTTCTCCCATCACCATGTTCCTTAGGGGCTCCAATTATCAGTTTCCTGGTGTGAATGTTTCTTTGGAAGCTTCTATAAAGCCATAACATGAGGACTTTGTAGTCAGACCAAGTTTCACCAAAATCGAGTGAGTCCAGGGATAATGATCTCATCTTACAACTGCTTATGTCCATAAGAGAATGAATGCAAGCTAAGAACATAAACAAAAATATAGAAGGCCAGATGTGTGTCAGACTAAATGGGACAGAGGTTAATGTATAGAAGGATTGTAAACGTTTTTTTTTTGCAGTGGACTGATGAGTCTCTGTGAGATCCAGCATGTGATATTAAGCGTGATAGGCCACTATTTGGCTGCATTAACTGTAAATTAAACAAGAGGAAGGGTCAAATGTTTGTTCTGGCCGGTTTGTATCTGATAAAATGAGCAAAAGAGAGAGTCAGTGATTTGCTGGGGACTGTTTTTGAATAGCATTCCCATCCTAAGGGACAGTTCAGGCTCTTTTGCACGGTTAAGTGTTATGTAAAAGTATTTAAACCTTATTTTTTTATCATAAAATTCAAGATCTTTCCATTAGTTGCTTACCAGTTCAAGTCAAAATCAGCCATCCGTTAGTGTCTATGATAATCTGGTCTCTTTGTACACTGAAAAAAAAAAGATTTTTACTGCTTGTTCAAATTGCTTAATTAAAATGAGCTAAAGCAACACAATTGCCGTACATTTTGTCCTAACTTAATTTGATTGTGTTCAATCCACTTAAATATAAATCAAATTGAAGTTTACTTAATCCGTTTGTGTTGAGATTCACATGAATGATTTGTTTTGCATTAACTAAAACTGGGCGGAGCTTGTTAGCTCCCAGCATGCTTTGAGTATCGCTAAATCAAGAGAGTAAATGTTGTTATTTTATATGTAAAAGTGTTATTTTATGTATTTATGTATACATATTTGGTTGTGTTTAATATACTTTAATATTCAATTATGTTGGCATTATTAGATCAATTTAAAGGTGTCATGAACTGGCTTTTTAATTTACTGTTGTCTGAGGTCTACTTGTTACGCTAGGATTGGATAAGATTTGCATATTTAATGAGCTTCAGCTCCCCTCAGTACATGTGGGGATTGTTTTGAAAGCGTCTGGAGAAACACTCACAGGGCTCGCAAAATATCTTCATCAAACAACACAATGTTTCATCTCTCATCCGCCCGCGTTTGATTGGAATGTTATTTTTGTATTACTTGGCCGCACACACACTCCCTCGCGCAAGATAGGAATGTTATTTCACTATTTAAGATAGCCCGTCGTCAGGCCGGTGATACGTTTTGGTACCCCGTCTGAAAAACACATAGCCCCGGGACGTTGGGCTTTGCGAGCACTGGCGTTACAAGTCCGAGTCTGATCACGAATGAATCAATAACACACCTTCTCCAGCCTGTGACCGCATGCTAAGGTATGTAATCAATAGATATCAAAATATCTGTAACAATGCAATACTAACACATATAAAAACATGTTTTACTCACATAAGTGTGTTGCATCGTTCCTGTCAGATCCAATATAGAAGGCACACCATTGTGTTTTAATCTCAATATGTCTGCAAATCCAGTCTCGACCTGTATCTTGTTTACAATCGATTCCGCTGTGAAATGAAGCGAACAAACGCGCAATGTCTTACGCACTTGAGCTGGAACCGTTAGCACGACCCGTTTAGCTCCACAAGTCGGTGGGCGGGCTCGAGGCGATGCTTCTTCATTCTATGACGTCAGTGGTCGACGTATTCTGAGAGCTCTCGTTTTCTGGGCCCGGTGTCAATAAAAGCTTTTCTTTGACTAACAAGGACGCTTTTAAGATGCTAATGTGTATTGCTAGCTAAAAGTTGATCAATTAGCTAGTGCAGTATTATATATGAAATTGAAGTGGATGAATGAATATATGAAATTGAATCCCTGAATTATGTCAGGGAGCCATATAAAATTCACTTTGAGACTACTTAATTGGGTCACTTAAACTTGATTCATTCCATGATGTTGAAGTTACATGAACAAATTATGTTTGTTTAACTTAATTGATTCATGTGGGACCGATGTACACGATTAAATCATGTAAATCCAACACTTTTTTTCCAGTGTATGGATCTTTCAATGTAAGTCAATGGGATTTTTTTTACCTGGTTTATCATCTAACATGCAACTTAAGCTCAATTGCTTCGAAAAAGATTCGCATTAGCATGAGTAATAATAAAAGCAAACATCGCTAATAATGATTAATCTCAATGCCATTTTCTAAATGTTCTGAAGAATAAACAGGGTCAAAATAGTATTTTAAGAGTCTTTAAAACCATTTCCTTAACAAGCAGCTCTTGAGGTCATAGCATCACAGTGGCTGGATAATTCAAGTACAGTTTGTACTGTGGTTGGCAGAGATTGTGCTGAGGTTAGCAACTCAAGCTTCATGCCAAATATGTCTTAATAGTCGCTGTCTTCAAGATGTACGCCGTATGCAGAGGAAGGTCACACAGCCGTATTGTGGGTCAAACTGTATCCCGGAATACAAGTTGATAGAGTATGCAAACCTTTGCTTCCTGTGGATTAACGTGAGGTTCATGCCATAAGTTATGCATCTTGCATCATATCCTTATGAATTTGGGGGGAAAAAACACCCAATGCCAACGGAAAGATTTAAATTTGATTTAAAGTTTTCATTGTGTTAAGTTGGAAAACAAAGTTTCACTAGAATGGGACCAGAGCCCAGAGAAGGCAGTGGATATTCAAGGTCATTCTGAATTAAAAATAGACCACTCTTGTAAATATGTAGGCATGCATGCTTATCTATATAGGTTAGACTGATGTGTGTATGAATATTACATCACATGTATTGCCTTGGAGTTTGTATTATTGAAGCAAGGCAAGAATCACTATGTTATTACAAAACTATTTTCAAATGGTTACATTTTTAATTGTTTTAATAATTAGTTTCTCATTGTCTTGGATCGCACGATGTTACTGGCCATAATATATTTTCTGTAAAAAGTGTCTTGTTGTCCGAATTAGTGACTGTATCTTTTTCCATCATGTATTATTGTGTAATCAAAATATTTTATTTGACTTTTCTTTTGGTAATATTTCATTTATTTTATTTATAAAAGCCCCACATAGTCATTTTCCTATTTCTACAACATTAAATTGTTCAAAAACCCATTTTATCTTATGAAAATGTATCCATAAATCTTGTCAATTCTGTTACAGTTCCATACTTTGCTATTAATTCTATTTAAATTCATGGAATAATCTCCAACAACTGCAAGATACAGGAAATGATGTCACTTTCCCTCACTGGTAAGACATGAAGCACTGAAAGGTGAAAATATTTTATTTATTAGAAATATTATTATTTATTAGTTATTTTGTAGAATGTCAAAATTACCACCATATCAGAAATGATCACTGATCACAGAGTGAGTTGTTTAAAAGTATTTTAATCATGATTTCATTAGTGCCTGTGCTCTTAGCATTTATGCTAGCAAGTTTTTGGCTAAAAAGTTTTAAATTGTCAATTCTGTTGCCGTCGAACTCTGTTACCAAGGTAGAGTATAGATTTTGACAGTATGTAACAGAATTGACAGTTACTATAAAGACATCAGGTTTTTTGTTAAAAGTAAAAATAAGGAAGTAACTTGTGTTTGGCAAGCACTGAATTATTAAAATTGTGTTTTCAATAAGATACTGAAAAGACTTTCTGTTAGTGAAATTTTTTCCCCTTAACTTTTTGAAATGCAAATGTACTTCCAATTATAGAATCACTCATATAGACATGAATGATACCTCAAATAATTTTTTTAAAAAGTTAGACATCAACCTTCTTAGTATTCCTCAATTAATTAATTATAAACAATATAACAAGAAAAAAACGTATAAAAGTATTCCCATTCATTTTTTTGTAAAATTTGTTTAGGGTCGCTAGTGACCCGAGGTGTGTAATGGCATAAGTATATTTTTTTCTGCACAATAATAATTGAATATGTGATGACTAAATAAGTGCAGTTCACCTTTATTCCACAAGGTGGCAATGTGATGTTTCACTCATAGTTACTGCAGGCAGAAAACAAAAGAATAGGACGGGTCGTCAGCAAGCAGCATCCTCCACCAGTTTCTCTTGAAGCCAATACGGAAGTAACTTAAACTGCAATTCATCAATAAAATGCAATAAAATGCCCAACTTTACAGCAGAGAAAAACATGTTTACAGCCTGGTACAAATTGTGGTTTTGGTCTATATATCTAATTTTGCCCTTCATGACAACTGTGAGGGGGGTGAATTTTTTTTTTATAACTCATCCTTTTACATTATATAAAGCCTTACATTTCTGCATAATTAAGGGCATGGTCACTTTGAGTGACAGGTGGATAGCCATTCATCTGCCGTCTGTTAGTCATCGCATCAGCTCCGCCCACGTCCCGCCTCTTTGCCCATTTTCTGCTATCCGGGAGTGACGCGCTGCCTAGATGGCAACAGCCAGCTCGACCCTACTTTACGCTTCAAAACTGCTCTTCAGAACCCTATGGGTGACGACATGGACACTACATCCATATTTTTCTACAGTCTATGGTCATCAGCAAAACTTGAAATGGCTCAGTGATTTACTGCAGAGCAAGTACTGAAAGCAATCAAATATCAGTGTCGCTGTCACTTGATGGTGGATCTGGTGAAGAAGCTGTCAGCGATTAAAATATTGATTTTGAAGATGTTGAAAACGATAGTTTTGAGAAAATGTTTGAGATGGGGAATATGAGCCAGATGCTGAATGTACTGGGGACGAGGACAGTGATGATGGTATAAAACATCTGCTCAAACGGAATCCTTACAAGCTCCAAAAGGTAACAAAATGTGCTTCATTTTATTCTTCAGTAATTGTTACTCTAATATCAGGAGAGTTTATATTATCACGACAGGTAGAGATCCATCTGTGTTAGATATAGATCCGGGTTGTTAAAGACCCGAATATGTAATAATGATTGGAATTAAAGCTGCACTATGTAACTTTTCCGTCCACTAGAGGTCGCCTGTTCAAAACAAAGGTGTAGTTTGATGACGCCAAGTTTGAGCACAGAATATTGAGACATGTGGTCTTCACCTCACAGCCGGGGGGAAAGACTCGGGATAGGACCCGGGCAGAAATCATGTTTATGGATGTTATTATTAACGTTACTGTAGTATGAAGCAGAGCAGGACCGAGTGTTGTGGAGCTGAGCAAGGCCCCTGGAGCGATTGTTAATAAGATGAACGCAACAAACGCCTCGCGAGCAGCGGGACTTTTATTATGACACAGCCGCCACCGCCACTTTCGCTTTTCCGGTCATGAGTATGAGGTAACGCAGCTCTGTTTATCATATTAGACACATCTGAGTGTGTTGAAAATGAAGTTATGACGTTACTGTGTGCGTTCGCTCAGCGGCTGCTATGACACTTGTCCACAATGCAGTGAGAGTGAAGCGTTTCTGCAAAATAAAACCGGAAACCAAGGGGGACGGAGATATGACGCAATTGCGACTCCCTCACACGTCCCGGTTCCTTGGTTGAAATAGCAATTTCTCACGATTTACAAATAGTTGTAAACATTTGGGATATTGTAAGTACTCACCTGAACAAAATATATAACACTGGCCTAGGGGTTTTACAGAAAAAAATGTTACATAGTGCAGCTTTAAAAATGAATGTTGGACACTTCATTCACTTTTGTAATGTAGGGTTAGAGCGGCTATCAGACTGATGCTGGATGTCAAAGTAACCTTATAAAATTCAGATGTGTCATTTGGGACTCGACTCCAAATAGTGGTTTTCAGAGTTATTTGAATATTAGAGTGTTTATACAGGTAATAGTCCAATGAATGTTGTTTCATCAAAACGGATGTTGCCTTACAAAGATACAGTACATGGGAATTTGTGTTGCATGGCACTCTCTGATATTTGAAGTTCAAAAGCGGTATTTGGGGAGTCAGCATGAAACTTGCCAAAGGATACTCATCTGAGCTCCACAGATAAACATGCCAGCCAAATGAAACATTCCACATGTTGTTGGCTGCTTTTCATGGAAAAGATCATGAGGTCAGGTCTGCGGGCATTTTAGTGCTTATCTGCATCTGTTTGTGTGCATCTGTACCAGCACCCTAAGAAATGTACACGTAAAGCAAACAATGAAAACACAACATATCTCTTGGAAAAGACAAAGCAGTGGGGACGTTGTAAAAAAGCTGCTGATCCGCCATATCGGCAAGGATGCGCCGCAAGAACGCCAAGACCCTGGGTCAAACGCCATCTGTTGAACCAGGGGTTCATCTCCATAAATATTCAGTTTTTCTTTAAACAGCAATCAAACAAACAAGCTCGAGTGGAGGCGTTTAGAGCGGCTGTAACACACAAGAGATGTTCTGTGTCCACACAACAGCTAAAAACCAGGAAATACCAGTGTCTCTAAGTGATTAAAAAAGACAGGACTCGGCACAAATCATTGTTGCTGTTCTTTTTCACCAGAGAGTTGCATAAGCGAGTGCTTTTAGGGGTCCGGGGGTTAAAATGTGTTTCAGTATTGCTCAAACCGTTCCTAAAAAAGCTTTTGAAATCATGTGGGTTTTGCAAGCTGTACTATAAACCATTGATCTTTCTCATCCTTGGAGGGGTTTTGTGCTAAATGTCACTGCAGTGGTTCATTCCCCTCAACTAAGTAAATAGAAAACATACTGTAACTGTCAGGGACCGTCACAATGGCCACCGAAAAACAAGCTAAATAAATGAATTTGTGATTGACTTTAATGGCGATTGAGAGTTCCAAGGAAGACTAGATTGAAAAAGACTATGCGGTTGCTAAGGTGTTTTAAATGGTTTTCGCATGCTACTATGCAGTTGCTAAGGTGTTCTGGGTGGATTTGGGTGGTCTGAAAGTGCCCATTGTCATAATTCTGTTGGATTTGGGGGGGATTTTCTATTTTTAACACCCATTTTCAAACAAACCACACATTGTGCGCCTAAGTTAAGGTTTGTTCATACTAACTCTAACAATGAGCTTTAGTTATAGTTACGAATAATTAGGGAAAAAAATTGCAATAATAATTTAAAATCTAGTCAGAACGCATGCGTTTCGTGGCACAATATGTAAGATTTCTTGATTAAATATCCAAAAACCACTAGAACAATGTTATATATTTTGTTGACTTGTGTACTTACATTATCCCAAATGTTTCCAAGAATGTTTAAAGAAATAAGCATTTTTAACCTAGCCTGGTCTTACCAGACTCGTACATTTCATTTGTACAGAGAGTCTGGACACTCCATTGACGAGCGTTTACTTCCTTGAAGGCGGGTTTAAAACTATTGGATCTGTCAAGAGCCATCTGCCAATCGCTAACGTTTGGTCGTGACGCATGTCGTGCGCCGTTCGCCTCTGTTTCTCACATGGAAGTCCGTAAAAATAAATGTGCTGCCACCTCAGTGATAAAACCTTGTGGATTCGGATTGTGATTTTTTTCACGGTGGAGGGGAGAGTTTTGTGATCGGTAACACGCTGCTCACGTGGTCCATAACATGATTGTGCTGTAAATAAAATGTCATATGCTTGGTATGATAAGAATAATATGCTGCCGTAAATAACGGCCCAATTCAAATGTTTACATGCTTTTCTTCTTTTTATTTTTTGAGCGGTGATGAAATATATTGCTCTTGAAAATACTTGCCAGCATTTAAAGAAATACAAGTCTAGAAATGCATCCAAATTACAGCGAAGCGCAACCGTGCGGTGCTCTGCAGTGGTCAAAAAGGATATAAACAGTGAATTTTGAAGTGATATATTCTTGAAAACTCAAAGATGTGGATTCGGACAGCAATTAAGTGACCACACGACCTTGGTGTTTGTCTAAAACAGTAGGTAATTCGGCCGGGGATTTTTACGCGGGTGGTGGGAGACGGACGGCAATAAAATCACTGACTAGCCCCTGTAAATGGTGACAATACCTTCCGACCCCACAGGAAACAGCCAACTCCCTCACCACTAATGGAGCGAGCTGGAAAATCACACTTTTCCCAGGACAGAACATCATGGCCACCAACAAAACTCAGCAAAGATTGTTCTTGCTCCGGCTTTAACTTCTGGCTATTCGGCAGCGGTGCCACAACGGAATGAATGGCTTTGCTCGCATCTTTCTCCGCCGCCATTACTTAACTACAACTCAAACTAGCGCGCGACATCAACGTCATCGTTCTCAGCCACTCCCTCTGTTCGCTGATTGGATCGCTAAAAATTTGTTTGGAGGAAACCTAAGAATATACCACAGTCCCAGACGGAGTACTGAAGGAAAGTGAAAACTGAGCGGAAGTACGTAGGAGGGCGGAACCAGGCTAATTTTAACCAGTCCGTGTGTCACCTATCAATGACATCACACCCGCGTTACCCTTGATTTCCGGTTTTATTTTGTAGAAACCATGGAAACACCAAAGACTCTTTAATATATTAAATGTCTTATTAGACAGGTGACATACACTTTGGAATCATTCATGGACAGAAAACGAATCATTGTTATATAGCTTAACACAGTTAGGGTGTGTTCACACTTGTCATGTTTGGTTCGATTAAAACAAACCCTGGTGCGATTGCTCGGTTAGTGCGGTTCATTTGAACATATGTGAATGCTGCCATCCGAACCCTGGTGCGCACCAAACAAGCAGACCGAGATCCCTAAAAAGATGGGTCTCTGTCCGCTTCCAAACAAACTCTGCTGCGGTTCGATTGATATATGAACACAACACGGACCAAAGACATGTAAACGAACCAAAAACAGGATGTGATGTCACAAGATGCGACGCTACAAGTCAGCTGATTTGACGACGTGGAAAGATCGGTGTATCCAAAATGAGTAGAGGGCAAACGTGGAGCAACGAGGAGGTGAAGTGCCTCGTCTCTTTGCAGCAGATCTTCGTTTCTGCATACAACGGAGGAAATCCTGCTGCTGTTCTGAATGTTTTGAACATTTGATGAGCTCTTCGTGAGTTCTCAGCTGGTAAAAATAAAACCATATGTACACGCATAAAATGATGGCGTTTAATCCAGCACACAGCATTGTTTTGAATGTTCGGTAAGCAAGCTCCGTCGCGAAATATACGCCATAAAAGCCGACCAATCAGGTTGTGACCGTATCCCTATGCCTTTGGTTCGGTAACTTTAGGTTCACTGTTAAGCGGACCAGGACTATATGTTTTTGTTTTTTGGTCCGGACCAAGCGAACCAAACAAACTGAACTACAAGTGTGAACGCACCCTTAGTCTTATTGTTTAAATCTTGTTTTCTTGATTTACCGTGAGCACCATATTTTACCATGCCTCATGTAAGGCCGCATGAATTCGCTCCAAGGATCGGTAGCGAACCGCGGTGAAGGCCGCATGCGCATTCAGTGTTTCAGCTGGAAAAATGGATTTAATTATAATATTCTTTATCTGACTCCATTTATCATAGTTGTCTAATTTAGAAGAGAATGCCAACTGGTTGTTTGGTCATTTATATTTGATAGTTAATCATACATTTAATCATTCCGTTTTAACCCTTTTATACCGTTGCGTATTGGAGATAATTACAGTTAATAATTACAGATTAATTCGAAAAGGATCAAAATGTAACAATTTATTGACAATCAAGTAAATGTAAAATGTCAATTACATAATAGACAGAAATCTGTTTTAAAAGAAAACACAAATTCTAATTATGGTTACACTTAAAATTATTTAAAATGGATGTAAACTTAAACCCTTAATTATACTCAGTAGGCCTATGCATAGAATATTACCTGTGAGATAGAGAGAAAGAGAGAGAGAGAGAGAGAGAGAGAGAGAGAGAGAGAGAGAGAGAGAGAGAGAGAGAGAGAGAGAGAGAGAGAGAGAGAGAGAGAGAGAGAGAGAGAGAGAGAGAGAGAGAGAGAGAGAGAGAGAGAGAGAGAGAGAGAGAGAGGGAGAATTTCAAATATCTTGGTCATGACGATGGTTGCTAACAGTAAAGCAGATGATTTTGTTCTATTTCAAATATCTGATTATTTTCCACCTTACACTCATATCGATCTAGCTTACTACAGTGTGCGCAACAAGTGTTATAGTAGCCACCGAGCAAACGCACAGAGTAGCATACATAACTTTCAACACACTCAAATGTATCTAATATGATAAAACAGCGCTGCGTTACTCCACATACACATGACAGGAAGAAGCGGAAGCATTCATCTGCGGCATAATTAAAGCTCCTCTGCTCTCCAGCCATTTGTCACGCTTGTCTCTCATTAGCAATCGCTCCAGCGGCCTCGTCCCTTTCTAACGGCTTTCAGCCCGCCCACCGGCTCTATACACGATGTGATTGGCCTGACTAGAGTTTGCTATTTCCAGCTCGCAAGCCAACGGAGAGTTGCTAGACGCCCCGGCTGCATCTAGATTTCTCGGCTATCGTACTACAGTAACGTTAATAAATCTTTAATACTTTAGTTAATCTATGAATATGATTTCTGCTCGAGTCCCATCGGATTCTTTTCCACCAGCTAGAGATGAAGACAGCAACTCCCATGATTCCACAAAATCAAGGCGTCATCAAGTTACGCCTTTGCTTTGAATAAGCGACCTCTAGCGGTTAAAATTGCATATTGTGCCTTTAACGCAAATATCTAATCAGCCAATCACATGGCAGCAACTCAATGCATTTAGGCATGTAGACTTGGTTAAGACGATCTTCAAGTTCAAACTAAGCATCAGAATGGGGAAGAAATGTGATTTTAGTGACTTTGAACGTGGCATGGTTGTTGGTGCCAGATGGGCTGGTCCAAGTATTTCAGAAACTGCTGATCTACTGGATCTCTAGGGTTTACAGAGAATGGTCCGAAAAAGAGACAAAATCCAGTGAGCTGCAGTTCAGTGGGCGAAGATGCCTTGTTGATGCCAGAGGTCAGAAGAGAAAGGCCAGACTGGTAATAGAATGGCAACCACTCATTACAACCGAGGTCTGCAGAAGAGCATCTCTGTATGCATTGTAAATGTTGTCTGGACTGATTTGTCTCAATTTCGCTGAGACATTCATATGGAGAGGCAGAATTTGATGTAAACAACATGAAAGCATGGACCCATCCTGCTTTTGTATCAACGGTTCAGCCTGGTGGTAGTGTAATTGTGTGAGGGATGTTTTCTTGTCACACTTTGTGCCTTTTAGTACCAATTGAGCATTGTTTAAACCCCACAGTCTACCTGAGTGTTGTTGCTGACCATGTCTATCCCTTTATGACTACAGTGTACCATCTTCTCTTCTACCACCAGTGTACAAATCACCTCAAAGTGGTTTCTTGAACATGACAATGAGCCGCCATAAACAATGAGTGTAAACCAATCAGAGCACCTTTGGGATGTGGAGGAAAGGGAAATTCACATCATTCACTGTAAAATCCAATTAGTTAGACTTACTTAAGAAAATCATGCAAACCGATTGCCTTAAAAAACAAGTGAAATAGGAAAAGTATGTTGTGTTGACAAATGCTTTGTTAGTATAGTTCACTTACACAAGAGTTCTAGTAACTAAGGATGCGTTCACACTTGTAGTTCGGTTTGTTTGGTCCGGACCAAAAAACAAAAACAAAACATATAGTCCTGGTCCGATTAGCGTTCACACTGGCATTTTTACCGGCGAACCTAAAGTTACCGAACCAAAGGCATAGGGATACGGTCACAACCTGATTGGTCGGCTTTTATGGCGTATATTTCGCGACGGAGCTTGCTTACCGAACATTCAAAACAATGCTGTGTGCTGGATTAAACGCCATCATTTTATGCGTGTACACATGGTTTTATTTTTACCAGCTGAGAACTCACGAAGAGCTCATAAAATGTTCAAAACATTCAGAACAGCAGCAGGATTTCCTCCGTTGAATGCAGAAACGAAGATCTGCTGCAAAGAGACGAGGCACTTCACCTCCTCGTTGCTCCACGTTTGCCCTCTACTCATTTTGGATACACCGATCTTTCCACGTCGTCAAATCAGCTGACTTGTAGCGTCGCATCTTGTGACATCACATCCTGTTTTTGGTTCGTGGACATGTCTTTGGTCCGTGTTGTGTTCATATATCAATCGAACCGCAGCAGAGTTCGTTTGGAAGCGGACCGAGACCCATCAATGGACCTACTTTATATTAGGTGTCCTTAACTACTATGTACTTACATTTTAATTAATCATTTGATACATTGCACTTATTGTGCACATACATGTTTTTACATTGTACTTACATTTTGAAAACATCTGTAATTAATTTCTGTAGTTACATTTGTAATTACACTGTTGACACTTCCCTTACACCTAACCCTAAACTTACCCATACCACCACACCTGACCCTAACTTTACCCGTATTCCACCTCAATATCAGCAAAGGTGTTTTGCACTACAATTTGATCACAGTAAGTACATTGTACTTACCTTTTGATGTAAGTACATAGTAGTTAAGGCCACCTAATATAAAGTGGGGCCCCATCTTTTTAGGGGTCTCGGTCCGCTTGTTTGGTGCGCACCAGTGTTCGGATGGCAGCGTTCACATATGTTCAAGCGAACCGCACTAACCAAGCAATCGCACCAGGGTTCGTTTGAATCGAACCAAACATGACAAGTGTGAACGCACCCTAAAAAAGAACCGTAGAGAGTACTTTGTATAGCTACCATTGTTGTGTTTTCCTAAATGTTGAAGTCTCTGTGTGACTCGAGCATGGTCAGCTGCAAGATATTGTTACAAATATAGAGGGAGTATATCAATTAAAAGTTTCACAGGTTTTTATGGCGTAAGTGTTAGCAATAAAATTGTATATGATCATACGACATGAAGGGAAATATTACATTGGTGACATAATTTCTGACTATGGTTAATGATTCGGTCAGAAGCTATGTCAACTCTTCCTTTGAAACCAAATAACTGTGATTTCTTGATGCATCACTGCATCAACAGAAAGAGACTTATAATAATATGAATGTTCCAAAGCCCAACCAAAGGGAACACTGATCACAATAATGTTTTTTTTTGGCTTGACAAAATGGCACTCAAACCAATCAATTAATCTTAACTTGGGTAAACAAGGAATAGTATGTGAATACCGTAGTACAGATTACTAGATTTTTACAGTTAAGTTAAAGGGATAGTTCACCCAAAAATGAAAATTAGTCCATGATTTACTCACCCTCAAGTCATCCGAGGTGTATATGATATTCTTTTTTCAGACGAATAAAATGTGAGTTATATTAAAAATGTTCTGGCTATGCCAAGCATTATAATAGCAGTAATAGTTGCTCGGTTTTTGAAGTCCATAAAAAGTGTATCTGTCCGTCAAATAACGTGCTCCAAGCTGCCCCGGGGTGTTAATAAAGGCCTTCTGAAGCGAATCGATGCGTGTAAGAAAAATATCCATATTTAAAAATGTATTTCATTTTTTTCTATGGCTCTGCATCAGCCGTCCCCGCGCCATCACTTCCGGCGAATAAGGTCAAAATACATGCAAAATACCGGCACGATCATAGATATATACATAGAATCCTCATTAATGCCTGCGCGGATCGGTCAAATGAGGCATCTACGTATATATATCTTTGATCGCGCTAGTATTTTGACTTTATTCGCCGGAAGTTATGGCGCTGGGAAAACTAGATGACTTTCGTCTGATAAGAGGTAAAAAAATAACATAAATACTGTTTGGTTTCTCGCAGAAACTGATCGTTTCGTGTCTTAAGACATCAATGTGTCGCCACGAGCCACATGGTTTAATAAGGATTTGTATGTCTATGTTTTTTTACTGTCATTGCTCTCATACTCTTAAATATCCCCATTGACATGCATTATATGACAATCACACTGCAACGGTTGGAGTTAAAAATCTTCATTTGTGTTCTACTGAAGAAACAAAGACACCTACATCTTGGATGCCCTGGGGGTAAGGAGATAAACATAAAAATGTTGTTTTTGGGTGAACTATCCCTTTAAGACTAAGTAAAGTTAACTAAAAAGTGTTCGTTAGAATCACTGTTGGATTTTACAGTGTTGATGTGCAGCCGACAAATCTGCAGCAATTGCGTGATGCTATCATGTCAATATGGACCTCAATCTCTTCGGAATGTTTCTAGCACCTTGTTGAATCTATACCACAAAGAATTCAGGCAGTTTTGAAGGCTAACGTAGCAAGGTGTACATAATAAAGTGGCCGGTAAGTGTATATTGTTTTGTTGGAGTGTGTGTGTTTCCTTTACGCATTTGGCCTGAGAGTTGAAACATGTTTCATAAGTGGTTCTTTTTAATGTCGCACATAAAGAATCCACCACACAACGTCGAATTGTGAATGAATGAATACTGTTGATGTACACTTTTCAATTTAAGGGCTGGTCTGAACAACCATTATGGTGCAATTTTGTAAGTTATCAACTAAAAATAGTCAAATAGCTCCAGTGGCATTTGTTTTGTGGGTGCCGTGCTTATACAAGATTGAAACTTGAGTCAGTGTTGAAGCATCCCTTCAAACGCGTCATTTCAAACAAGAATCAGATATCAGCAAAGAGACACTTAGAACAAAAATGAGATGTTCTTGACCATCATCTCTATGCTGATAGTAGATTCACAACAGCACTTACCACTATCACACAGTTCTCACATAATCACCATGTTCAGAAACACTTCAAGTAGAATACACACAAGGGCTTGGTTAAGGGTTTAACTGGAAAACACACTTATAAATCTGGATTTTAGTTAGTCACTCACTATTATTACGCACAATAGGCAAACACCAGCCTCTTTGGAAATATTATGTCCATATAAAGACAAACGTTAAAGGAACACTCCACTTTTTTGACAATAGGCTAATTTTCAAACTCCCCTAGAGTTAAACAGTTGAGTTTTACCGTTTTTGAATCCATTCAGCCGATCTCTGGGTCTGGCGGTAGCACTTTTAGCATAGCTTAGCATAGATCATTGAATCTGATTAGACCGTTAGCATCTCACTCAAATGACCAAAGAGTTTCGATAAACTTGACTCTTCTGTAGTTACAGGAAAATGAAAAGTTGATTTTCTAGGCCGATATGGCTAGGAACTAAACTCTCATTCCTGCGTAATAATCATGGGTGCAGCGGCGCAATGATATTACGCAGCACCTGGAATAGGCTAACTTCCGTCAACATAACCAACGTGACAACCTGCTTGCACAGGGAGTGAGCTGGGGACTATTTTCAGGCGATGTGCATAATATCATTGCCTGCTGCACCCACACTCAAAAAAATTACTTGTTGAATTTACTTAAAAAAAACAGCGTCAAGTGGTTCCACGCAACTATATTGAGTAATTTTTACAAATAACAATTTAGTTATATGAACAAAAGAAATTCAAGTAAAGCTGACAAAATTTATTTGAGTAAATACAAACCATTTGAATTTGTCACTGTTACATAATATTTATATGTGCAGTTTACTTAATAATGTTATGTTAAATGTATAAAAGGTCAATATGTAGGTTGAACACATTTATTTTAATTTACGATTTAATTTACCTTATTAAATGAACTATTTGCTCTACAAGAGTAAGTGGAAAACCATTAAATAACAACAAGCATATTTTTAGAAACAAAATGCAAAAATAACTCATTGGACAAACTCAATTTCCATCCAATAAATATGTGTATATGAGTGCCACAGAAATCACGGAATCACAGAAACCCCTCTAAATGTCAAACATAACTAAACATTAAACACTAACATAAACTAACAACATCTTTCCCTTTACTTAAAAACACTTAACACTTTAATCCCTAAATTTCCTCTCCTAATGCAGTCCCTTGCAAAGCATGCTGGGAACTACAGATCCACTGCCCTGTTTGTTCGTTTCACAAGGCAATGTTAAGTTGATCGAACAAACACTTATTAAGTAAAGCAACTCATTTTTAGTTGAAACAACTCAGTAAATTTAAGTTCATGTAGTTACATGAGTTTTTAAGTAATGTGAACAAGGATGATTTGAGTGCAACTAACAACAGTGAAAGTTAATTTTTTTGAGTGCATGGTACAGCAGCAAAGCTCCTTGATTATTACGCAGGAATGAGAGTATAGTTCCTAGCCATATCGGCCTTTAGAAAATCGCAACTTTTCATTTTCTTAGTACACGATGTAACTACAGAAGAGTCATGTTTTAAATAGGAAAAATATCTAAGTCTTTGGTCATTTTTGAGCGAGATGCTAACGGTCTAATCAGATTCAATGATCTATGCTAAGCTATGCTAAAAGTGCTACCGCCAGACCCGGAGATCGGCTGAATGGATTCGAAATCTGTAAAAATCAACTGTTTAACTCTAGGGGAGTTGGAAAAAAAAGTGTTCCTTTAACACAAATATGATAAATTCTGCCATTTTTTGTGCAAAACACATTACTTATTGCTGGTTCATATAAAATATTGTCATATATTTAATATGAAGAGGCTAAAAAAAGAAATAGGTGAACCTTTAGTGGCCTTCCATCTTTCTAAGAGAACATTGGTCCATTCACACCTTCGCTTCTCCTTTCCCCTGTGGAACATGAAAGCACGACCCACCCCCCTTTCCCATTGCATCTGGATGGTCGCCATGGCAACAGTCTTTTATAGCAACACTGACAGAAAAAAATCAATATTAGACACTAAAAAAGCTGTGAGGATCTTGATTTGGAATCGTTAGCTCTTAATTTGCAGGCTAAAATAAATGGAATGTTTTTCAGAGGGTCTGTTCTGATTGGTCTTGAAAGGACGGAGGCTCATATGTGGAGAGGTTTATTTTTGGAAGGTGTGCTAGTTCCTGTCTTGTTGGAATTCAGGAAACTGCTTGTACTGATGGCTATATGCAGTCATACACTCCTTCAGATCTGTGCCAAACGGATAGTATAACATTGTTTTTTGTCATGGGAACACTGAAAAGCAAAAGTAAAATGTCAAAGGATAACTGAAGCGATAACAGACGCAGTGGATTCCTGTAACTCTCAAATTTCCCTGGATTTTCCCATATCACTCAAATGAAAGATAGCTGCCTGTTTAATAAATATGAAAATGAAAGCAATTTGACAAGATTTCAAACCACATTAAGCACAGAATTTCTAGGACACAATGCATCAAACAGATTGTTATAATCTACAATGTACCACCTTGGTAACTATGTTACATTCTCTTAATGCTAAAACATTTACATTTAAACTTTAAACTTTGTCATTTGCATTTCAAATTGCAAATCACTTATATGAAACTGCTTTAAGTGCAGACCAGGCGGTCTCAAAAACACTTCCCAACATAAAGACCATGGAGAAGCCACACCGGTTCGATTACCCTCCTCTAGGGATGCGTGACAAATCTCGGGAACATTGATTGTCTCTGGCTGTGGAGACTGCAGGTTCCCATCCGTCTGGGGTTTTGTCACCTGAAGATCCAGATGACGAATCCAGTCGCCTGCAGTTCTCGCTTTAGGGAGGCTATGGGCCCTGGCAAGACAGTTCAGCCGAGCTTAGCTGCTTCCAAAACAGTTCACGGAGTCTATACACAGTCTAGACAGTGCCCGGATTGCACTTCGTAAGGTCGTACGATCCCTTCTTTCTGGCTCTCCATATGTTCACCACAACACCAAGCAGCGCTGCAGCGGTTCCCAGGCACATCGCAGGGATTATAAAGTCTTTCCAACTCATTGGAGGGTCGTATCTTTTTTCTGTAATGAAAAATCAAAGAGATTAGAACATTTTAAATATGTTGTAAATTGGCCTAAGCTGGTGCAATTGACCTATCGGTAAGCCCCTCCCCTCGAACGCAGATGAGCAAATAGCAGTTTTACATTTACATTACATTTATGCATTTAGCAGACGCTTTTATCCAAAGCGACTTAGAACTTGGGGGAACATGAAGCGATAGGTCATGAAGAGTCGAGAAGCGCAATAAGAGCCTGAGATCCTGAGATCCTGAGACCGTGTACATTGCTCAGTGTAGTACAGGCTAGGGGAGGGAAGAAGAAAGAGAAAGAAGAAAGAATTTTTTTTATTTTATTATTTTTTTTATTATGAGGTTAAGTGCTCACGGAAGAGCTGAGTTTTAAGTTGACTTTTGAATGATGTCAATGATTCTGCGTTTCGGATGGTGTTGGGAAGATCGTTCCACCAGCTGGGAACGTTGAATGAAAATGTTCTGGAAAGGGATTTTTTCCCCCTCTGTGATGGTACCACAAGCCGTCGTTCCGGTTGGGGTGTGGATTTGTAGAATGGGGTCAAAGTAAGTCGGAGCTGAGCGTGTGGTGGCTCTGTATGCAAGGGTCAGCGCCTTAAACTTGATGCGAGCAGCGAGTGGTAGCCAGTGCAGTGAGATGAAGAGAGGTGTGACGTGGGTCCTTTTGGGCTCGTTGAAGACAAGACGTGCTGCTGCATTCTGGATCATTCGAAGTGATTGGATCGCACAAGAGGGGAGTCCAACCAGAAGCGCATTGCAGTAGTCAAGTCTAGAAATAACCAGGGCCTGGACAAGAAGCTGTGTTGCGTGCTCTGTTAGGAACGGTCTAATCTTCCTGATGTTGTGGAGCGTTGAGTATCAGTTGCACTGGGACCGGAACTCGGACATCTTTAGGTGTCAGCGCCATAGAGAAACATTGGAAAATCCAAAGCTCTCATCGGTTTGATGGTGTTTATTCTACAAAAATGCTCAAATGTCGTGCCTGAGGTACTGTAACACTGATTCCAGGGATCCTGAGAGGATTTTCTGTTTGTCATACTCTCGTTAAGTTACGATTCAAGTCCCTGCTAACATACAAACCGAAATAACTAACTGTTCTCACGTCATGTAACACTATAGGTCAAAAACACGGTCTACATTTCAGTGCCTTTCCATATTAAACTGGTTATATGTAAATTAATTAAATTTTAGATATGTTTAAGGTCTACATTATCTGTCTTACTAAGGAGGACTCCTATTTTGATGGGTATTATAGTCTACGGGTAGTGAAAGGAAGAGCTCGCACGCAGTTTATCGGAGTTTATCAGAGTTATGCTTTGTTTGTTCAGCGCTTACGATTATTTTTTGGAGTGAAAAAGGACATAATAAACTTGATAAACCATCAGTAAAGTTTGGCCATCATTCGGACAGGATATACGCTACATTCTGTGTCCAAAAACATCTTGGGATAAGGTTTGCACACTGACAGCTGTCATTGTAAGATATAGCAACTCCGTTTGTTTGTCCGAGTTAGCAACAGTAACTAAGGGGGGCGGGGCTTACCGATAGGTCAATTGCGAAAAACGATTTTGGCAGTCTATCTTTGCAGCCGACTATGCCGGCATTTCTACTATATAATAGGTGAAGTGAAAAGACGACACCAAAAAAAAGTGTTCGTGCCACCTTAAGATTTTAAGTTTAGTCAACTTGAAATGTGAAATACTGAGTATCATTTGAGTTGACTAAACTTAACATTTTAAGGTGGCACAAAATCACGCCGACTTTTTAGGACTTTAGTTTATTCACCGTATCCCCAGAGTTAGATAAGTCCATACATACCATTCTCATCTCTGTGCGTGCCATAACTCTGTCTGACGCACCCACCGCTAGCCTAGCTTAGCACAAAGACTGGAGGTAAACGGCTCCAGCTAGCCTACTCAATCAAGGAGCTTTGCTGCCGTACTATGGGTGCAGCGGTGCAATGATATAACTCAGCGCCTGGAAATAGTCCCCAGCACGTTCTCTGTGCAAGCAGGTTGTCATGTTGGTTATGTTGACGGAAGTTAGCCTATTTTCAGGCGCTGTGTGATATCATTGCGCCGCTGCACCCATGGTACGGCACAAAGTTCCTTGATTATTACGCAGGAATGAGAGTATAGTTCCTAGCCATATCGGTCTAGAAAATCAACTTTTCATTTTCCGTCGGTCTTAGTACACGATATACACATCACAACATGTAAATAGGAAAATGTTGGCGATATTTTGTCACTTATTGAGCAGTAGGCTAGCTGGAGCCATTTACCTCCAGTCTTTGTGCTAAGCTAGGCTAGAGATGAGTACGCAGGGCTGTACAGTGCGACATATATATCGCACGTGCTACAAAAAAATCGGTCTGTGCGATGAATATATTTACCCCATTAGCACGCGTGTGATACAGTTTAGCATGTGAGACAGAGGTCGTTTGAGTGAAGGGAGAATTTGTTTTGTGCTCGTGTGAGGCTGCACGATTGACTGAAATTAAACCAAAATCGTGATTTGTCTTTGTGAAATTATGAAAATCGCTTCAATTTTTAAATAAATAAATAAATGTGTAGATGATGCGCAGCACTGTTCAGGGTGGATCGATCGGTTTGCAATAAATGCTGCTCTCTCTGCATGCACTGTGAGATGAGTCATTGGCATTTTATTTCGAAAAGCGGCACGGTGTGCATGAAAAACTGCTAATAAAAGCAGTCAATCGCGGGCTCTGAAGGAAGTGGCACTCGAACTGTCCCGTGATTCACGTGAATTCGTGCATATGCGTGCAATCAGGGCAACAAATGAACTTCATGCGACGCACATACAGTAAACCCAAGAGTCGTTTATCCAGCTGCGCATAATAGCACCAAATTAATAAAAACAATATGTTTACTGCAGTGTGTTTTCTATCATCCGCCGTGCACATTTTTGATAACGTAAGATGAACAAGTGCACCAGGGTTCGATAGAATCAAGTTGAGTGTGAAACCAGACCAGCGCTGAACAATCGCGTTTGGACATGACCACAGCAAACGTGCCCAGTGTTAAAGCCCCTTAATGTGTATTAGAAAAAGCAACAACCTCTTTCCCAACTTGTAGCGTTTACAAACCTTGTCCAACAAAAAAGAACATTAATCGAGTGTTTGAAATAACCTACTTTTGTAATCTGACAGGCTTCACATCACAGAATGAGGCAGAAATTATAGTATTTTATAATATTCTGTAGTACTGTGATAGATTTGCGGTGTAGAGACGTGTACAGTACTTTTTTCTTTCTCAGTGAGTACATAAGATAAAATAAGACAAAAATTAAGACATTACAGTCACATTTTTTTATCATCATTTAATATTTTATTATAAAACCTTAGACCTTTCTAATGATTTATGTTTTCTGTAAAATATAATAATAATAATAATTGTTATTATTATTTTTATTCTGAAATATTTGTATTGTACAGTCCCTCCAGAAAAACGCGATTATGCGATCGCATGATTTAATGCATAATCAGCCAAAGTCCGCATATTTATGCGGGGGCCGCATTTTTTCAAATATGCCGCACTTTCGCCGCGTAAATTGCCTATTTCCACGTGCAAAATATGCAGGGCTAGCATGATTTCATAATCCCCGCATTTTCGTTGCAAAAAAGTCATATATATTAGCAGAAAGTTGAAAAATGTTTGTTTACTTCACACAAGAGCCGCCATTTCCGCCTATTGCCATGGGAACGTTTTGAAGTGACGTAATTACCCGACGCGAACGTCATCGAAAAGCTGCAAACCCCCTGGAGAAACATAGATATCGGTGAAACCATGATGAAGTGCAAACTTCCATTTGCCAACAAAAATAACAGCAAAAGACGCAAAGCAGTTTCCCGGTGTGTTAACCGATTTTAAAACACAGCATCATGAAGCTTCGAAGCGTTATGAATCAGTGAGTCAATTCAGCGGTTCGAATCGCCAAAGTCACGTATTTCAGAAGTTTGACACGCGATCCGAATCATGAATCGACTCGCTGATTCATAACGCTTTGAAGCTTCATGATGCTGTTTGTTTTTAAATCGGTCATCACTATATAATTCGTTATTTAGGTTTTAGCACAAAAACTATTTTGGTCGCTTCATAAAGTTATTGTAGAGCCGCTGTAGTGAGATGGACTTTGTATCGACGTCTTTAGTGCTTTTATGGGTCTTGAGAGTGCACAGTGCATTGTGCCAATGGAGGCCTTTCTGAGCCATCGGATTTCAACTTAAATATCTTCATTTGTGTTCTGAAGATGAACGGAGGTCTTAAGGGTGTCCAACGACATGAGGGGACGTCATTAATGACAGAATTGTCATTTTTGGGTGAACTAACCCTTTAAGAGATTGCACTTTGTGCATTGGAAGCACTCAAATGTCTGTTTTGTGTAGCTACCTCTGTAAAACAGGAAGTTATTTATTAATTTTTTCAGAAGTTGTAGCATATTCCTTTTGTAAAGCTACAGAACTTGTTTGACTCAATGTTTTGTAAATTTGAGCCATTATTAAGGTCTTCAATAAAACAAGATGAGAACTTAAATATTCCCAGCACTTTCTGTGATGTAGTGCTTTTTTTTCTCTCTCATCAAACCGCAGGTTTTGCAAGTTCCCGCAATTTTATTGCATAAAATTGCATAAATATCCCGCATTTTCCTTCGCATTTTTTAAGAAAACGTACCGCATAATCAAGGATTTTTGCCCGCAACAATCACACAAGCTGCATTTTTCTGGAAGGACTGATTGTATAGCACTTTTTGCATTTTTCAGACATGGTAACAGACGTTTTATACATGTGCTACAATTTTGTGGGCTGTGCTACAAAACTTTCAACCTCTGTAGCACCAGTGCTATGTGCAAAAAGTTAACGTACAGCCCTGGTATGGTATGTATGGACTCATCTAACTCGGGGGATACGGTGAATGAGCTAAAGTCCCAAAAATTCGGCGTGTTCCTTTAAGTTGAAATACTATGTCCAAATTCATAGTATTCATAAAATAGCAGATGAAAAGTACCCAGGTGACCAGTACTTCCGCTAAAGTGCGCATCTGATGGACGCTTTATTATCCCACAGGGAAGAGGTGACAGTGAAGCTACACAACGCAAGTCACGTGACAATGACAGGATGACAGATGTAGCATTTCTGGATTTCATTCTTACTAAACACATTCATACTGTATAGAACATACTTTTTTTTAACAGTCGTGAACATCATTCCTTGTCAAAAGTAGTACCTACTCAAGACAGTATGCGATTTCTTATGTGTTTTTATTTCACCATTAAGCTGGGTAGCCCTTCCTATATTTTATTGGTCCAAAATTCTTCTTCATTTAAATGCATCACATTAAGCATTACGCATCAAATATGTTCTGATCGCCTGGGATTTTGTTGCTTTGTGAGAGAAACGTATCATATCACGTCTAGTTAGGACAAACTGAATATTTTATGTTCTCAGACATTCAATAACTTTCACTCACCCATCACATTGATATTGAAAATCTCTGTCTCATAGCCCAGGTAGTTGGTGACGTTGACCTGATATAGGCCTGTGTCATTGGGAGTGAGGTTGATCAGTAGGAAGAAGCCATCAAGGGAGTAGATGTTTGTTTCGCTATCCAGCTTGCTGAGGATCACCGCAGGTGGAGGGAAGCTCACGTAGCGACAACAGATGGTGATATTCTGCCCCTCCTGAACATCTCTGGATGGAAGGATCTCCACTGTCATATTCCTAGGTGGTGCTGGGTTACAAGAGGCATAATAATTGTCAGTTGCTTAAAAAGGAACCGCTTAATAAGAGCCAAAAAACAGCCATTTTGATTAAAAAGAGAACAAGGCAAAATGGAGAGCAAGGCACTCCAGAAATTATAATATATTTCAAATAACTGTTGATATTTCAAACACCATGACACATTAATACTGTGCAACGGGTAAATTGGTTGATTTTGACCAGATATGATAGTTTCTAATTAAGACATTTGTAGCTTACCTTTCACAGTAATATTCACCCTATCACTGTGATTTCCATACACATTAGAAGCTTGACAAACATAGAAGCCAGAGTCCTCCAGCTCAACCGAAGGGAGGGTAAGCAATGTTTCAACTCTATCACTGGCCATTAGCTCTGTTTGAATTCCGTCCGCCACCTTACTCAGCACCATACGCCCCACTGGAAAGCTGTCAGAAATGCAAGAAATGCTCATAGTTTCTCCTTCCTTCAACTCTGTCAGTGGGCTGACAGTAATCCTGGTCTCTCTGGGGGGATCTGTAAAAGGAGCACAATGTCAAAAAAAAAAAAAAACAAGACAAAGCCATATTTTTAAGGAACAAAGAAACAACTTTGACTTACAGTGAATGGACAATGTAGTAGACGCCGTCCTGACTACTTGAGCAGCTGGCACACCATGCATGTCCAGCGAGACTTTGCAGGTGATGAGTTTGCCCTGGTCTTTCCTGTCTCCGCGGTATGAATACACTGAAGTCAGATTTGTTGTTCCACTTGAAAATGACCTAGACTCCAAATGCAGTTCTCTCTCGCCATCCATCCACAGGATTTGGAAAAGGTTGGCCGGGAAAACTTCATGAACAGTGCAGGTCAATTTCATCATCTCTCCCACCAGACAAGGTCCAGAACTTTTTATGATAGGACTTGTTGGAAATGCTGATAATGAAAGAAAATGGAATGTCTTTCAAGTATAAATACACACAGACATTGATGAATACAGCAAGATTCAGGAGAACCTTGAAAGGAGAGTGAGTCAATATGTAGTGCAACCTTGTAATGTAAACAAAGCAAAACTCCCTCGCACATTCTAAAAGTTAATACCCGCTGTGAGCAACAGAACATTTTAAGGAAGTCCTCACAAGCAATCAGAGGAGTTTTAAATCTTGACAACATTAACCGCCTCTGAGTACATTCTCGTTCTGGAACATTTATAAGAAATGCTTTTATTCCTGCATCAAATCAATGTCAAAGTTTCCACAAAGCGACTTGACTGTATTACTGTTCACTGATGACTCATGATGGTTAAATGCAAATCAAACTTTGAGGAGTTAAATAAAGGGAACTTTCCCTTGATAGTAAGATTTACTCATTCTTTTCCAGTTATTTCTTTTAGTATCATATTAATCTTTTTGTTTGAGCATCCCAACTAGCCAGACACAGGCTCAATGAGTTTTAGACGGGATTATTTTTTTGTCAACCAATGGAATGTTCAGGAAATTATTCTTGCGATTTCCATTTGGTGATTAAGACTGGGTAAACCCAGCCTGATCTGCCGGCGATTTGATTTTGCCCTGCAACTCAGTCTGGAAACCTGTACATTCATTTCTACTGCTTATGTTACACTTTTGCGGGAACCAATCACAGACTGGCTTATCCATCTGGCGTGCTATTGGCGGGTTTAACACGATGACGGATAGAGAAGCGATGGGTCGTTGCCCGTTGATCACGCCTTTTGTGGTCTGATTGGTTGAAGGACTATCCACCTGCATAAAGAGTCATTTGAACTATGCCCGTTTATCACGTCTCTTGTGCAGTAGAATATACATAGCAGACTCCCCAGACCAATGTTCAATCTTAAATTGAGCTTGGTCTGGTGATAGCCAGACAATTTGGTGATGGTAATGACATTTGAGTTGTCAAAAACCGCTAACTATAACATTAATGTTTTGACGTAAACTCAAGACTAAAAAGTAAACCTTTTTAGATACTTACAAAACACTTTTACTTCCGTCTGTTTAGACTTCTTGATTGAGCCACATGTGACCTCACAGAGGTAAGTTCCCTCATCTTCCAGTTCCACTGGATCGAGAAACAGCTTAGACTGAAAGCCATCAGTCTTAGTTGGCCTGAGGATCGGCATATTTGAAAGATTCTTCCAGGAGAACTCAGGTTGAGGGCAACCTGAAGCCTGACAGGAGAGCATCAGACTGGAGCCTCTGTCCGACACGATCACGCTATCCGATTGTAGCTCCACTTCTAGAAAATGAGCTGTGAGACAAAACGAGAAGTTTTGACTTGGTACCTCAAACGGAATTTGCAGAACTGTGAATTGTACTTGTTAAACTTCAAGCTCAAATTTAAGACGAGGAACCGTAATCTCAGTGTTACTACTCATCTCTCTCAGAGTACCTTTGTGAGATAACTTTGTGAGGATTTTATTTAGGCCTACAGACCAACAGAGCAAACTTTGTACTGACAATATCCACTAATACCAGAACTTCATGGTCTTACCCTCAACAGTTAGACTGAGAGTGGTCCTCTCAATTCCGTAGTCATTGAAAGCCTCACAAACATATATGCCAGAGTCGGCCAGCTTGACGGAGTGTAGGATAACTGATGTTTCAGCCCCTTTACTGGTCATTAGCTCTCGATCTACACCATTCTCCTTCCTGCTAAGTACAACGCGTGTTACTGGAACACTGCTGGACTTGCAGGAAATGCTCACATTGTCTCCTTCCTTCAGACTTGATTGTGGATTTGCTGCAATAAGGGTGTCCATGGGAGGTGCTGTCAAGAAATGCGAAAATAAGATTAATTAGGATCAAAGTGATCATGCATATTTAGTAGGGGTGTAACGGTACATGTATTCGTCCCAAAACGTCACGGTTTGGTGCATAAAGTCAGACGATGAATACAGTAAGTCACAGGAGATCCACACTCCAATCCAGAAGGGGGCGCACACGGTAATGCAACTCTGTTTGCTAACCAATTAAACAGGAAAAAGGGCAGAAGAGTGTGCTTTTACAAAAGCATGTTTTGTTTATTGTAAGTGTCGAATTATGTCTTACTCTTATCTGTATGACCATAAATGAAGGAGTATTTTAAGTTGTTTCCGCTGTTATATGAGACAAAATCTTTTGGCATTGTGCCGATTTGTGTCATGGAAGTCTCACTACTACAGTCCAGTGATGAAATATGCATGTCTTGGAAACGGGAAGCCTCAAGTGCCACTTCACTTGCTGTCTCCTCAACGAAAGGTGAAGTAGAAGGCACCTTTTCCTAGCCTAGAAATCTAGACGCACCCATAGCGGCAGCAAATATAATTTGCAGCCAGGGCATCTAGCAACTCTCCGTTGGCTTGCGAGCTGGAAAAACCAAACTCTAGCCAGGCCAATCACATCGTGTATAGAGTCGGTGGGCGCGCTTAACATAATGACGGCAGAGTTGCGGCAGTTCCTTGTGCTAATTGTAAACAAAGAAGCTGGCAAACAGCGGTCTTTCGAATCGGCTTTGGCCGCGACTCTGGAAGACTTGGAGTTAAGCTTTTCTTTGAGAAAAGAACAAAGAACGACACTGAAGTCATTCTTAAGAAAGGAAGATGTGTTCAGAGTTTTGCCGACTGGATACGGCAAAAGTTTAATCTATCAACTAGCTCCGCTTCACCTTCTTCGTTGCTCTGGTTGGTTGTAGCGCTACAACCGTTTATCCCGCCCCTCGGATTGAGCCCTGCCAATGGTGTGTCCAACATCTTGATGTGGCAATTTGTGTCATGGAAGTCTCACTACTACAGTCCAGTGATGAAATATGCATGTCTTGGAAAACGGGAAGCCTCAAGTGCCACTTCATTCGCTGTCTCCTCAACGAAAGGTGAAGTAGAAGGCACCTTTTCCTAGCCTAGAAATCTAGACGCAAATATAATTTCATTTGCAGCCAGGGCAACTTTCCGTTGGCATGCGAGCTGTATCAACTCGGATCAACTGTATCAACACATCTTGATCTTGACCTTAACCTTTTCCCCTTCTCGCTCATCTTTCTGTGATTTCTTGAAAAAGCGTAATATTGAACTTTGTGCATCCACCATTGTCATCGCATGTTAATGAGATACCGAACCCGTATCGAACAACCGAGGTATGTACCGAACCGTGATTTCTGCGCTACACCCCAAATATTTAGACATGAGAAACTTAAGGAATTTAACTAACCTTGAATGACTACTGAAACTGTGATGTTTTGTCTTCCCAAGTCATTGCTAATGTCACACTGATAAATACCAGCAGTCGATATGGACACGTTATGCATGAAGAGATCTTGACTTTTTCCCATTTCCACAGACCGGCCATCTGGTTTAAGAGCCGTCCATGCAAATTCAGGCTTTGGATTGCCCTCTGCCTCACAGGTCAAAGTTAAACTGGATCCCGGTGAGACGGCGGTCGCTCCAGATATTTTAACGTTACGCGGTGCAGCTGTGAAAGCAATGGGAAAATGAATGATCATGGGGTTATATTCTTCAGAGAGGAACTACTATTCCCACATCCGTTTTGGATTTCATTTAAAAATGGTTGGTGTTAATGTATGTAAGTTATGCTTACAAAGAACTTTCATGTGCACAGACGTCTCCTTGGTCATCTCATATAGTGTTGCTCTGCACGTTATTGCCTTCCCATCGTCCTCACTTAAAGGTGTGAATTTGTAAGAAATATTCAGTACGTCTAGGGCAAATGGTTCCTCGACAGTCTTGAGAACTGTGTCTCCATTTAGCCACTGCACTGACAAGAAATCCGAAGGGTATACAGAAGACACTTCACAGTCCAAAACGCTTTCCTTTCCCAGTATCAAGCGATCATACCCGGATATAACTGGGTTTCTTGGAAAAGCTGAAACAGATTTAAAGTTTCAGATATGAGCCGACAAGCAAAAATAATCTTGAAAAGAAGTTTAGATGTTTTATGTAGCATTATGAAAAAGAGAGACAAGTTGTCACGGAGCGCGTGAACTACAAGGATTTGAATCAAAAGTCCAATTTCGCAAATGTGCCAAATTTAAACATAATATAATATACATTTTAATAACATCTTTTGTGGAAGTGTCAAAGTATTGTTGACAATTGCCCCACTAAAGAAGTCAAATTAAACAATTTTACGCTGGAAAGTTCAGCAGGTTTTTTTTCAAGATTGAAAGCTGTGTGTTTAATAATTTAGACACATAGCTTTCAATGTGTTAAAGCTACCTTGAGGAAAGAATTATCTCCGATCTCCTCTAACAGTGCATTGTAAAGCTTATTCACTACTGAAATTAAAAACATACAGTGAACTCACAATAAACTGAAATCACAGCTTTAGCCTCTTTGGTTTCCTTTCCACAAGTTGCTTTGCACACTATGTCGTTTTTGTGATTGACCGTCACATTTTCAAAGACCAGCACGGATTCGTTGTCCTTCGTATTAATAGTGGCGAATAACGGTTTGTCTTCTAATGAACGCCACTGAAACTCCACCACCTCTGGGCAAGATGACATTTTGCATAGCAACTCCCTCCTGTCGCCCACTTTGAACAGAACATCGGATGGCAGGTCCAGTACATGGGAGACAACTATTCAAGACAACATCAAAAGCATCACTAACTCAAAAATCCACAAATAAATTATATGCATGCATATGTGATTAGGTCATGAAAGTTTCATATTTAAATTTGAAATTAATTATAAATTTCAAATTAAATTTCATTAAAATGTTTTAATTATAAACATTTAAAATGAAAATACTCTTAATAAATAAAACGTATGCAATTTGTAGTGAAGGGAGTCTTGCTAAAAATAAAGATAGTAAAGATCATTATAATGCTCAAGTCTGCATAAGTGGATGGTCAAAAAAATATTTTCAGAATAAGCAGTATTAATAGAAATATAATACAAGGCACATTTTTTTTAAATAAAAAAATTAATTTGATGAATTTTGCCATGCGTGAAAGAAAAGCAGTTTAAAAAAACTTTAAACTATTAGCAAATTTGGTCAAAAGTTCTAAACTTACCTGCAACTGGCAGAAGCAAAGTCAACAGAAAAGCTGAATCCATGCTTAATGAAGAACTGAGTGAGTAAAAATGAGTTAGTGCTCTTGCTTTCATTCATCCCTGGATTTATAAGAGAAGGGGGCGGGACTCACGACTCAGAATACGCCATGAAGGAATTCCCCAGCCCTGAACACTTGTTGTTTAGACTCGCAGGGGACATGATCAGAAGCTTTCCGTCCCACCAAAGGCTCCCTCTGCTGTTCTGATAGGGTTCTTCTCAAATCCAGGAAATTACTTTGGGTACGCCTTGAAGATAACATCTCCATTATCAACTACTAGTGGCATATTAAAACAGCCAATGTTTTTATAAGCTCGGCCAGATAATTAGCTTTTCCCTGAAATGCTGAATCTACAAGAAGCAGCTCGATTCATGGAGGCAGAAGCTGTGGTCATTTATTTATTTTGAGGGTCATTTATTTCTACTGTATATCAATTATTCATTTGCAAATTTTATTCAATTATTCAGTTCAATTATTCAAATAAAAGATTTGTACATAACTCAACTCAATTGATTTTATAAGGATTTGTGAAGTGACGGTAACGGAATGGGTCCCCTGCATTTAAAGCAGCACTAGGTAGGTTTTGTAGGTTTTTGTTGGGAAACAGTATTGTCCTCTACTACTGTCGTAAACTCTGTCATCCTACATCAGGGGATGCATCGCACGTGCATTTGTTGACATGACAACTATGATAGCCCTGAACACTGCAGGAGGAGTTCACATGCAGGTGTTCTGCTTGCGTCGCGTGTGAAATGTCTTCATCCCAGGTACAGTGGCATATGTTTCAGCATGTCATATGAATATCATTTCATGGGTTTTTTTTTTTTTTTCAAACGCCAAATGATCGCGATGCTCACGTTTACAAGCCAGCGTCATTATAGTAGTCTAGTCTGTTGGTTACCGTTTTACAGAATCTATATGATACTTCAATTCAATGTTTGAGCGGTAGGTAATAACCATATATCGTCAATATAATATCAAGCTACCATAGATGAATGTTCAAATTTAAAAAATCAATTTGCATTATAGCTTGAGGCAAGACAAATAAACAAATATAATACTTTAATTCGATCACTTTCTCGTTTCCTCTTTTTGCATTCCTCCGACAAAACCTTTGCGTTCTTCTTTTTCTGTGCTCACTCGGCCATGACTATAACATCCGGCAAACAAAGGATAGTTGGGCTCGCACGTCCGAATTTAAGGAAGTGGGGGTGATGGTGGAAGTGACGTATATGCCGTAAAGCGGTCGAACTTTGTAGTTCTTTTTTTTCTTCTTCGAAGTTTAAAAGTACGATTAAAAACGATACAGACCCCGTCAGGCTATGGCAGACGTGTCATTCAACCTATTGTAAGTCGGTGTATCATCACAAGAGTCTTGAAAATATATTATGAAGGTTGAAAAGTTACCTAGTGCTGCTTTAAGTGCACACACACATTAGGAGCAGTGAGTAATGAACACACACGCAATGCAAACCAAGGACATACACACCTGGGGAGCGACTACATGCCTTGGACAAGGGCATTATAGAGGATCGAACCCATGACCTTCAGGTTACCAGTCTGACTCTCTAACCATTAGGCCACCACTTCTATATGCTTTTAATATTAACTGAAGTCAACCAATCAGTGTCTTCTTTTAGGTCACTCGCACAGATGCTTGCGCTTGATTTTTAACAATAGAGCCTGAGGATTATGTAAGCGAGTTTTCAAGACCGGAAATGACTGGATGGAACTTTTTTACGACGGTGTCAAAGTTTGCCATCGGGGTTAAAACACCTCAGAAATAAACAAAATTCGAGATTTAAAGGGACCCAAAAATGAAAATTCTGTCATCATTTACTCACCCTCAAGTTGTTCCAAACCTGTATGAGTTTCTTTGTTATGCTGAACACAAAAGAAGATATTTTGAAGAATGTTTGTGACCAAGCAGAGAGAGCAACCATTGACTACCATAGTATTTTTCCCCCTACTATAATCAATGGTTGCTCTATCTGCTTGGTCACAAACATTCTTCAAAATATCTTCTTTTGTGTTCAGCAGAACAAAGAAACTCATACAGGTTTGGAACAACTTGAGGGTGAGTAAATGATGACAGAATTTTCATTTTTGGGTGAACTATCCCTTTAAGCTGTTTAGATGAATATCTGATTAAACGCAAACAGAATATGCTATTAATAATAAAATATTATAAATAATTTATTTCATTTAAGATTAAGTAAAATGATATTCAAATTACCTGTGTATAAATATATAACATAGGTAAATATAATAGTATATTTTTTGTTTAAACTGCTTCATTTCCAAAATAATATAATTGACATTTTAAATAAATGTTAAATAAAATGCACTCTTAAATAAAGCAATTTAGCATTTAATAAAATAATATTATTGATACATTGAATAATTCAAAATAAATTATATTTGACATCTTAAAATAAAATGCGGCGTTAAATAATTATTTATTATATGTGTACTGTATATATAAATATATACACACACACGTGATATGCACGAGTGTGAACGTGTGTATATATGTGAGTGTAATGCACGTGATATGCACGAGTGTGAACGTGTGTATATATGTGAGTGTAATTATATATATATACATATATATATATATATATATATATATACACATATATATATATATATATATATATATATATATATATATATACTCTTCATCATGGCCCCTGTTAGTGGGTGGGATATATTAGGCAGCAAGTGAACATTTTGTCCTTAAAGTTGATGTGTTAGAAGCAGGAAAAATGGGCAAGCGTAAGGATTTGAGCGAGTTTGACAAGGGCCAAATTGTGATGGCTAGACGACTGGGTCAGAGCATCTCCAAAACTGCAGCTCTTGTGTGGTGTTCCCGGTCTGCAGTGGTCAGTGTCTATCAAAAGTGCTCCAAGCAAGGACCAGTGGTGTACCGGCGACAGGGTCATGGGCGGCCAAGGCTCACTGATGCACGTGGGGAGCGAAGGCTGGCCCGTGTGGTCCGATCAAACAGACGAGCTTAAACAGACGAGGACTTAAAGGATCTGCTGCTAACATCTTGGTGCCAGATACCACAGCACACCTTCAGGGGGCTACTGGAGTCCATGCCTCAACGGGTCAGGGCTGTTTTGGCAGCAAAAGGGGGACCAACACAATATTATATATTTACAAACTGTTATGATTATTGCGATATCATTATGAAAAAATTCTGAAATTACTTTTAAACATTTCAAACCAGCACACTATTAAATAAACACTTTATACAAAAGAAACATTAAATCATATCAATATTCATTAAAAAAAAAAAAAATTTAAGATAAGAAATGAAACGACTTGAGATATTTCTGATTTATTTGAACATTCATAAACACTTCTTATTTATAAAAGTAGTAGCAGTTGTGCAAAAACAATTCACACTTTCACAAAAAATGTTACAAAAACTTTGCTTTACAAAACACTGTAAAACATGCAGCTTATCATGACTGAAAAACCACCGGCAGATGATTGAAGCATCTTCAACAGGCACAAGCCAAATTTGGCCCCAGTGCTAGTTCTGCAGGTTTATCTCAGTTCATCTCACCCAGAAATGCCCTGCGGCTGTTTTGTCTCGGGAAGATGTGAGAAATAGTATTGATGGTGATGGGCTCGACCCCGACCGTGGATCCTCGCAAGAAGTCTCCTCTCATCACGGACCGGAACGACTTCCGAAACTCCTCGTTTTTCCAGGTGTACAGAAAGGGATTGGACACGAATATAGTGCAGAACACAATCCAAGTTGACGTCCAAAGCGCCACTGACACCGGGACGAACAGTCCGGCGATGAGAACCCAAAAAATGGGTTCGGTTGTAAGGACAAAAATTAAGCACACTGCGAGAACGTAGAAGCCGAGTCGCTTGTCCTTTCTCGGGAAAGAATAAGGGAGGTTGTTCACGATTTGGAAATTCAATATACTGACCCTCTTCACGCTTATTTGCACCCGGCGGAAAATTTTAAAGTAGCAGTACATGACGACAAGGGTTTGTCCGATGATAGTGAACGCCAAAGTGCTGGCGGCAAAACGACTGGACAAAACAGAGACAGTGGTGAAGGATCTGTCGCCTGCGTCCCGGCACCTCTCGGGCGGGTATCGAAAGGACGTGAGCCATGGGAACAAACAGCCCAATGAGATGAGCCACGATCCTGCGATCATCCATTCTGTGTTCCTCTTCTGATACAGACTCTGATACACAGCAGGCGTTTTGGTGATCAAAACATACCGGTTCACCGCAATAAGCGAATGGGAGAGCAGTGACACGGTGATCCCGAGAAACAGCAGCGCTTCTTTGAACGCCTGATAACCCAGCACCAAAAAAGTCCCGGTGGAGGTGGCCACGGCTTCATGGGGCATCCAGAAAGCGCAAACCAGCAGATCCGCCACGCAGCCGTTCACGATAAACGCATTGCTGGCTGTGCGGAGCTTCTTGAACGTCACCACCAAATAAATCACCAGGAGGTTGAGGACGGTTCCCAGAACGCACATGAAGGAGTAGACGGTGGCGAGGGAGATGCGCGATCCGCGCCCCAGCGCGCACATCGACAGTGGCATGTCTGTGTCATTTGGCATGATGGGAGCAGGCTGGAAAATAATGTCATCTCATCTCATCTCACATTGTGTGGAGAAGCGTGCGCGTGAGAGAGCGCAGCTCCCTTTGGCAATGCTGCGGTGGAGAAACCAGCTTTATATGTGCGTTCGTTCGTGTGTGTGTGTGTGAGGAATGAGAGGCGTGAGATCAACAAGAGCCCACGCTACAATCTCACTTGTCTTTCATTATTCCCAGGGAGCACAATCACCACGAAGGCAATTCATTATTTATAATGGACTTAGCCTGTAATAATCAATAGGGCGTAAAATAATGGGCTCCCCGTTGAGAATCTTTAGGAAGAAAAAAGGATGTATTTTGAATATGCAGAGAGCATAATTAATATTCGTTCGTTTAAAAGGCACCATGTACTCACCTTCATGTCGCTTTCAAACTGTAGGGCTGTCTTTCGTCTGTGGAACAGAAAATGAGAAGTTTAGCAGAATGTTCACGCTGCTCCTTTTCATACAATGAGAGTGAATGAGGACTAGGGCTTGTCTGGCTATCACCAGACCAAGCGAAATTGAAGATTGGGAGTCTGCTCTGTATATTCTTCTGCACTTGTGATAAACGAGCATAATTCAAATGACTCTGTATGCAATTGGATAGTCCTTCAACCAATCAAACCACAAGAGGCGTGATCAACGGGCAACGACCCATCGCTTCTCTATCCGTCATCGTGTTAAAACTGCCAATAGCGCGCCAGTCTGGGAAAATTCTGTCATCATTTAGTCACGCTCAAGTTGTTCCAAACCTGTATAAATGTCTTTGTTCTGCTGAACACAAAGGAAGATATTTGTAAGCAAGCAGATCTCGGCAGCCATTACCTACCATAGTGGGAAAAAATACTATGATAGTCAATGGCTGCCGAGATCTGCTTGGTTACAAACATTCTTCCAAATAATATTCCTAATAAGCTATGAAAACTTTATTTCTAAACGTTCTCTGAACATTCAAAATGTCCAATTTTTACTTAAAGGGATTGTTCACTCAAAAATTTAAATTCTGTCGTGATTTATTTGTCGGGACAGAGAAATGTATACAGGTTTGAAACAGCTTGAGCGTGACTAAATTATGACAGAATTCACCCTTCGCCGCAAGACAGATTGACAGGCGATCTGACCAATTACATCGCCGAATTTGCCACAAAGCAGTCAGGAGAGTTAGTAGATGGGACCCAAGAATAGACTTTTGTCCACTGTAGTGGACATTATATTTTAGTGAATATCTCTGACATCATACATGTCACATGTCACAGTCTGGATGTCCTTTAAAGAGCACATTCGGGGCTTTGCAGGGATACCAAATGTTTGGAGGTTTCACCAGGACAACAGCTTCTTCTTGGTCTTTAAAAACGGCTGACATTAATGTTTAGCACTCTTATGGAAATATGATCATATTTTTTAATTATAATTTAAATCTGATTAATTTTCAAATTGTTTGTTATAAATCAACATCTCAGGAAAATGTTTTGGGGTTTCTAATCAAAATATGACTTTCTGTTACAAAACAGGGCATTGATTTCATAAATGACCACTGTAGTGGACGCCAGGATTTAAATCATGTTTATCAGGCATTTTGGAGACATAACAAGTGAACAGGGAAAGAAATTACATATCAATATTCCTATGAAATATTAGATATTATTATGAAAATGTTGCCAATTTTTCCTCCCATTATTACACTTCTTGTTTCATTACATGTTGCACCAAGAACACATTAATATGCAAATGAGATGCAGTGAATAGATACATTGTATTGAATGGGAAAATCCAAGTATTGTCATTTTACCCACATATTTAATAAAGTAAAATGGTATATGAATGCATTTCATTATATCTTTCATAACATAGTTCAGAATCATCTTAAAATAGTTTGTTTAAAAAAAAAAAAACCCTGAAACCTAAAAATTGATTGGTGAATTAAAAATAAATCCCATTTGTTTTTGCCTATACATGCAATTTCATGTCATTTATTTTTTTTAACAACTGAGTCCTGCTGTCAACTACAGAGTACATATCATAACATATGAATAAAATATCATTTTTCAAAAAAAAAATTTTTTTCCCATTTGTTTCTTATGCTCTAAACAATGTAATGACATAAAAAAATACTAAATTCAAAAAACTTTTTTTTCTGGGTCCCAGGAGGATATTAACGTAGGTGGACATGAACTTGGAAAAACGGTGTGTACTGACGTCTTTCCGCGGTTGAAACAACATTTCTTTTAGTGTTCATTCATGTTTATTTCATGCTTATCAATGAACTAGAAGGAAGAGATGATCGGTTCAAGAGCAGCTTTAACTGAGGCGCTACAGCGATCACGACACATCAAGAGCCACAAAACTGTATTTATTGTTTAAACTTCTTTAAAAGCTGACAATTTCAAAGTTGAGACGTTTCATATCAAAAGTAATCTGCTCTGTCCTATCTGTCGGCGTGTTGTCAGTGTCCTCTTTGCTCCGCGATGTATTTTCTCTACGTGAGAACGTGTGTGTGGTGTGAGAGCGCCGTGGCTTGTCGGACATAGCAACAGTAACTAAAGGGGGCGAACGGTCGGGCTGGGCGATACCACTTATTTTGTTTTCGATACGATACCGATACTTTCAAGGCCAGTATCACCGATATCGATACCGATACGATACTTCTAAACTGAACTTTTATATTACTAAATTTATTAAATTATTAAAATTACTAGGAGTAAAATAGGTAAAGATACCCACTTAACATTCTATTTGAAAGGTATTTAAACATTCAATATGCCTTAAATGCAACTTATTAGCTCATATTTTTGTTTGCACGTTTCAAATATATTTACTTGTAGTGGTAACCATGGAAATCTTCAAATAGTTGAACTACGGTCACTGTAGTAAAAAATAAACCATGGTTCATTTTCATAAGGGACTGCCAGTGACAGGACGTTGCACCTATAAAATGCAACCTTTTTATTCTGACATGATTTATATTATCAATAGTTACAGAATAGAACATAATCAATATCAGCTTTTAACATTAAATGTAAAGTGTTAAATGTAGGCTACAATTTCTATTTGTTTATTGGGAAATAATTCAACCATATGTTTATTGCCTTCTGATGAACATTGTTCAGAGCTGCGTTTCCAAAAGTATCAATGGTTTCTTATGATAGTTTTGGGAAACGCAGCTCTGTTTGAAAACAGTGTCATCAGTGTGTGAACGCTCTCTCTGTGATTGACTGGTTCTGTCTTGCAGCATTTGCGTGCATTCAGATCATGGTTCAGATGAGCAGGAAAATAGTTCTATACTACACAACTATTCAGTAACATATAGGGTAGAGTGGGGGAAAACGCCCCCCTGGGGTAAAACGCCCCCCACCTGTTTTTCCCAAAATAACCACTAGAGGGAGTCAAGATACATTTTCACTGTTGCTATGCACTTCGTTGACAACGGGGATAAACAAATCTCCTTGGAGAAGCTGACACCAGCGACGTATTTGAAGAGAAGAGGATTGCATGGTAAATGCTATAATTTTCAGATATTAGTAAACAAGTGTTTAAGAGAATATTGGTCTGCAGGATATCACACTGATGTTTGATAGATGAATAGTGAAGTCTGTAGTTTGAGAGGAAATGTTATTTATAGGGAATATAATTATATTTTAAAAATTAAACATTTTTTTAAAAAGTCATAGCTTGTGGGGTAAAACGCCCCCCAAAGGGCATAGTTTCTCTCTATCATAATTACTATAATAACATATTTCTGTCTATCAAATCCTTTGTTTTACACTTAATGCAGTATAACTAGGTGGTAAAATCAAAATATTTGAACAAAATAAAATAAAAATTGCCTCAAGTGAGCATTAGGCTAGCTTGATAGCACAGTTAGCTCACTGATGGAAGGTGGTGAGGTGACCCAATGATAAAACATAGTGGCTTTTAATGCATTTATTGAATATATTTCACTACATAAATA
Organism: Romanogobio albipinnatus; assembly: GCA_023566225.1. Lineage (NCBI taxonomy): Eukaryota > Metazoa > Chordata > Actinopteri > Cypriniformes > Gobionidae > Romanogobio > Romanogobio albipinnatus. The sequence goes on from CM042263.1 coordinate 6,992,874, forward strand.
GTGATATTAAATATTAATTTATATACATGTTGATACATTACTTGCCTTTTACTTTGAGAGATTAAAAACTATAGTCTGCTCATTTTGCTGTTGATCTATGAAGCAAACTGGTTGGTAAGAAAGGGGGCATTTTACCCCACCTTGGGGGGGCGTTTTACCCCACCTTGGGGGGCTTTTTTCCCCACCTTGGGGGGCTTTTTTCCCTACCTTGGGGGGCTTTTTTCCCCACCTTGGGGGGCTTTTTTCCCTACCTTGGGGGGCGTTTTACCCCACCTTGGGGGGCTTTTTTCCCCACCTTGGGGGGCTTTTTACCCCACCTTGGGGGGCTTTTTCCCCCACCTTGGGGGCGTTTTACCCCACCTTGGGGGGCTTTTTTCCCTACCTTGGGGGGCTTTTTTCCCTACCTTGGGGGGCGTTTTACCCCACCTTGGGGGGCTTTTTACCCCACCTTGGGGGGCTTTTTTCCCCACCTTGGGGGGCTTTTTCCCCCACCTTGGGGGCGTTTTACCCCACCTTTGGGGGCGTTTTACCCCACCTTGGGGGGCGTTTTACCCCACCTTGGGGGGCATTTTACCCCACCACTGGGGCAAAACGCCCCCTTTGTACAAAAATATTTTCAGTCAAAATACTAATTAATTATGAAGGCTGTGCAATTTTAATATTTGGTGAATAACTCCTGCCATAGTCACTCAAAACCGGGATGGCAATTCAAGTCACATTTATGTTTTGTTTCACTGTAATGGCACATTTTCCTTAAGGGGGGCGTTTTCCCCCACTCTACCCTAGGTTATTCGTATTGTATGCAATAAATAATCTTTTTAAATCAAATAAAAAAACAAACACCTAGTATCGATATTTTTATTTGAGTATTGATACTTTTCAATGCTCACATCAGTATCGATATATCGATACTTCATATCGATACGCCCATCCCTAGCGAACGGTCTTTGCGAACGGTCCATTTTTGGGTGAACTATCCCTTTAAGGCAGAAACGTTTTGTTACAGTGAATGTAGTAACGTTTAAATACATTAGATAAACGTCACACTAAACGTTTAAAATTATATGTATATTTAAATGTTTTGAGAATATTAAGACCATTGAACAACATTCTATTAACGTTACTAGAGAAAGGGCGGGCTTTTGAGTCTTCCACAATGGGACGCCATTAAAAGAGCAGCGTGAATATTTTCTTCATCAGATTCTCAAGTGCTCAAATCAAGCATAGATTAGAAAGAACAACCGAGACAGTTTTGACATGCCTTTCAGGAACCATTTCAAAGATACTTAAAGACTATTATTATAGCGAATGGAGCAGCAGCAGCAGCAGCTTTGAAACCTGCTATTTGCTTTTAATGATCATTGAATTTAATGTGTATTCAAAGACAGACATTAGACCTTCATAAACTGAAAGAAAGGGAAAAACACGAGGCCATGGTTTCAATTCAATATAGTAGTACACCGACGACAGATAACACTCATCTTACCGTGAATGAACGAGGCGACTAAAACAAACGTTTTTTTAGTAGAACATTTTCGACCCACAAGACGGTTTTTTAAAAGTAGTTCGAAGAAATAATTCACGACACATGTATAAGCATACAATTGGCGGACATTTTGAAATACTTACCAAAATCATGGCTGTGAAAAGTCACTCGACCAGCAGTCATTTTCACAGCTGTCACCGGACGCCTTCTGCCAGATAGACTCGAAATTAAAGACTTTACTTCACAAATGTGTGGAGATGTGCAGTTCACACCTTGTGTTTGTTGTCAGGGAGAGAACATTTATTTTTGTAGACCTGACAAAAATGTATTTTTGTCATAGAATAACCACCAACGATAGAAGAAGACTAATTAAGAATCTGCTCTTGAGGAAAACCGTTTCCATGCACAAAGAAAACGAACAGACTAAAGCAAAATTAATCTTTTATTTTGGTCTTTTAAATCGTGTTTACATTGTAAAAGAATAATATACAACCCACTACATTGTATTTTAATGTGCATTTAGTATGTTCGTGAAAAGCAAACACTGCTCTAACATGGTTAGATTTTCTTACACACTGCTCCAAAAATATATATATATATTTTTCATAAGCAAGAGAGTAGTTTACATCATGTATATGTCAAAGAGGTAGAATACTTCAATCAAAAAAGATTCTCCCAAAACGTATATACACATAATTCATAACACCATCTGGAATGTACAGTGCGCTACAGGGCTAAAAGATACAGACAACCAAGTTATAATTGCATAAGCGTGCACTGGAGTATTTGTTCAAACAGAAACATATGGGTTAGTTTAACCCCACAATTAAAATTGTTATAATTTACTCAACTAATAATCAGCCTGTATGATACTTTTCTCAGTGGAACACAAAAGATGATGTTCAGCAGAATGTTCAAGCTGCTCTTTTCCATTTCATGAAATAAATTGGGCATTTGAGGTCTAAAAAGTACACCATGAAAAGTGTATAACTTGCCATTTTCCATGATACTGAAGTTTACAGAAGGCATACAATAGTTTAGCGTGATCAACAAACCAAAATTTGAATCATAATTTACAGAAAAGCTTAGCTCTGCTGTAGCTCTTAAAGGGATAGTTCACCAAAAAATGAATATTGTGTCACCCTTGTTCCAAGTTGTTCCAAACCTGTGCGAGTTTCTTTCTTCTGTTAAACACAAAAGATATTTTAAAGAATGTCGGTAAACGGACATTTGACGGCATCCATTGATATAAAAAAAAATACTATGGAAGTCAATGGGTGCCGTCAACTGTCCGTTTACCAACATTCTTTAAAATATCTTCTTCTAGCAAACTATCCTTTTAAATTTCTTTCCATAACACATTTAATCGCTTTTTTTTTTTTTTGTCAAGACGTGTCACATCAGATTTGACATCATGATTGTACACAAGCAATTCTTGAAAAATGAGATTTGAGAGCTTCGGCAGAGGGGAAGATTTTCATTGAATAAATCATTTGAGCAATTTTCACCTTCAAAAGCTTATTTACCACCGAATTGACAACTTGCGAAATTTTTATGGTGTTTAACAATACAATCTAAATGAAAAAATGCTCTGTACATTGTGCAAAATATCCTTTTGTGTTTCAAAAAAGTCAAGTTTGGAACATCATGAGGGTTACTAAATGACTGTAGTAATTTTTGTGTTGTAATAATCCAAAGGATTTTAGCTTAAACCCTGCTGGTAAACACTGTACGATAAATAATTTGCACTTGATTGTAAACATCCTAAAATAACTGAATTTAGAGTAGACACAACCCTCACTGGATCAACCTTGCCGGATTAGTTAGTACATTCATTATGTGCAATAACAAAAGGTTTTGTTATTCATACTGTATCATCGCCTACACATAAGCTCCTCTACTGAGCTTAATCGTTAATATATATTTTAAGCAGTTTAAGCTACTACATGCAAAAATCGGTGCCTGTTAAAACTAGCAGCCAGAAACTTGTAACTCACTCATATATTCTGAGATATTATATTTCAGAGGTGCTGGTGAAACGGACACTGCTGAAAGATGAAGCGTTGGGCGCTTGTGTTTTCAACAGCCCTTGAAAACCGTGAGAGCTCAGATCTCTATTAGTCCGATAATAACACGCATTATGATGTCACAATAGAAACAAAAAAAAGACAAGGAGTCCACCCTGTTTCTCATACTGAACAAACAAAGCCCTTCATTTTCCCGAGAAAAATAAGTTTGCTTGCAAATTGGTTCTGGTCTCATTAGCCGTCCGCCGTTGCGTGGAGACGAGCCCACCTTAGACCCTAAATAAGGAAGAAAAAAACTGCACTCTTTATCGCTTTCGCCGGCCAAAACTCCCTTTGAACACGACATGTCGCTGTCGAAACCATTTTGCACCTTTTAAATATAGTCCTCGCACTTGATATGTTACTCAGTAAGTACACTCAGGAGACAAAAACGTGATATTTACGTCAGAACAAATTCCCTAATCCAAAGACACACAAATATAACCAACGAATCACGTCGCTGAGCATAAGAATCATAGATAAAATAGGACAAAAAAAGTAAAAAATTCTTCATCTAAAAATATTTTTCAGTACAATTATGCATATTCATACACTGACAGTATCTAAAAAAAGAAAAAAAAGAAAAGAAAAAAAGACGTTTTTGAAAGGACGGCCAAGGCAAGTTCGTGTTGTTGAACAGCATGCAGCAGATTCCAGATCAGCTGTCATAGCAGGACGTATCTTTACCATGAGGCTGACCATGAGCCGCTCAGTTTCAAAAGCATCTCCATTCGGCTTCTTTCCCCTTTGTGACAAGAAGCCAGCGAACTGGTGGTCACAGTGAAGGCATCATGGGTCGGAACCAGGCCAGCAGCGCGGGACGGGGGCTAGTGGAAAGTGGCGGCTTTAGTACTGAACGTACTCAGACTGAAGGGACTGCAAAAAAGGGGGAAAAAAACAGAAGATGAAATGATTACAAAGATGAACATAATTACAGAAAATTACATGGCAGAGGGTAGTTAAATAATAGTCTGAGACATTACTATCACAGCCCTGATGTAAATGAGGGTGAGATGAGAGTAAAAAGTCAAAAGCTTAGAGAGGAAATACATTTGCATTAAATGTGTGTGTGTGTGTGTGTGTGGGGGGGGGGGGGGGGGGGGGGGGGCGGGGGTTAGAAGACACAGGTGTACAACATGCACAACTGAATGCTAATTGCTCTTAATTGCTACAGGGGAGATGGGGGAGGGATAAACGGAAAAAAGCGCATAGCAGACAAACATGAAGTATTGTGTTCTATTTCGTGTCATCCATTTTACAAACGTAACTTTCTAATAAAAGCAGATTCGCAGATACATTCAAGATCTTCAAAGTTGGAAATATGGCTACTCAAAACAATATCTTGCACCCACAGAATTCCTCAGGAATCCCCACAGGTTTCCAACGAATTAGAAATGTCAGTAATACCCCTTTTCCACCAAGGCAGTGCTAGAGCTAGATCGGAGCCCGTTCATAGTTGGTTCAACTGAGGAGCCTGCTAAGAACCGTTTGCGTTTCCACAGGCTAGAGAGCCACAACAGAGCCAGGTCTTACGTCACTGTATACGTCTCATCTTTCTCAGCAACGCAAGCGGGAAACACACACACACCAGGCTTGTTCGAGATGCATCGGCGCTGCGCAGACCGATCCACGTATAATATTTTAAAAAACGCATGAGTGAATCAGAAGCATAAGGAGTCGTGTGCTCTCGCTGGACTCGTTCTCATACGGCGATCGGTCTCTGCACAGCACCGCTGCCAACAAGCCTTCCATCAACAATGCAAACGTTGCGTTACTATTGATTCACATGGCTTTACGATCCTACATCGGCATTAAAACACAACGAAAACACAGTGAATCCAACGCATTCGTGCAGTTCGCCGTAATTTGTATAGACGGAGATTACAAACGAGCAGCAGCTGTTAGCTCCATTAGCTGCTATTTCAACAATGGCGGATCTCAAGTCTGTGTTCGTCTTGTTGACCCCGCCTCCAGCGCCTGACGTAATCTGTTCTTACTTCTAGCCCTGTTCTAGCCCAGCAATGTTTTGGTGCTACTTAAGAACCACTTTTCCTGGCTCGGAGCTGGGGCTTTGGGTGTGGAAACACAAAGAACCGATTTGAAAACTAGGCTCTGGCTCTGATCTAGCTCTAGCAATGCTTTGGTGGAAAAGGGGTATAATAGAGCTAAACAAGTTCTATGAACGTAAACGTTGCACATGCCAGGGCTCGCAATTAACTTTTTTATTTAGTAGCACTGGTGCTGGTCCTAAAAAGTTAGGAGTGCCACAACTAAATTGTTTATGTATAAAAATATACGTGGCTCGGACGCGCTAAGTAATAAAACATAACATTCCCATTAAATGCGAGTGGATCGCAGGTGGATGAGAGATAAATCATTAATGTGTGAGATTTTTTAATAAAGACAGAACTCTTATTTCACAGTAAATGCATCACTCTGCATCAATCGGTTTCAACAACAAATGTATAAACCTTCAGGGAAAACCAAGCGGCAACCTCCCGCAGTTTCTCTTGAAGCCAATATGGAAGTGACTTAAACTGCAATTCATCGACTGGCCACTAGGGCTCCAGAAGGGAGCAGAATCTCATTGAGCTCATGTTAAAATGCCAAACTTTACAGCAGAAAAAAAACATGCTTACAGTCTGGTACAAACTGTGGTTTCGGTCTATATATCTAATTTTGCCCTTCATGACAACTGTGAGGGGGGTGAATTTTTGTATAACTCATTCGTTTACATTATATAAAGCCTTAACGTTCAGCATAATTAAAGGGTTACTTCAGGGATTTAGCATTAACCCTTTAACTGTCATCCCCCTTTTTGAGAATACACATGAAAAAACACTATCCAAACTTAAAGGGCTGTAATTCAAGAAAGCTTTGGAATATAGACCAACGTTTGGGCTCGTTTTAAAGCAGACACTCTGCAGATTATTGCAATTCAAAATATGAAAGTATGAAAAAGTTATGGAAGTTTAAATTTACTTTAAATAAAAAATACTGTACTAAATATTTTTATTTCATATAAAATATATATTTTACAAAAAATAATTTACTCTAAAATTACTATAAAATCAAAGCCATATGTCTAACCAATTTGTGTTCCGAATTTGAAGTTGATATCACAAAAATTAAAGTCCCCATGAGATGTTGTTTAGGCGCTGTACCAAAAATAGCCACCGGGTGTCATTCAAATTCCATTTATTGTTTTTTTGATGCATTTTCCTGTAAATTTCTGTCCAAATATCACTTCCATCACAAAACAGTCACCAAATATGGACCCTTGAGACTCAGACCTTTCCGACAATATGCGTTTTGTCAAGATTGGAAAAGATTTTGAATATAAAGTAGTTAAAATAATTGTTGTGATATGAAACATGACACCGCCCACTAGGGGAGGAGTCCGCTAGAATAATTTAGAGTAACGCTTCCATGGTAACACAATGTCTGATTTCAAAACGGTTTTCACAGGATGAATTTTGAGTTTGTAAGCTTTCAAATGATACCTAATTTATGATAATTCCTTAAATATATGATACGAAAAAAGGCGATCAAAAAAAGAGCACCAGGCGTCCCATCTGTGGGACGGTGACAGTTAAGAGGTTAAGCTTTGTATCAGTAGAAACCCAGTATATTGGAATTATGGTACTTTCCCCCCTCATGTCCCCCTGAGACGAGAGAATTATGCATTTTATTTCTGGAAAAAAATTTTTTTTTTCATTTGCTCCATATATAGAGCTATACGGCCATCTAGGGACAAGAGTCATGAAATGATTTACACAAGCTCAGTAGACACCCAAGTTGACCCAATATGAGATATTTTGAGCTGATTTGAGCTAGGTTATGCATGTATTGGAGAGTTATTTTGAATTTAAGTTGAAAGTGTGAAGAATGTGCTTAAGTTATATTATTTATTGATAAAATCTAGTCATTTAAAAGGGGAAAAAAATGCATTAATTTGAAATTTGAAGAAAAAAAAAAAATCATAAAATGAAATGAAACCTGGACCAAAGGGGAAAAAAAGTATAATTTTACGGCTTCAGTCTTTTTGACTCGCGAGGGAAGAATTAGTTACAGGTTGCGGGGTTAATTTATTGAACTAATTTGATAATGTAGTTCAATCTGCGTAATTTTACCATGTTTAAAAATTATGAAGTGCACAAAATCCAGATCATGTTTAGGCCTGCTGATGAAAAAACAAGCAAAGTCGTTCATTTTTAATGAGAGTTGCGTCCAATAACATGACAACGCTGAGAAATGAGACAACTTTATATACTAATTCACTGCAACCAAGAAAACAGATGGCATCTTGACGGTAATTATATCCACTGTAAACACCTTCCGGCATAAAAAAAACCTGTCAGTTGATCATCCTTTGAGGATGAACATTTAACAGAGCGCAGTGCTGCTGTCAGTGGAAGACAGAATGTGATATTCATCATCACTGCAGTGAAACTTTGCTCAGAACGCCTACACATGTAGCAGGAGTGACTCAAAGACAGCGCACAGCACTCCACAAAGGGGATGATACGAGCCAATCGAAAGCGGGTCAGTGAGAAATCCTTCCTGGAATATTTTGAAATCACATGATTAACATGTACAGTGGCTTAAGAAGAAAAATAAACTGACTCACAATGAAGGAAAAGGCACCAAACAGGAAATTGTAAGGGGAACTAGAGAACTCCCTGAAGCAGGATCGCTTCCAAGAGTTCTGGAGAAGGTCCAAGAACAACAGTCCACAAGGTCACGCAATACCACAGACAAATCGACTTTCTTTGCAGTGGACAAGTGTTTCTTATAAACCGAGACCTGTTCGGCGTTCATAGCTCCAATAAAAAGTAGGGGTGTAACGGTACACAAAACTGACATGTAATTCATTCATAAAAATGTTAAAGGGGCACTTCAGCGCTGGGAAGATGAATGTGTATTTAAACTGTGTCATTTATGTAGTAGAAATGTGAAATTATTTTTTGAATTTGGTGCCTTCTAGACTGAGAAAATGTATTTGTCTCATGTGGATGAAAGACAACTCCCAGAATGCACTTGCTTCGCTGCCCTACGAGGCCACTCCCAAAGCCATCACTACTGGTTATCACTTGCCCACCGCGGCTCCACCCCAACGTCGTTTTGATATTCATAGTAATAAAATACTTTTATTCAGTTAGAGAACAGACACTACAATTAAAAACTGAACGTGTCTTTTCAATAAAGTGTGAGTGAGCCGAACGAAAGTCACGACACAAACGCAGCAGGAGTCAGATTTCATTCATCACGAGAGCAGAGCTGAGGTAAGTGCGGCTGTCATTCTCGGCGCGTGTCCAGTCAGGCGTGTTATCAGATCATGCCTATGGAAGCTAAACTTTAATAGGAATTCATTGAAAAGTTGAAACACTCACTTTGCTCCGCACCGCTCCGTTATGAATGCCCGAGCCGGGCGGCAGCGGCTGTGCGCATTTACATTCTGTGAGTGAGATCCCACCCCTGTGGGCGGATTGAAAATATGCGGAACTAGCTCCTGTAGTCGCTAGCCTCTGGCCAAAAAATCCTCAGATGACACAAAATGACAATATTTGCATCATCGGAGGATTTTTTCCAGAAATAAAATACATAATTCGCTCGTCTCAGGGGGATATGAGGGGGAAAAGTACCATAATTCCAATACACTACCGGGTTTCTACTGATACAAAGCTTAATGCTAAATCCCTGAAGTTGCCCTTTAACAGCGGATCTAGCATTTATTCACTAATGGGAAGTATCTCGAGGCTAACGCTATACCTAGAATTTCATTCACTGTTCTGTTTCTTTATAAAAATAAAAACATTGGTCCCCCCCCAATGTTTAAGACATGGTTACGGCCTTGGTCACGTGCAAAAGTCCCTGATTCATACACTGCTTATAGTAATAACCGTCTCTCTATTTATACATATTTATATATATTCAGTACATTTCCATGTCCTGCACTTATGCAACCGTTGTATATCCTGCACTTGCTGCTATTGCACTTCTGGTTAGACCTAAACTGCATTTCGTTGCCTTGTACTTGTACTTGTGTAATGACAATAAAGTTGAATCTAATCTAATCTAATTACGTTATGTTTGCAGATTTCTGTGAAACAACAAATGAAAAAAACGCAGCCATTGAACCAAACTTCAAGAAAATAATTTGGTTTCTGGAACCAGATCAACAAATATGTTGTTGATTAACAACCAACCTATAAAAAAAAATCTCTAATTCGCAAACAAAACATTCTGGGTGTCAGAAGAGCACGAATGTTCTGTTGGAAGAACATAAACCAACACAAAGACAAACTGAAACCAGTTGAAAATACGCATCAGTTCTTGATTATCAACCCTAATGCTGTGGTTAAATTAGAATTTTCTTCAAATTAGACCTTTTCTAGAAATTTCTTCAGACACTGCAAACGGTCCTGATATGCGTCACACTCTGCGACACTTAAAAAAAACAACAACAAAAAAAACATAAATCTACTCGACTTTACTGCAAAAATATTGCTCTTCGCGTGAGATGAATTCGCAGCTCAGAGTTCACCAAGCTTGAAACTTTTTGCATTTGCGGTCTGATGCATTCGCATGCGTATGAATGGAAGTCAATGGAATGAAATGTGTAGTTTGGCCGTCCCTTAAGAGTTTATGGCCTCAAGGAGAAGATGACAGGAAGTACAGAACTACTTTTAGAAGAGGGACCATTTGTTTGATCATTTCAAACTTATACTGAATGTATTCGCAGCATACACCACTCCCATTGCATCAAACAGCAGCATTGAGGTGCCATTAGTACTTGTTAGTAGCCATGTTACTGCCGAACCAGACCAGAGCTGTCAGCCTTCCACCATACACATAAAAAGCTGTTTTAAAGCCTTCATTATATCCCTAATAAATCCCTGCTCTGCCTTTTTAATATTTGTTTATTTAGTATTAATTTTTTGCATCAGCGTGGGATGCACTCACAGAAGTTAAAGGGTGACGGATTAGCTCAAAAAAAAAAAAAAAAGTCTCATCCCGACCACTCGATTAAAGCTCACTTGACAATGGTAATTAAGTAAACATTAGATCTAAGTAAGAGCTTTCTGAGAACACACTAGAGACAGACGTACACAGAGTGAGATGTACTAGTCGTAGTACCATGAGTGACACGCACATGTTCAGTAAAAACAGATGACATGCAACATGCTCAGGGAAGCGCTTAAAAGCATCTGTTAGAAAAAACACTGCAACGCTTAAGCGGAGATGTGTTAGATCAGAGTTAGTAGGAAGGACTTGAGGAAAAAGTACCATGGCAACCATAGTTTCTTCTAAAATACCTTTGTGAAACAATAAATATACATGGAATCTTTTTTTGATCACGTTCAAGAAGCTTCCAGAATTAGAAATGTCTAATACGGTGTCGTTACCGTGTCCTTCTGCACTTGTCAATATGCCTTGTAAACATAATCATAATTTAAATATTAAAAATAATACACATTTTAAAATTAGAAACATTTTCAAAGTTAATTATTCTCAATAAAATGTATCTTTTATTTTCATTTTCATATTTTTCTGTAAATATTTTGCGAATAAGTGTTTATTTTCAGTCATTTTAATTGTATGTAAATTTTCCATCATTGCATTACACAATATATAATTTAGTGAAATAAGATATGTATCCATATATATATATATATATATATATATAAAATAATTTATACACATATATATACACACACACATATATATATATATATATACACAATTTATTTTTATCTATAATGTAATGTAATGATCATCGATTAATAAATCTGTATTTTTAAAGTTAATATTTGATTTTATATACATTTTGATTTGTATAAATTATTTTATATATATATACACACACATATTATATTTATATATTATTTAGATGTTATATTTATGCATATTTATTTTCAATTAATAATGAACAAGATTTCAGTGACCACTTTAAATGCAAAATATAATTTAAACGGTAACACTTTACAATAAGGTTCGTTAGTTAACATTAGTTAACTACATTAGTTAACATGAACTAATAATGAACCGCACTTATAAAGCATTTATTTATCTTTGTTAATGTTCATTTCAACATTTACTAATACATTATTCAAATCTTGTTAACATTAGTTAATGCACATGAACAAACCATGAACAGCTGGATTTTTATGAACTAACGTTAACAAAGATTAACTAATGCTGAACGGAGGTGTTGTTCATGGTTAGTTCATGTTAACTAATGCATTAACTAATGTTAACTAATACAACCTTATTGTAAAGTGTTACCATTTAAACAGTATCAGCATAAATATATTGGACACCTTCCACTGTAGATTTTTCACACACACACACACACACACACACACACACACACACACACACACACACACACACACACACACACACACACACACACACACACACACACACACACACACACACACACACACACACACACACACACACACACACACACACACACACACACACACACGATAGAAAAGCCATATTTGTTGACTACTATTAACTATGGTATCTTAACACAAACCAATGGTTACCATGGTAAAGTTGTATGAAATGCTGCTGCTGGGTGTGTGTATGTCTTGGGAGGGTTGATGGGAGGAGAGATCACTTACGGGAATGGACCGGCTGAGGTAGCGTGCAGAGAGCCCGCTCAGCCCTGTCGGGGGGCTTCTGTGGTGCCCCTGTTCACTGGCCCCCAGCCTTCCATTCATGGAAGGTCCGCTCAGACTGGTGTGGTTGAGGTTGTACGTCACACTTTTTGCCCCGCTGCTTGGGCTCACCCCGTTGACTTTCGGGGTGCTGGTGGTGTTATACTGATTGTTGTTGTTGTTGACCTCGTAGTGGTAATTATGGGGGGCAATCGGGCCGCTGTAGCCCGTGCGGACAGGATGGGAAGTGAATGAGGAAGGGGAAGGCGGTTTCCCAGAGCCGTTTGCTTCGCCATTTGGTTCGTACAGGTTACCCAAAGAGCTGGCTAACCTGGTGCTGGAGGATGGGAGGGAGGGGAAACAGACATGAAGGTTGGAGGACCGGAAGGACACATTCGTACCCATGTCTACACTGCAGGACACGGAGATCATGGAAAATCTTTGGACAAATGGTTGAGGAATTGCGAGTGTATAGGCTGACATTGTATTTACTTTCAGCCTGGAGTAGGGCTGGGCAACTTATTTAAAACTGACTTTGGCAAAGTACACGTCTCTTTAAACTTAAGTAGCAGAAACGGCGTTACATTTGGTAAGGTCAATTCATGTACGTAAATCAAAATGTTTGATTCAATCATTCGTTTGCGTCGTCACTCAACTTTCGTAGAATTATAAGTGCAAATTTTTCATATATTAAATTGTTTAAAGGAACACGTTGACTTTTTTCACCGTATCCCCCAGAGTTAGATAAGTCCATACATACATACCATTCTCATCTCCATGCGTGCCATAACTCTGTCTGACGCACACACCGCTAGCCTAGCTTAGCACAAAGACTGGAGGTAAATGGCTCCAGCTAGCCTACTGCTCAATAAGTGACAAAATATCGCCAACATTTTCCTATTTACATTTTGTGATGTGTATAGTTACATCATGTACTAAGACCGATGGAAAATAAAAAGTTGCGATTTTCTAGACCGATATGGCTAGGAACTATACTCTCATTCCTGCGTAATAATCAAGGAACTTTGCTGCCGTACCATGGGTGCAGCGGCGCAATGATATTACACAGCGCCTGAAAATAGTCCCCAGCACGCTCTCTGTGCAAGCAGGTTATCACATTGGGTATGTTGACGGAAGTTATAATCAATGCGTAATATCATTGTGCCGCTGCACCCATGGTACAGCAGCAAAGTTCCTTGATCATTATGGAAGCTATTTGTGGCGGTCAATGTTGATATTGTGGAGGGCCGCCACAAATCAATCGATGCATGGGAAACACTGTACTGGAGAGAACATTGCCAGAACATTAGTCCAATTTCAGAGAATGTTCCCATATTTTTATTATACATCTATAAATTATCGCCCAGCCCTAGCTTAGAGAGAGTGTTAGAAAGTGCTTTTCAAGATGGTTTGAACAGTACTGGAAAGTAGTGGGTATGCACTTGGTCCAAAAATACATCAATATGATTCGACAAGTGCTGGTTTGGAGAGAGTGATATAGTAGTAGGTAGGTGATAAGGCTCTGCCTATTTGATTACATAAACGGCAGAGAACGAGTCGCTTGAAACCAGTGTACCAACAGCATGGAGCAACACACTAGGTTCCTTGCGTTTACGGCTCTCCGTTTCAGAGCATAGGGTAGTCACAGAGAGGAAAGAAGGCCACCAGGGAGCTGGGAGGAGAGAAGACAAGAGAGAAAGAAAAAAGGAGGAAGTAGTTACACAAAAGAGTTGGAAATAAAGAGGCAAAGTGTAAAAGGTGGACGAGTGAGAGAATAAGCAGAACGAAGAAAGATATGGAGAGTGTAAAGAAAGAAGAGTGGAGGAAAGCTGATTAGAAGGGAGGTCAGGCTCACCTCTTGAGGTTGGTTGATGAAGATGAAGTGCGGCCAATGCGCTTGGCAGAGGCAGAGACGGAGGAGGGTGGTGGGACTTTGGAGGATTTTAGGGGGGAGATGGAACCCTGGCCAGTGGCTGACGGTTTCATTCGGCTATAAAACACACAAATACAGACACGAAATCAGCTGAAATCAGGTACCAAAATATATACACACACACACACACACACAAACACATAACATTATGATGACGAAGTGAATAAGGAGCAAAGGCAGTGTGGTCCGATCAAACAGACAAGCTACTGGAGCTCAAATTGCTCAAGAAGTTAATGCTGGTTCTGATAGAAAGGTGTCAGAATACACAGTGCATCTCAGTTTGTTGTGTATGGGGCTGCAGAGCCACAGACCAGTCAGGGTGCCCATGTTGACCCGTCCACCGCCGAAAGCGCCAACAGTGGGCACGTGAGCATCAGAACTGGACCATGGAGCAATGGAAGAAGGTGGCCTGGTCTGAGGAATCATATTTTCTTTTACATCACGTGGATGGCTGTGTGCATTGCTTACCTGTGCACTATGGGAAGAAGGCAAGCCAGCGGAGGCAGTGTGATGCTTTGGGCAATGTTCTGCTGGGAAACCTTGGGTCCTGCCATCCATGTGGATGTTACTTTGACACGTACCACCTACCTAAGCATTGTTGCAGACCATGTACACCCTTTCATGGAAACGGTATTCCCTGGTGGCTGTGGCTCTTTCAGCAGATAAAGCGCCTGCCACAAAGCACAAATGGCTTGAGGAGCACAACAATGAGTTTGAGGTGTTGACTTTGCCTCCAAATTCCCCAGATCTCAATCCAATCGAGCATCTGTGGGATGTGCTGAACAAACAAGTCCAATCCATGGAGGCCCCACCTCTGAACTTACAAGACTTAAAGGATCTACTGCTAACACCTTAGTGCCAGATACCACAGCACACCTTCGGGGGTCTAGTGGAGTCCATGCCTCGATGGGTCAGGGCTTTTTTGGCAGCAAAAGTGGGACCAACACAATATTAGGAAGGTGGTCATAATGCCTGATCGGTGTCTGCGTGTGTGTGTATGTATGTATGTATGTATTAATGTATGCGTGCGTACGTGTGTGCATATATACACACATATATATATATACACATATATATATACATATATACAGGTCCTTCTCAAAAAATTAGCATATTGTGATAAAGTTCATTATTTTCCATAATGTAATGATAAAAATTTAACTTTCATATATTTTAGATTCATTGCACACCAACTGAAATATTTAAGGTCTTTTATTGTTTTAATTCTGATGATTTTGGCATACAGCTCATGAAAACCCAAAATTCCTATCTCAATAAATTAGCATATTTCATCCGACCAATAAAAGAAAAGTGTTTTTAATACAAAAAAAGTCAACCTTCAAATAATTATGTTCAGTTATGCACTCAATACTTGGTCGGGAATCCTTTTGCAGAAATGACTGCTTCAATGCGGCGTGGCATGGAGGCAATCGGCCTGTGGCACTGCTGAGGTGTTATGGAGGCCCAGGATGCTTCGATAGCGGCCTTAAGCTCATCCAGAGTGTTGGCTCTTTTATTATTATTATTATTATTATTTATTTTATTTGAACAGGGACAGTGCACAATAAAACATTAACCCTGTATATAACAAGGAGAGATGCATTGCACCGGGTTTTAGCAAATTGCTATTTTCCACCCGTAGTCCCTGGGCAGGTAAATAAAACATACAATAAATTAACAGTTACTAAATTCACAGTTGTGCAAAATTTCAAGTACAAAATTATCAATAGACTCATTTCCACATAATTAAAACAATTTTACCCCCCTCCCATCACCTTTTATAAATTAATAACCCCCCCCCCCCCCCCAATCTCTCACACAAACACACACCAACTCACAAATGGCCACAAATTTGTTGTGACAGGATCCAATGTTTTGTGTGACATGAAAATTTTTAAAAATCCGTACATGTAACCAACTCTGTTGGAAGTGTGTTCCATTGATTTATGGCAACAAAAGAAAAAGATGATTTACCAAATGCAGTCCTGCGTTTAGGAATACTGCATTCTCCCCTGGTACATGATCGGGTAGCTCTTGTTGTTTTTTTCTGAGCAGAGTGTCACCATTTTTTTTCAAAGGCGGAGCAGTAGCATTATGAAGGATTTTAAACAATAGACATACATTTGTGTGCATTATTAGATTTTCCAGATTTAAAATACTATATTTGGTGAGTATCTGACAGTGATGATACTGACGTGTTTTTTTGTCGTGAATCTTAAGGGCACTTTTATATAAATGATTCAAGTGGTTTTAAGGCTGTTTTACATGCCTGAGACCAACTTGTCATACAATAGAAAAAATGTGGGAGAATCATTGCATTTAAATATGTATGTGATGCTTCAACAGTAAGAGAGTTTCTTATGTGTCTGTAGTTTATGAGGTTAAATTTCAGTGTGTTACTCAACTTTTTAACATGATTTTTAAAACTAAGAGTATTATCAAGGGTAACCCCTAAATATTTGAATTCATCCACATTTTTTATTTTTTGCCCATTTACTGATATTTCAGGACAATCGCTGAGTTTGCTCCTGTTTGTAAAGAACATGGTTACTGTCTTTTCAACATTTAAGGTCAAACAGGAGTTATCTAGCCATTCTGCAACCTTCTGCATTTCCTTAGTTAATTTCATTGCAACCTCAGTTGCATTTTTCCCATGAGTATATAACACAGTATCATCAGCATACATTATTAAATCAACAGTATTACACACAGATGGAAGGTCATTAATATATATGCTGAAAAGCAGTGGCCCTAAAATTGACCCTTGTGGCACTCCCAGGGTGCATGCTTTAAATGAGGACAGAGTATTGTTCACCCGCACACACTGATTTCGGCCACTCAGGTAAGATTTAATCCAATTTTGTGTGTCTATGGAAAGGTCATAATTTGCCAGTTTGTTTAATAGTATGTCATAATTAACCGTGTCAAAAGCCTTGCGCAAATCAAGAAAAACTGCACCCACCACTCCACCCTGATCTAGGTTTGTTTTAATTACTTCAAGGAAGTAGCAGCATGCTGTTTCTGTTGAATGTTTTTTCCTAAACCCAAACTGCATAGGATGTAAAAAAAGCCCTGGAATCAAGGTGAGCAATCAGTTGTTCTGCTACAACCTTTTCAATGACCTTTGAAATGGCTGGCAGGATGCTAATAGGTCGATAGTTACTAACTTCCAGTTTGTCACCAGATTTATACACAGGGGTTACTATAGCAGATTCCAGGGCACTGGGAAAAGTACTCTCATTAATAGATATGTTTATTAGTTATTAGGCTCTTGCGTCTCTCAACTTTCTCTTCACAATATCCCACAGATTCTCTATGGGGTTCAGGTCAGGAGAGTTGGCAGGCCAATTGAGCACAGTAATACCATGGTCAGTAAACCATTTACCAGTGGTTTTGGCACTGTGAGCAGGTGCCAGGTCGTGCTGAACAATGAAATCATCTCCATAAAGCTTTTCAGCAGATGGAAGCATGAAGTGCTCCAAAATCTCCTGATAGCTAGCTGCATTGACCCTGCCCTTGATAAAACACAGTGGACCAACACCAGCAGCTGACATGGCACCCCAGACCATCACTGACTGTGGGTACTTGACACTGGACTTCAGGCATTTGGGCATTTCCTTCTCCCCAGTCTTCCTCCAGACTCTGACACCTTGTTTTCCGAATGACATGCAAAATTTGCTTTCATCCGAAAAAAGTACTTTGGACCACTGAGCAACAGTCCAGTGCTGCTTCTCTGTAGCCCAGATCAGGCGCTTCTGCTGCTGTTTCTGGGTCAAAACTGGCTTGACCTGGGGAATGCGGCACCTGTAGCCAATTTCCTTCACACGCCTGTGCACGGTGGCTCTGGATGTTTCTACTCCAGACTCAGTCCACTGCTTCCGCAGGTCCCCCAAGGTCTGGAATCGGTCCTTCTCCACAATCTTCCTCAGGGTCCGGTCACCTCTTCTCGTTGTGCAGCGTTTTTTGCCACACTTTTTCCTTCCCACAGACTTCCCACTGAGGTGCCTTGATACAGCACTCTGGGAACAGCCTATTCGTTCATAAATGTCTTTCTGTGTCTTACCCTCTTGCTTGAGGGTGTCAATGATGGCCTTCTGGACAGCAGTCAGGTCGGCAGTCTTACCCATGATTGCGGTTTTGAGTAATGAACCAGGCTGGGAGTTTTTAAAAGCCTCAGGAATCTTTTGCAGGTGTAATTTTGATTCAGATGATTAGGTTAATAGCTTGTTTAGAGAACCTTTTCATGATATGCTAATTTATTGAGATAGGAATTTTGGGTTTTCATGAGCTGTATGCCAAAATCATCAGTATTAAAACAATAAAAGACCTGAAATATTTCAGTTGGTGTGCAATGAATCTAAAATATATGAAAGTTTAATTTTTATCATTACATTATGGAAAATAATGACCTTTATCACAATATGCTAATTTTTTGAGAAGGACCTGTATATATATACATACACATACATACATACACACACACACACACACACATACATACACACACACACATACATACATACATACATACATACATATATATAATATATATATATATATATATATATATATGAAGAGTTTGGTTGCAAAACGCGATAAACGCCATTTTTTGACATTTGCATTTTATTATTGGAAATCAATGTTCAGATGTACCTTAATCTATGTGTGAATTGCTGCCATTAATAAGATTTAAAAATGTACATTTAAGCCTACTACACAATGTATTTTTTCACAAAACGCGATATCCGCCAGCCCAGTTTCTTTACAAAGTGCGATATAACGGTTAGGCTATAGAACGTTCTGGATGCTGCGCGTCGTGCGCGAGCTCAGGATGTCACGCGAGGAGAGAGTCACCGCCGGTGAAGTGCTCCGAGTTTGCTCAGTGATTTAACGATAATATCAAAACAAATAACATATTTTTAAAAAGAGGATTCAATAGGCTAACTAAAAAACGTTTATCATTTAATTGTTTATACTGTAGGCGAGCTGTCAGTCACGTAATTGACACACACACACACACACACACACACACACACACACACACACAAACAAAACATTGATTCACTAGCTTTTCTTAATGGTATTACAGCAGTAGAATATAGCCAAAGGTGGATATATAGCGTTTTGCAAAAAAAAAAAAAAAAAAAAGTGGTTATGTTGTGTATGTTCTGGCCAAACCTAACTCAGAATCTTATTATTATTAATCAATCTTTGTATATACTATTCCATATATTTATGATGTATTGTTTTTTTTTACCAATTTAAGATGTTAGACAATGTTAAGATAAATATGTTGCATTTTGGCATGGTTTTTGACTTATTTATGAACTATTTATGGACATAAAATTAAATAAAAAATATCCTGGATTTGAAGAATATTGTGTCCCTGGCCTTCACTGAGCTCAAGTAATAGTTTAATGTACAAAAAAAATGTGAATGAACTTGACTGTTGATGTCAAATAATAATGGCAAATAACCAATTTTCTCAAAATGGATATATCTCGTTTTGCAACGAAACTCTTCATATATACACATACATACATACATACACACACATACACACACACACACACACACACACACACACACACACACACACACCCTATGTTGGGTCGCTGGTAAATATAAATATATATAAATGTATGTAAAAACAAAAACACGCATTAAATAAAACCTATATAATTACATATAATTGCCATTATATAAAAGACCACTGAATAAAACCGGATACAGTAGTCTGGGCTTTTGTTCTCCAAAATCCACCCCATCATTATGAAAAATGCCAGAAATTTCCCATTCCAAAATACATTTCTAAAAGCAGTGTTCTTGTGTTATGTTCTTGCCAAACACATCTGCTAATAAATGAACTGTTTAGAAGAAAAGTTAACATAGAGGCATGACTTCCGCTAGATTCTATACAAGGGAACCAGAGTGTTGTTTTAAAGAGGCTTTGAAAAAAAAAAGGGAAAGTTACAGGCGAGGATCCAAAATCTTTGGAAATAAGCCAGCCAGTGCTGCGGCCTAATAGTTAGGGGAAATGCTCCAGGAACTACTTGTAGGGTTACCTCCCGTCTCGTGAAATACAGAATCGTCCCGTATTTACAGGCAAAAATAACGATTTGGCTTTGTTGCCATAGCGACGGAGTCTCAAGAACATGCGCTGTAAACCTGCGTGGTTTTTTAAAAACATGTCCAGCTCGCGTCCACCGTTTGAACGCAAGAGGATCTCCAGATATAGGGCTCAATAGAAACAAAGGTATCAATGGGTCTGTCCAGTAACTCATGATGAACCTCAGGCCAACTGCACACTTTGCAGAGAAGCATTTCAGTGGCTCAGACTGTGACTTAGAGCAGCATGCGGAGACAGACACATCCGTGCTTCTAAAAGTATAGGCCTATTGTTTTTTAATGGATAATATATTGATATAATATTCCACACATTATCAGAGCTTGGCAGACATAATTATAATATTTTTTAGACATTAGACAGGTTAATTAATAGATTATAGCCTAATTAATGTTATTATTAATTTATCATTCAGCTAAGCTTAGCTGAAGTTTGACATTTAAAAAATATATATTTAGATAAAAATGGGACAATTTACATAATATTATAAATATTATAGTAAATTAATAAAAAAATATATATTTTTGAATTTCAGAATGAGTGGTTCAGAATGACTGCTTAAAGGGACAGTTCACCCAAAAATGTAAATTCTGTCATTTACTCATGGGTGTCCATTATTTTGCCACACTGAAGGTGGCAACCCTAACTACTTGTAATTTTGTTTTCTTTTTACTTTCAGTTTTTTTAAAAAAATCACTTTTTTCTTCTGGTCTTCATTCTGAAGTGCTTTTTTATCTACCACTAATCACAATCTCCCACACAGCTTCTCCTCCTCTTTCACCCACTCCAAAAACTCCTCTTTGACTCACAGTTTAATCTTATCAATGTAATAACTAATAAAAGTCAACAATAACATGTTTTTAGAAGAAAAATGCAATAAGTGATGCTAATGAACCACTTCATTAAGAATTAATTATTGCTAATTTTTTCAAAGTATTAAATGTTTCAGTATATTATTTGCTAACATTTCAAAAACTCCATGAAAAGGGCATTTTTCACATATCATATTCATCTTAATATATCTGTTAAAAGTTTGACCCATTTAAATTAATTTGTTTATCATTTAACACCATATCAGCATCCAATGATATATTCATAGCAAATAACAATAATAAATCACAATAAATTGTATACAATAATTGAACAATATTATCTCTACAAACAAAAAAACTAAATAAATAAAAATAACAGCAATAATAATAATAATAATCCTAACAATAACAATTTTTTTCAAACATCAAATTGAAAGTAATATATTTTCCCAGGAGAAACTTTATTTTTCTTTTAAATCTCCATTGATATAATTTTTGAATGTTACATAATTAAATGATGCTTACATTATTAATTAATTTACATAACATATACATTTGGTTAAATATGGGTCAGTTTGATATTTTTTGTTCAAAACTTTGTGTTAGGGGTTTGTTAAAAAATAGAATATTTAATTATATTTTTCTAAAAGGTTTATTACACAAACATGCAAATCTCTGTGTGTGTGAGAGATATAGATGCATAAAAAAATTATTATATACATATACATATAAAAACACACACACACACACACAGATTAGTGCTGGGAATCGATACAAAAACTGAACTAATTAATCAAATTCTTTTTGTAATTAATCATGATCAATCGTGATTAAAAACATTGGAGTTTTTAATATTTTGATATTGTAATAATTTACAATATCACAGTTACAGTTAATCTTCAAATTAATGTAGAAACAATTTAAAGACAGCATATTTTAAATATTTGTTGTAATGGCATCTTTTTATGAATGAAGGCCAGTATCACTGATACTAATGTCTCTATGAAACATTAATGACGTTACATTACAGTATAACTGAAAGCTCCCAATTTCAACATTTATTAGACTTTAAAAAAAAACAACTTTTAATTTAAGTGAACTTCAAACAATCTTTACATAAACCCATTATAATAAATGTTATATTTACCCGTGGCCTACCCTGTTAGACATAGCCTATACAGAAATGTAATCGTTATCAAACACCTTTCTAAACTGCATAAATAATAAATAATAAAAATTAATCATAATTAAAACTACAATTTTCTCTGTTCCCGTTGTTCTTTGATGAACATTAATGACAGACATTATCAGTGCTGCTGTCA
Organism: Romanogobio albipinnatus; assembly: GCA_023566225.1. Lineage (NCBI taxonomy): Eukaryota > Metazoa > Chordata > Actinopteri > Cypriniformes > Gobionidae > Romanogobio > Romanogobio albipinnatus. Next base: position 7,015,295 of record CM042263.1, read on the forward strand.
CTTTAAGATCGGCCACTGAGCTTGACGCGGATCTGAAGCGCTGTCACGTGCATTTCCTTTTCTCACAAGTTCATTTATGATGTTATTTAACTAATTTAAGACTCCTAATATGAGAATACTCTACAAAAGTGGCATTTTGGTAAAATTCTCTGTGTTGTTGTTATTGTTATTTGTTCAAGAGCTAAAGAGAACTCGATGTGTACACAAGACTGACACGAGACTGACGAAAGTCTGTCTGTCTGTGTCGAGTGTGTGTGTGTCTGTGGCCCTGTCCCAAATGGCACACTTCATGTGCACTTTCAGTCTTGTGGACTTACAATGGCCGCTGCGTGCGCGTGTCCGTTAAGTCCACGAGACTGTAGGGTGTCCCATTTGTCATATTAGGTCTCAGAAGGGTGCTCGGGAGCACCCCCTTTTGCGGTCAATATGCGCTCTCGATGCGCACTTCTGCCGAGCACACAGCGGACTTCTTCCCGGCAATCAAAGCGGCATTACGTCGTGAAAGTGCGGACTCAGAGGAAGACCGTGAGGGTTTAGAGTGCCATTTGGGACAGGGCCAGGGTGTCCCTCAATGAGCTGACATGAAACGCACCCACACAGACAGGACATTGACATACAACGTGTTCTCTTGTGTCTTGTCGCACAGATGGTTTAAAAGCATTTGCATGAATAAGAGCGTGAACATGTAATGCAACGCTAGGCAAAAATGGATATAAAAACGGACGCTGCGTTAATTGCGTAAAAATGTTTGAATGTGTTAGACTGAAAAAAGAAAAAGAAAAAAATCACCTGGGTTTTATATATATATAAGAACACCATCCCTACTGTGAAGCATGGGGTGGTAGCATCATGCTTTGGGGGTGTTTTTCTGCACATGGGACAGGGCGACTGCACTGTATTAAGGAGAGGATGACCGGGGCCATGTATTGCGAGATTTTGGGGAACAACCTCCTTCCCTCAGTTAGAGCATTGAAGATGGGTCGAGGCTGGGTCTTCCAACATGACAATGACTCGAAGCACACAGCCAGGATAACCAAGGAGTGGCTCTGTAAGAAGCATATCAAGGTTCTGGCGTGGCCTAGCCAGTCTCCAGACCTAAACCCAATAGAGAATCTTTGGAGGGAGCTCAAACTCTGTGTTTCTCAGCGACAGGCCAGAAACCTGACTTATCTAGAGAAGATCTGTGTGGAGGAGTGGGCCAAAATCCCTCCTGCAGTGCAAACCTGCTGAAAAACTACAGGAAACGTTTGACCTCTGTAATTGCAAACAAAGGCTACTGTACCAAATATTAACTTTGATTTTCTCAGGTGTTCAAATACTTATTTGCAGCTGTATCATACAAATAAATAGTTAAAAAATCATACACTGTGATTTCTGGATTTTTTTTTTTTTAGATTATGTCTCTCACAGTGGACATGCACCTACGATGACAATTTCAGACCCCTCCATGATTTCTAAGTGGGAGAACTTGCAAAATAGCAGGGTGTTCAAATACTTATACACACTTACATATATATTAGGGCTGGGCAAATTAACGCGTTAACGCGGGCGATTAATTTTTTCAGCTTAACGCATTAAAAATATTTAACGCAAATAACGCAGCGTCCGTTTTTATATCCCTTTTTGCTTAGCGTTACATGATCATCACGCTCCTATTCATGTAAATGCTTCCAAGCGACAAGACACAAGAGAACGCGCTGTATGCCAGTGTGTGTGTGTGTGTGTGTGTCCTGTCTGTATGGATGCGTCTCATGTCAGCTAATCAAGGGACACTCTGACACACACACACGCACACTCGACGCATAGATAGACTCGCGTCAGTTTCCTGCTCACATCGAGTTCTCTTTTGCTCTTGAACAAACAATAACACAGAGGACTTTGAGTATTCTCATATTAGCAGTCTTAAATTAGTTAAATAACGTCTTAAATGAACTTAAAGAGTTGTGAGGAAATGAGATGCGCGGGACAGCGCGTGAGATCTGCGTCATGACGGCTGTGGCTGTTCTTAAAGTGACAGGAGCACTGATGATGCCTGTCTTTAATGTTCATCAAAGAACAACGGGAACAGCGAAAAGTGTAGCTTTAATGATTATTGATCTATATTTCATTTATTATTTATGTAGTTAAGAAAGGTGTTTGATAACTATTACATTTCTGTATATGTATAACAGGGAAGGCCATGGGTAAATATAACATTTATTATTTTGGGTTTATGTAAAGATTGTTTTAAGTTCACTTAAATTAAAAGTTGTTTTTTTAAAGCCTAATAAATGTTGAAATTGGCAGCTTTCAGTTATACTGTAATGTAACGTCATTAATGTTTCATAGAGACTTTAGTATCAGTGGCCTTCATTCATAAAAAGATGACAATACAACACATATTTAAAATATGCTGTCTTTAAATTGTTTATACATTCATTTGGAGAGTAACTGAAATTATTACAATATCAAAATATAAAAAACTTAAAATATTAAAAACTTGCGATTAATCGCGATTAATTACAGAAAAAAATGCGATTAATTAGTTAATTTTTTTTAATCGATGCCCAGCACTAATATATATACACATATATACACATATACACACACGTTGTTGGAAAAACTACAAAACAAAAAACTAAATATGTAAATTACAAAAATAAAAGCAAAATGTTATCCACTAAATATTTAATACCTAATATATTACTACTCTTATAACCGAATCTGTACAAAAGTAGTAAAAATGAAACCTGTCTCTCAGCTCTTTTCCTCTCTCCATCTTAGTCTCTATCAGCTAAAAGCAAAACAAACACATTTGCTGCGACAGGAAGAGTAGGAGGGCCAGTTACGTCCAAGAGGCCTCTTCAACTCGCCGCTCTTCATGGGAAATTAATTAAGGACTGCGCATTTGCTCACGAAGGGGTGTTTAATTTACATCTGGGTTAAACGTGCTAAAACGAGGCCTGTTCAAATTATTGACGACATCAAGCACACAAGGATGAAGCGTCCTGTTCTTATCGAGCGGTACTTGAAGACCTTGCTTTGTTAGCAGTGTGCGCAAGGAGGGGCTGGAAATTAAGATACGCCGGGGTATAATTTGTCTTTGAGAGGGTGAAGTACGTAGAACGGCAACCGCAAGTAGGCTGTGTTTGTTCCATGGGCTATTTTTGTAAACTTGGAGAGGTTTAAGGTAAAACAGCTGAACAGCTGGCAGGTGCAGTTATAACAACCTTTAGCTCAACACGCTCAAAACAGTGGAGATGATAGTGGACTTCAGGAGGAACAGCCCAGCTCTTCCCCCACTCACCATCATGAACAGCACTGTGGAAGCAGGGGAGTCATTCAGGTTCCTGGGCACTACCATCTCTCAGGACCTGAAGTGGGACAATCACATTGACTCAATTGTGAAAAAGGCCCAGCAGAAACTGTAGTTCCTTCGTCAGCTGAGGAAGTGCAACCTCCCACAGGAGCTGCTGATTCAGTTCTACTCGGCTGTCATTGAGTCGGTTTTATGCATTTCCATCACTGTCTGGTTTGGTTCAGCTACCAAATCTGACATCAAGAGACTACAACGCACAATCCGGACCGCGGAGAGGATTATTGGTGCACCCCTGCCAACCCTCCTGTACTCTTCCAGAGTGAGGAAGAGAGCAGGTAAAATCACAGACTCCTTTCACCCTGGACACCGCCTGTTTGAACTGTTACAATCAGGACGGCGACTCCGATCACTGGCCACTAGAACATCTAGGCACTGGAACAGTTTCTTCCCACAGGCCATTTCCCTCTTGAACAGTTAAATACCCATACTAGAAAACCTTTAAAGAAAACTAAATTAAGTTTGGAATAAGAAGTTACCTGAGAGGCTGAGATGGAGACCTAGTGTGCATCGCCATGTCCTCGAGTCTGTTGGAAGAACATTGAGATAACACTGGGTTCGAGTACACACTGCTTGGTTATATAAACTGCATTTGAAAACCCAATACATGGAGCTGTATGTAATGACTGAGTTCCAAATGAAACAAAATGATGTGCCAATTGTTTTTTCAATTTCGATTTTGGTTTCCAACAATAATGAAAACAAGATACTGGTAATGAACTTTAAATTATTATTGTGCCGCTGCCGCATTCCGTCGTTTGTCTCGTGCAGCTGAACCGCGGCTCGTGTATTGCAAATACAGACGAATATTGCCCATTATGTCACATTTTCCGGTCTTCTCCTCCGACCCCTGTCTGTCTCGTGCTTTGATTTATGATGGGCAGCATATATCTGCTGCAAATGCGACCGTGTTCCCCTCTGTCTCATACACGCATGCATATAACCTGTTGTATGTTAAACGCACTGCAACGCACCCCCGTCCCTAGGAAGGCTGAACAAAGTGGACCTGCAATCCGGATGCAAATAACAGCGTTTTGTCGGCATTGGCAACAACACTCCAGCCTACTAACTAGCCTACCACAACATCGCTTCCCTGCTGCGATACAAAATGGCCTCGCTCCCCCTTATTTCATATTCTCGGAGGAGGGGTTTATGTAAATATTGGGGCTGGTGATGTCAGCAACCCTGGAGGAATGTGTAGTAGTCCCTAGCGGCCGTTTGCTGTAGTCCTTAGAAATTGATTTCTTTAAAAGCAAATATCTCCCTTTGCTTTAGACTTTGAACGTTGTAACTTTGCAGATGTTGTTTATGCTCAAACAGCAACATTACACACTAGCTAAAGTTAGAAAAGTGAAATCGTGGTCTACCACCCCTTTAATTGAATCGCAGCCTTTGTGAATTCACAATAGCACTATGCTATAGTAAGGCTTTTAATACATCGTGCAGCCTCAGAAAACAGTCTAATAATGTGGTTCTTTGAATCTCGTCTGTGGATTTTGCCAGTTACTCAAATCGAATCGTGTCAGCGCTAATACACAGTATACATTATACAGTGCATAGTATGAAATATGAAATTCCATTTCAAACTGAGGGACTGAGTGATGTAAAAGCAGATAGCATAATGTTTCTCAATGGTCCACCCATCCTGAGGTACAGGGGAAGCATCTCTCCAAGACAACAGGCATGCCATGTTACTATGCCAACCAGCTCTGTTCCTGGTACATCAGTGCTCTTACCAATCTGTGTTCTTTGTATTAATTTTAGCTCAGTGTCTTGCATTTAAGAACGGACTGGAACACTAACCATGGCCTGGCGTCATTTATCTTTTCACTGAGCTAAAAGCTAATGGAAGTTGAAAGAGTCGTGATAAAAGACTTCATTCATGAACAGAAGGAACGAGTGTCATTTATGTAATGTGGCTCATTACAGAGCGTATATGGAGACCTGAATAAAATATGTGATATTAGTCTTAGACCAGCTTCGCTTTGCTTTTTTATGTCTAGCTTGAGATTCAGGCCCAAAATGGACTACTGCACCTCAGAACGCAATTTATAGTACGAGTTGTATTCTCAGTGTTGCCACAGGGGGCGATATTGCAGGTTGCGCTATAGCTCAACCGACTAAAGATTCGTTTTTTTTCATTCAAAAAACAAAGCAATGGCATCTTACCTTATGGCTCCAGTAGTCGCAGACCTCGGCTGCCGTCGACCCTTTAAGGCACGCAGTTTGTCTCCTTGCGTCATACCAAGATCGTTCTCAGTGTAATCATTCTGTTGAGAGTAAGAGAACATCTAAACGTCTGACAATTTCAAAGAGTCTAAAAAAAGTCTAAAATCTGATTTATACTACGCATACGCAGTATTTCGGTGATTTTATTTAAAGCTGCAGTCCGTAACTTTTAGCGCTCTAGCTGTTAATAAACAGAACTGCATGCGTCTTGCGGAAGAACACTGCAGCCGGAGCTACTTCTCTCTGTTTATGTCTATGGCGAGTCACGCAGCGACTGTGCTCCTCCGCAGCGCTTCCTACCAGACCGATCTGAAATAGTCCCAATATAAACACTTATAAGTGTACCATAATGATTCAGGGTAAGGCAAAAACATGGTTTGGAAAATGGATTCATGTACATTCTCATTATATCCTTTTTGTAACTATTGAACACAAAAAAGTTACGGACGGCAGCTTTAAATTGTATTTGGTATTTGTGGCGAGGTGGACGAGCGAGAGACATGGGAGGAGCGAGCGAGATCGGTGTGCGTGATTGAGGATGAACGTCACCTGCGAGGCACACCGGTCTCGAGTCCTCTCATGAGGGAGCACAGAGGCATATAAGGACGAGCGACTCCAGTGAAGGACAAGAGAGGACCAGGCCTGGGATTTTGTGTTGTGTTTTATTTACGTTTTGTTATGTGTGTGCACGGCAGTCGTCCGCGAGGGGCTGCCGCCTTTACTTTCATTTTGTGTTCATTTGTTTTATTAAACTTGTTGAATGTTCGCCGGTTCCCGCCTCCTTCTTCCCATACGAACAAACTCTGTTACAGTATTTATTTAAATAGGTTTTATTATATAACTATTTTCTTTTTTTATATTATTTTTCCTCAATGTATATATAGTGGTTATGACTCTCTCCGACATATCCTCCTTTTTGTGTGTGTCAAGTTTCAAAAATATTAAAATGATCAATTTTAAGTAGTAAAATACAGATATTAAAATAAATCGCTAAGGTGATCAATATTTTCTTTTTTACATACAATTTTGTAAAATTTCTCCCCAATATATAGTGGTTACAACCCTCTCTAACATTAGGGGAGCGCGGGGCACAACCTAACACGGGGTTAGTTGTAACACACATGGTTTAACACTATGAATGCTATTTTAAACCGTGTATTTTCTAGTAGCCATATGAACATTATTTAGAGAACAAATTGCGGCAAAATGAAAACAATTTTGGAAGATAATCATTGAACATTTATTTGACCATAGCAAAAATACATTTCTTAAGATTATTTTTCATCTCTGTTTTTTGTGTTATTTAAAATAAGACAAATCTGATGTTTTTTTAATCTTATATCTGTTATTTAACAGTTGAGTTCTTTAATGCTGATCTAACCAGCAGAAGACACAAGCCGGGTTTAAATCCCAGTTTTGCAGGCAGGGCATGTTGTCACACGCCGTTACAATGAGCCCCTATTAGAACTACGCCATTATATTCCATGCTTTTATGAATTATATTGAGAAACCGTGAGAAAAAGGTCAATGTTCAGAAATTATTCATTATTATTATGATGATTTTAACTATGCTTTATAGCTGTATTTAGCGATGCGTTTGTTGTCAAACTAAAAAAATAGTATATTTTTAATGATTAAAAAATGACTTTTATTTTTTTAAATAATTGTATTTTATTGACAAATTATTTTAAGCTGTCATTTGGTAATGTTACAAAGTTCCATGTTGTCACATTTCACTTCCATTCTTTCGGGGTAAATCAAGAAAAAGGTATACACTGTATTAATTAAACAAAACCACATAATTGTACTAGACGTGTGAAATTAATGTGGGAAAAAATAAATCCACCCAAGTGGATTTACACAAACTGAGAAAGTCAAAAAGCGTTAGGTTGTGCCCCGCTCTCCCCTACTCTTTTTCTGTGTCAGGTTTCAAAAATATTAAACTATCCAATAGTAATTAAAAATCTGTATTATTTTGGTCTAAATTAATTCCACTATAAAAGGTCCATCTTGCAAATTATTAACATAGCAGGATTTTTTTTTTTGGAAAACTGAATATATATATAACATTTTCTATTTGCTTATTTTTTAAGTAATTCCATTTAAAAATTATTCGAAATTCAGACAAATTTGAAAGGTAAAACACTAAAAACTAAAATAATTTAGGCATCAGAACATTATCTTTACTGTTTTCATTCTGTACATTTACAATCTAAATGTTAAGAGTAAATGAGCATGAACAATTAAAAGACCTATATCAACCGATGCGGTAAATTAAAAAAATCCTTAATATATTGTGCATCCCTAATTTAGGCCTCACCTCCTCCATACGGTCCAAACTGTGAGATTTAAAGATGGAGGTGCTGATGGAGAGGTTGTCTATGCTGGAGATCAGGTGAGGCACGGATCTGTCCTCGTACTGCCGCTGCTTGGAGCGGTGAATATCTCCATGAGCCCAGAGACTCGTCTGCTTCCTGTACAGGTACAAAGAGAACAGTTCCCATTCAATGTCTTGTTTTGCACAAATAATTCAGCCGTATGAACAGAAACCTGGGGCCTGTACCATGATGGTAGTTTAACAAACTCAGGGTTACAGGATTAGTTTCGAGTTGACAAAACCAAACCAATCTATTCAGGCTTTGTTGGTCCCATCAGCTTTCTCTGTCAACTCAGGCTTTGATCCGGAGTTTAGGAGTTTAGCTGTGACATCCGTAGTGAACAGCCAATCACACGATGTGGATCAGTGAAACTGAGATTCATTTCTCTCTTCTGCAGAATATTACATGATTGAAAAATATTACGAATTTAAACAAATAGACACGAAGAAAAGAGCTGTCTATGAAAGAGGAGAACTTAAAGAAATATCTTGTACGTCAATGCAAGTAAAATTAATGAAGTTAGTTTAGTTGATATATAGAAATAATTGAACATTTAAGCTCACATGTAGTAATTTTTAGCTTTATTTATTGATTTTAAAGCTTATTTGTATGACCTTTAAATAGGCTATTTATATTAATTTTAACTAAGTGCCTATTAATGATTGATTAACTAAAATGATACATGTGTAAATGATTAAGGGTATAATTACATAAATGATATCTAAATCATTCAAAAGTATTATTATTATAAATAAGCATTGTTAAAAGCCAGACAGTTTAGTCTTTAAAAACCATTTGCTATGTAGTGTCCTTTAATTTGGAGTAGAAACTGGGGGAGTGACTTTATTGCATCAGAGGCGTGTCACTTTTCTCACAGCTGATTGGTCTAATTTCAGTTTGAGATCTCTTATCCAGAACATAACCTGTCCTGGAGCAGGTTAGCCATGGAGCGTACGGTAAGTTACTATGGAGATGAACACGGCTAAAAGCCAAACCACTTTAATGGTACCTAAAACCCAGGATTGGCACAAACTAAGCTTAAACATATCTGGCTAGCCAGCTAAACCGGCTTCATGGTATCGGCCCCTGGTCTCAGATTGAACCGTTTACGCAACACCAATGCCCGATAACGGACAATGTGTGTCCAGAGCACAGGAACGGAATCTTAAATGTCTCAGTGCCCTAAAGAGGAAAATATGCCAGAAGATAACATTCATCTAGCCTGGGGTGGACATTCTCTCGCGCTGCGGCCCACGGCATTGTCCAAGCCCAACAAAACACTTGAGAGATTAGATTTAACTGACCTACAGACCAGCACTCTGTTTTAACTCAGACATGACAACTGGACCATGGTCTGGTTTTACAATGCACGAAAGGCCTTATTAATAGATGAATGCTGAATAAAACTCCACGAGTACTCCTTTTCCCAAACCAGAGTTGGATGATTCAGCCAGATCTGGAACATCTGTTGACCTTCCTTATCTGCTTTGCAAAGGAGTGCGCTCTTGAAAAACGCTCTTACGCTTTTGAAAATACACGACTCTGAGCCAAAGTTAGAGCACTCATCAACATTACGTAAACGTAATGCACAATAAAAAGGAGAAAAAGGTGTTAAGAGGCCAAAAGTGGTGCATTGTGGGTAGTTTCGGGACTTACTCTTCTAGGTAATGCTGCTGGGGTCCAATAATAGAGCCGGGTCTGCAGACACGGATCCAAGCGATGGCTTCGGCAGCTGTAAAGCGGTAGTGCTTCATTAGGTAGCAGCCAATCAGAGTCCCCGTCCGGCCTAAACCCGCTGTGATTGGTTGGAAAAAGGTCACAGATGTTTTATGGCGTCATTGATGCACTTCTAAGGCCACTTTACCATAATATTGATTACTAGGCTAATGTTTGTTAATATTTAATTTCCCTTTTAGTTCCTGTGAGACCATAAAGTACAAAAAAAACTTCTTCATTGAGTCATATCAATAACACAGCATTTTAAATGTTTCATGCAACATGAATAGATCATTAACATTGACAACAATTGTCTTGTTTTTGTGCAAAATAAGTAGGTCAATGAGGTGATGCTGTGCAGCCATATTTCCATGTCTTTGATTTAAGTGGCGTCTTACCCTTGCAGTGCACGGCCACCGCTCCATCCGTGCTCTCACTGATGTGCAGGAAGCGACGGGTGATGACGTCACAGGGTGTGCTCCCATCCACGAAGAACAGGTCGTAATGGTCGAAACCAGCGTCTGTGAAGCGCTTGGCTTCATAGATCTTCTTGTTGAGGCGCACAATGGTGGTGACATTGTGCTTGCGGAAATATGGGAAATAAGCCTCGGGGGCATGTAGAGGATAACCTACCACAAGAGAAAAGGAAGTAAAGGATATGTTAAATAAAATTATATAATTAAGACATTTTTAAAAATATATAACATTACATATTTTTTTAATATATATATATATATATATATATATATATATATATATATATATATATATATATATATATATATATATATATATATATATATATATATATATATATATAATATAATTATGTAATATTAATGCATGTTAATATATAAATATGTAATTACATGACAATATATTTATTATATATATTTTCATTTTATCTAAATATGGGAAATATGGTATATGTTAAGTGTGTGTGTGTGTGTGTGTGTGTGTGTGTGTGTGTGTGTGTGTGTGTGTGTGTGTGTGTGTGTGTGTGTGTGTGTGTGTGTGTGTGTGTGAGATATATATATATATATATATATATATATATATATATATATTCTATAATGAACACTCCAAGCACACAATGCTTCATGCATATACATATTCATTCATAAATATAAATGTATGTGCATATATATTCTTATTTATACATCATATTTAAGTAAATGCATAAACAATTATATATTTAATGCATTTATTTAAATGATGCATTTATTAAAAAATAATGCATATTTTATATATGTGTGTGTGTGTGTGTGTGTGTGTGTGTGTGTGTGTGTGTGTGTGTGTGTGTGTGTGTGTGTGTGTGTGTGTGTGTGTGTGTGTGTGTGTGTGTGTGTGTATATATATATATATATTATACACACACACACATACATACATGCATACACACACACACACACACACACCTAAAGGATTATTAGGAACACCATACTAATATTGTGTTTGACCCCCTTTCGCCTTCAGAACTGCCTTAATTCTACGTGGCATTGATTCAACAAGGTGCTGAAAGCATTCTTTAGAAATGTTGGCCCAGATTGATAGGATGGCATCTTGCAGTTGATGGAGATTTGTGGGATGCACATCCAGGGCACGAAGCTCCCGTTCCACCACATCCCAAAGGTGCTCTATTGGGTTGAGATCTGGTGACTGTGGGGGCCATTTTAGTACAGTGAACTCATTGTCATGTTCAAGAAACCAATTTGAAATGATTCAAGCTTTGTGACATGGTGCATTATCCTGCTGGAAGTAGCCATCAGAGGATGGGTACATGGTGGTCATAAAGGGATGGACATGGTCAGAAACAATGCTCAGGTAGGCAGTGGCATTTAAACAATGCCCAATTGGCACTAAGGGGCCTAAAGTGTGCCAAGAAAACATCCCCCACACCATTACACCACCACCACCAGCCTGCACAGTGGTAACAAGGCATGATTGATCCATGTTCTCATTCTGTTTACGCCAAATTCTGACTCTACCATCTGAATGTCTCAACAGAAATCGAGACTCATCAGACCAGGCAACATTTTTCCATTCTTCAACTGTCCAATTTTGGTGAGCTCGTGCAAATTGTAGCCTCTTTTTCCTATTTGTAGTGGAGATGAGTGGTACCCGGTGGGGTCTTCTGCTGTTGTAGCCCATCCGCCTCAAGGTTGTGCGTGTTGTGGCTTCACAAATGCTTTGCTGCATACCTCGGTTGTAACGAGTGGATATTTCAGTCAAAGTTGCTCTTCTATCAGCTTGAATCAGTCGGCCCATTCCCCTCTGACCTCTAGCATCAACAAGGCATTTTCGCCCACAGGAGTGCCGCATACTGGATGTTTTTCACTTTTCACACCATTCTTTGTAAACCCTAGAAATGGTTGTGCGTGAAAATCCCAGTAACTGAGCAGATTGTGAAATACTCAGACCAGCCCGTCTGGCACCAACAACCATGCCACGCTCAAAATTGCTTAAATCACCTTTCTTTCCCATTCTGACATTCAGTTTGGAGTTCAGGAGATTGTCTTGACCAGGACCACACCCCTAAATGCATTGAAGCAACTGCCATGTAATTGGTTGATTAGATAATTGCATTAATGAGATATTGAACAGGTGTTCCTAAATAATCCTTTATATTTTACATATAATATAAATACAAATAGACTTTTAGATATCATAAATTAATTCAACTACGTCATACAGAAATGTATTATAAAATTTAACCTTGTAATTTGTTTTTTATTTGTATTATAAAAACATTTATCATGATACTTAATATGTAATCATACATTTATATTATTATTATTATTATTTATTATTATTATTATTATTGGATTTTAACATTACCCTTACATTACTATATATAAAAGTGTAATGGTGTAAAATATAATATACATGTATATATACACATATATAAAAATTAAGCACAAATACATATATTAATATATAATATAAATTAATTTAGTATGTAATAAATTATAGTATATTATAAATTAATTTAGTAAAAATCTAAAAAAGCATAAATTGCATGCCAAAAGTTTAATAATTAGGAGTAATGATTTAAACAAATACATATAAGCCCTAACTGAGCAATTTGCTCTTAAAAACAATCATGATATCTAATATGTTGCAAACTCTACCCATATGTGTATGACTCTGTGATGACTTGTAAAACAAGGGCGCCCTCCTCAGTCACATAGGTAAATTACATCAAACATCATGTCAGAGAAAGTGCTTAAATCAGTGGCTCTCAAACCTGTCCTGGGGACCCCTCACCACTACACATTGGCCGTTTCTCAATAACAAGTACACAAACTTCTGACTCACATCCTTGGCATTTCAGACTTGCCAAGTTCGACTCAGGAGAACGAACTCCCGAGGACGGCAGGACATAAGTCCGGTACTCTGCTAATGAAACAGCAGCGTTCTTGATAGCGTCACTCAGCTCGCTCTGGCTATTCCGGTCATATCAGTATGTTTATTTTAGGCTACAATAAAACAAGATATGTCATAAAACACCACTCTGCCTCTTTTCATTTTCATTTTTTGTTAAAATCTTAAACATGATAGCCACTCAAATGTGGTTCAGGTAATGCGTACCTTGATTATCTTCACTGCATGTACATGTATAACAAATCGAAATATAAAACACAATCCTGCCTCTTTTCTTTTCATTTACATTTTTTTTTTTAATTAAATATATTATAATGTGGTTCAGACAATAAGTGTGCATATATATGATCATCACAGTAATACAATTAAATATGACATAAAACACAACCCAGTATCTTTTTTGTTAAACGTCAGTTTATGTGTGATCAATAATAGCCATATAAAAGTATAAGTAAAATGTATAAGAAGCTATATAAGAAATAAAAGCAAACAATTCAGTCAAACAAAGTCAGCGCTAGAAGGCTACAACAATAAAGTTAAATAGCCTAAAAATATAAAAGTTATGAAACTTCACTTTGCCCTCAGCCTAAACGATTTGCCAAGGAAAAAATTATAGATTCATGAGACCAAAGATCGCCAGTTAGATCTACACAAGACGAATTATATCTCATGTTTAACCACTATAGAGACAGAGCCAGCGGCAAACTTCACAAGGACTAGCCGAGGCTGCTCTCGGCGTGGTTAATAAGCGATGAGCGCCCACAGATCGACTGGATCTCACAACTCTGAAAACGCAGAACAGGTGCTTTCTTTATAAATAAACCACAGATTTGAGCTTTAAACAACTACACTCTCCCCTGAAAAAGTCTTAAAACTACATTTCATGACACAACAGAGTAGTATTTTTAAAATACGCGGGGTTTCTCATCCGCTATTGACGCTTGTTGGTTGGTGCGAGATGCATTCTGGGATACCTGTCTGTCTCAAGTCCACACAAGTCACCACACAGGCATCATCGATAAAAGGGGCGGATCAAGGACACATCCGGGGATTTTAACTGTACTTGGCTAGATGTGAACTTTGAATTGGAACAGTACTTGGGCAGCGACTAATGACGTTTCACAAGTCCACGAGAACACAAGTACAGACGCATATTAAGAAATGGACATTTTCTCCCTCATTAGACACACCCAATTTAAGTCTTGCAGTCTCTCTACTAATGAGCTGATGAGTTGAATCAAGTGTGTTAGATGAGGGAGACAAAATGTGCACTGTCCCCCAGGGCAGGTTTGAGAAGCACTGCCTTTAATTAACACAATATATGGCTAAAACTTGGCAAGCAGCCTTACCGTTCTCTATTTTACTTTTCGGATGTGGACCGCTGAAAGCAAGAAGTTTGCCTGGGATGATCCAGTTCAGATCTCCATTCTCGACACGCTGGAAGAACAAAAAGTGAATCAGAGAGAGAAAATATGTTGAACAGAGATGAAAAATGAAAGGAAATAAGATCAAAACAAAGAAATGAGGCTGGGAAGTTTGTATAACAGCCGATCGAGTAGGTTATATAATTGCCGAGTTGTGCTGTCCTGAACCGCAGGGTTGCACAAGACTGTCGTAACCCCTTCAAATCAGAGGGCACAGCGGGTGACGGATTACCACAAGCTGGAAAATTTACATAATACTAAAAGGACAAATCAATCGAATGCTGTTTTGATGTGAATTGTTCCAGCCTAAATAACAGCTGAGATTTACAACAACCTTGTAGCGGATTATTAACGCAGGTAGACGACGTATAATCATGTTGTGTGCGATTTAAATCAAACTGATCGAGCCGAGACTGTCATTATGTTAAAACGTCTTTTGGGCCCCAATGGAATAAACAGGATTATGTAACCGGCTTGAGGAGCAATGAATGTAATTCTGGGTAAAAACATCGCCTGCTGGTTCGCCTAATGAGCGCGAGCATGACGCATTTCATAACGAGGGGGGCGAAGAGGGACATCATTACCTCATAATGCTCGTACTCATTCACGTCGAACGTCTCGAAGTTCAAGAATCCGTGCTGAAGGGCCTGAAAAACAAAAGTTAATAATAAACACTAGTCATATGCTAATCAAATCGAATTGCAAAAAAGTGCGTTTTTAAGTTGGATTTCCCCTGAAAGTCCCAAAAATTCCTTGTTTCTATATCCCCACATCCATACCGTCTGATTATTTTTAACCAATTAGTCAGTGTAATGGGCTGAAGCAGTCTGTCTGGTTCTCAATGAAGAGCCGTGGGAGAAGACATTAAGGAAAAAGGCACATGAGTCGATAAGCTGTGGCAGAGAGTGATGAGGGCCGCGTCTAATGGAGTGTCAGGTTTCTGCTGCTGTTGGAGTCCATAGCATTTCTCATGGTTGGCTCCCAGAAAACTGGTTAAAAAGGTGCACAAAGTCCCAATTCGCCTACTTGTACTACGACCTAAAAGTATGTACTCCTTTTGTGAAAAAAGTACATACTTTTGAGTATGTAGCAAAGAGTATGCAAGCTTTGGGACATACTACTTTGTCATCTTTAATGGACTCTGTTGCTTAGTTACGTGCAGCCCGTCACCGTTTAAACTGCCCTGTCAATCATCGTCACGGTTAAAATCCTCCACATTCAGTCTAATTTCCTACCGTATCGGAGGGAAATGTAGTAGCACGTTGATCTGCCATTTGTGTAATGCAGAGACTCCTCATGTGTTTGCATTTGAAATATAAGTGAAGTGAAGTGACGTGTGGCCAAGTATGGTGAACCATACTTGGAATGTGTGCTCTGCATTTAACCCATCTAAGTGCACACACACAGTAGTGAACACACACCCGGAGCAGTGGGCAGCCATATTGCTGCAGCAATATTGCTGGGGATAGTTGGGGGTTTGGTGCCTTGCTCAAAGGTCTCACCTCAGTCGTGGTATTGAGGGTGGAGGAGGGCGCTGGTTATTCACCGACAATCCTGCCGGACGTGAGACTCGAACCCGCAACCTTCCGTTACAAATCCGACTCTCTAACCATTAGGCCACGACTGCCCCATAATGATGCATTTAAAAGTTAATGGCCAAACGTATCATTACAAAAGTTCACAATGCTGCTGCAGGTGAAATATAATGTGGATAACACTGAATAAATATCTTTTGATTGATCACTAAAGCCCCTTAATCTAAACCCCTCTACTTAACCGTCGGACTCGCACATCCGTCATGTTTGTAGTTTTTTAACACTTTTATCCACGTTTGTAGTTCTAATCGAATCCTCGTCTAACTTGCAATGGGTTGTGGGCAATATCAGCCGTTAGAGTGTGCGTCAATCCGCACTTCGAATTCTGACCGGAAATAGTAGACCATAGACCATCCGGGTATCTTTGGAATACTCTTTTCAACATATTACGGTTTAGGACAAAATAATTATATTTTCGAAAAATATTTAGTACGGATAGTAAGAGAAATGGGACGCAGCATTTCTTTTTTTTTTTATTAACTCTTATTTACTTTATTAATAACTAAAATCACAGCAGGAGTAATGTTGGACTTTATAATTGGCTACATAATTGCAGTGAATGCAGCATTAGGCGAAAGCAAAGGTTTTAAGTTCCCGATTCTTTATTCTGAATTCGTCTTGGGAATGACAGGCCGTTACCATGTCTTAGACATTGGGGGGACCAAAGTTTTGGTATTGGTCTTATTGGTTTATTTAAAGGAATTCAATTATTAAAGGATTAAAGGGATTTAAGGAAATAAAAAAAGAAATAAGAACAGTAAAAGTTCCAGTTCTATAGTAGTTATGAAGTAAACTATTTGCTTTTTTTTTTTCCACGACACGCTGAAAACAACACCTCACTTTCCTCCTTGACTTTTCCGCACGCTGCTTCCAAAACTTCCCCACCATGTCTCAACAATAATGATGGAAGACGAACCTGACAGAAGTCACTGTCTCATGCATAATAATTATATTTTATGCATACTACAGCGCAGTGATTGGATTGAATGAGCTTTATGTCATGAATATTTGTCGAGAATCGCTCGAAACGGTCGACGTCAGCATGTTTGAGCAGCCCCATACTCGGGCCTACTGTACACGCTGACGTCAGCTTCTGTGACGTTGCTCCGACTCACTTTTTCAAACCGGAAGACAGAAATCGCTCTGAAAAAAGCAAAAATAACTATTTTTCACATATGAACAGTGATGGGAATAACGGTGTTATGGATAAATGGCGTTACTAACGGAATTATTTTTTTCAGTAACGAGTAATCAAACAAATTACTGTTTCTCCCGCTACAACGCCGTTAGCGTTACTGAGAATAAAATGCGGCGCGTTACTATAATTGAATTCACTGAAGAGGTTTTCATCCGAACAGGCTCTCTGTCAGTCGGACCTGCAACGTGTGTGTGTGTGCGTGCGTGCGGCCGTGCATGCCTTGCCTGTTGGGGGGTGGGTGGGGTGGTACACATTACTGATGATGATGATTGGTGGGTGGGAGACAAGGTTGAGGTTGATAGGTTGAGTTCACACACACACCCACACGCATATGCCCAGTCACACACACACACCAACGACCAGGAGGAGTCAGAGCGATGGCAAGTTCAACAACTTCAAAAGGTAGCATTCGCTAACTGAAAGTATAAGCGCTACTTTTCCCTCGTTGAGGTGAAAGGTAAGAATGTTTATGTAACGTGTAACTTATGCCCAGGAAGAAAGAGTCTCTCCACATCGGTGGCAAGTAATTCTAATCTAATGAAGCACCTCACATCATCACATGCCGCCACAAAATGAGTGGCTAAAAACCCAGGTGATAACGTGAGCTCCACTACCAAAGGAGTAGTATAGTACTGATAATATTTACAATAATATATTGAATTTGATAGGTGTCTCACATTGTCCCACAGCAACATTACAATAGTGTACATTAATGTACAATGTTTTATAATAATAATTGATTCTATTTAGTGTGCAATTCATTAATTTAACATATTTAATAATGGGGCCATCCAAGTTATTTGACATATTTGAACATTTGAGAAAAAAAAAAGTAACACAGTAGTTACTTTCTCTGGTAATTAGTTACTTTTATAATGATGTAACTCAGTTACTAACGCAGTTACTATTTGTATTTGAAACAAACGTCTAGCATTGACCAAAGGGTTGGCTATAGCAGCCTGACCATGAATACGGACTCTGTGGAGCTCCCGACCAACAGTTTTGGTGGAAACAGGAGAGTCGAGGTACGTATTTTACGTACAGCTGTGCTATTGCTCTCCTAATTCAACCTTCAACCACCAGGCCGTGCATATACTATATTGGCCAGTGTTTCAGTTTCATTGTCCAACCCATGTACCCATTTGTGTATATCTTTCAGAAGCTGGATGGAAACAGAACACTGAAAGACTGTCATTAAAACCATCCAACCGTGAAACGTGCCGTCCTGAGCTGCAGGGTTGAACCCATCAGTCAAAACCTAATCAACGCTGATAGAGTGCACAGCGGGTGAGTGATTATCCCAAGCTGGCGAAGTTACATCACTCAACAGACCAATCAGCTGAGAGCGTTCAGGTATGAAACTTTGCATCTCTCTAACACAAACAAGTCACAGTGAGGTCTGGCGTACAACCGGCAGCTGTGTCTGTTTACTCCTTCTGAGTGCACTGACAGATGTGTGTGCATCTGATACAGAGAGCCGTCTCACTCCAAGTCTGAGGTTATGCAACTGTTCCTGGTCAGGTTTAATAGAATGAGCCCAGCCGCCCTCCTCCCCTCTGCTGACTGACTGGACGAAGAGCTTACAGCAGAAATCCTCTTCTGCGGTGTCAATGGATGGTGTGGATGAGCACTTAATTACTGCCAACACGGCCCAAATCTCCAGTCTCCTTGCAATGCTAATGGCGGAGCCTAATAGGCTGGTAATCTACAAGCGGACTTCATACTAGTGTCCTTAGTGACACACTAGTGATACTTAGCCATGGGATGCTCCAGGGAGAATTGTCGCTGTAGTAGCATAACAGAAATCGCTTCGGTTAAAAGCTTGAGAAGAAAACCTGATTGGCTTACAAACAGTGGCCTAAAACAATGCCCAAATAGCTGAGCAATTGGCCGAATATTTTAGACAGATTACTTACATATTATATATAGAGTTTAATGCAAGAAAGTCACATTATGAGATATAAAGTAACAATTATGAGAAATGTGACTTCATAATAAAAATCATAATACTTTAAGTCACATTTACAAGAAAAGTTAAATGTTTCTTGCAATTTTTACTCTTTCCTCAAGTTTCTGACAATTTTCCTCATAATTGCGACTTCATCAAACAACTGGACTATATCCAATAACTGCGATCGATCGATAGATAGATCGATAGATAGATAGTCACAATTACGAGAAACAAATTTACAAGAGAAAAAGTCTAAAATTGTGAGTTACGAAAATCACATCGTGAGTAGGGATGGGTATTGAGAACCAGTTCCAAATTCCCCAGAACCGGTGAGTCGATAACAAACGCGCATTTTGGTTCCACTTATCGGTTCTTAGGTGCGCAAAAGACTTGCGCGCTGTTTTCCGTGCACATTCAAAATGTGCACACAGAAAAAGTGATTCTGTGACGCAAGCGCGCACACACACACACACGTGCGCACAGAACGGCTTCTCGCAAAAATGAACAGTTCTCTTCCCCGTCTTTTTTCACAGCACACGAACGGACAAATACACACAAAATATTCTCGTAAACACAGTTGGTCATGTCTTGAGACAGTTGAGAAGAAAAGATGAAAACGTATGTGTAATCCGTGTGATCTGTGCAGCTCTTAAAGTGACGGCAGATTTTCCGGATGCCGTCTCGATGACGACATAAATCAAACAAAAGACAACGAGAAAACTCACTCGCTGTTCTAGACAGAATATAATTGAACTATTTGTAATGTATAGTATAGCCTATATTTTATTAATAAAGTGCAGTGTTATTTACATTTGATTATACAGTTTCTGTACCTGAATACCTGAAAATGTTTATTTCTATATTTCTATATTTGCTCAATTGTATTTAATTGTGCAATTGATAATTTATTTGTTCTTTTTTAATTACTGAGTGTTTAATTCTTTAATAATGCTTGAAATTTATTTTAGTTAGGCTAGTTGTTTTTCCTCTGGTATTTTTAAACCATAAGCAAAAGTTCATTCGTTCTTAGCCTGTTGATTTTTGTTCATGGTATTCAGCTCCTATGAAATGTTTTACAATAAGACTTAGAATAAATGTGAATGATATCCAAGGTTTTTTGGGGGTTTTTTTACTTATTGGAATCAAAATTAGGAATCAATAAGAATTGGAATCGATAAGCAGAATCGGATATCGTTAAAAATTCAAACGATACCCAACCCTAATCGAGTAATTACATAAAATAGAAAAAAGTTGTAATTATCACAAAAAAAAAATGCAATATTGTGAAATTTAGTCACATAAGATATGAAGTTGCAATTATGAGGGAAAATTTGCAAATTGTGAGAAACAAATGTAGTAATTGTGAGTAATAAAGTCGCAATTACAAGACTCTATATTTCTTAATGTAATGTAAAAGTTTCTTGCAAATGTGTTTTTTTCATAATTTCGACTTTATATCTCACAATATCGCTTTTTTTTTTAAATATTAAAATCGCAATTATGAGAAACAAATTTGCAAGAGAAATTGTGAGCTACGAAATCACATTGTGAGATATAAAGTCGCAATTACAAGAAAGAGGGAAAAAAAGTCATAATTGCCTCCCAGTAAAAACATGGTAAAATTGGATTTCATGTTAATTTGAGAAAAAATTGCTCTCTGTGGAGTGTGAACTTAAAACATTTTGGTTACCCACCCAGATGTTTACCCATTAGATAAACCCAAATAACTAGCAAAAGCCAATTAACTGCTCTCATGTCGACAAATAGGGCATTAACTCCTCTTTGGCAGCTTGAAGAGAGGCAGCAGTGGTGATTTGATCATTATCAGGCTTCAGTGTTTATCACACTCACAGATGCCGTGTGACTCATGCAATTAAGGAGCTGTTAAAACAGGCTGTTAATTAGAGCCGGAGGGGAGGCAATGATAAAACCGTCACATGCGTCGGTCTCAAAGCACAGCCATGAGGGGCCAAATGTCTGCATGTCCAGTTTATATATTTTTGCTCGTCATGCAGTCCTAACGTAACATTTTTATTTTCTTATTTCTTTCAAATTAACATTTTTTTTTATATAAATGAACCATTTTAAATCAATCAATTCTTGAGCGTGTGATTTTAATAAACAAGTCTACAGCCATTTTCTTTGACGTAGGCCAAGCAAAAAGGCATTCCAGAGAGTTTAAGCAGCGTGAAGTTTTTTTTTTTTTTTAATAACAAGCATGTAGGAATTCACTGTCTGCACCCAACAAGTCTTTCTGGCGTGTCGAGCTGGACACACACCGATACCTGCAGATGTGTTGGGCAGTTGCCGAGATACTCACAAAACAGACGCGGCCGACAAACTCACGTGAGTGCTATTTACCTGGGAGCTTGTTTGACAACTTTTGAGTAAAGAATTGTAATAGAAACATCTTGTTAGGCAATGCGGTTTGCTCTGGCAGAGCCTAGAATTGCATCCTTTCCTGTAAATATTCAGGGTTATGAGATGTCTTTTAAATGACTCAGTTCACCATTTTAAGAAAAAGAGAGTATTTAGACAGTTCCAGACAAGTTTCCAATAACTTATTCCTGTGATGCAAAGCTGAGTTTTCAGCATCATTACTCCAGTCTTTAGTGTCACATGATCCTTCAGAAATAATTATAATATGCCGATTTGTTCCTCAAGTAACATTTCATATATTAAATGTTGAAAAATGTAGTACTGCTTAATACATTTGTGGAAACAGTGATTTCAAAAGTCTTTAAGGTAAATTTTGGATCAAATTAATGCATCTTCATGCAATAAAAGTACTGATTTCTTTCAACACCAAAAAAAATCTTACTAACCCCAAGCTTTTGATTGGTAGTGTGTACCAAAATCAGATTGCAATTGGATTTTAAAAACAAATATTTGCAAATATTTAAAGGGGTGGTAAACCACGATTTCACTTTTCTAACTTTAGCTAGTGTGTAATGTTGCTGTTTGAGCATAAACAACATCTGCAAAGTTACAACGTTCAAAGTTTAAAGCAAAGGGAGATATTTGCTTTTAAAGAAATCAATTTCTAAGGACTACAGCAAACGGCCGCTAGGGACTACTGCACATTCCTCCAGGGTTTGCTGACATCACCAACCCCAATATTTACATAAAGCCCTCCTCCGAGAATATGAAATAAGGCGGGCGAGGCCATTTTGAATCGCAGCGAGGAATAGTTGTTGTGGTAGGCTAGTTAGTAGGCTGGAGTGTTGTTGTTGCCAATGCCGACGAAATCAAAGCATGAGACAGACAGGGGTCAGAGGAGAAGACCGGAAAATGTGACATAATGGACAATATTCGTCTGTATTTGCAATACAGGAGCCTTCAGCTGCACGAGATAAACACTGCCAGTGTAAGCGCCGCTGATCCGCTGGAGCTCACAACTCCGAAAACGCCAGATAAAATGTACTATTAGGCACTCTTTCTATAAATAAACCACAGATCTGAGCTTTAAACAACTACATTATCGACTGAAAAAGTCTTAAAACTCCGTTTTGTCACACATTAACAGTACATTTTAACAAAAAAAGACGTAAACACTAGGGGTGTAACGATTCGTTTTAACAACGATTCGATTCGTATCACGATTTGAGGTTGTCGATACGATTCAAGGACGATATTGGTTCATTTAGAACGATACGATCCGAAACGATTCAGTGACTTGAAATCGATTCAGTAACTTTTTAGCCAAAAATTGTGTGACTGAAATAAATATCTGGATACTGGTCAGTGCAGGTGAAGTTTCCTAGATTCCTGTTGTTTCTTGTAAGGGAATCAGGTATCAATTAATTATGGATATAAACAAACAAGTAAACAACAATTAATGGCAAATGTATTCAAATTTTATTTGAATAAAGTGCAACCAACAGTTTAGGTTGAATTAACAGGAAGTTAACCTTTTCTGCTCTCATTTTCAATATTCAATACATTTTCAATAAAAGCACAGTAAGTGCAACCAACATTTCAATAGTAGGTTAACCTGCTTCTTCTGCTTTTGTTATCCAACATATTAATATTACAATATTAATATCAAAAATAAAGTGCAACTAACTTCTCTTCAGGTTTAATTAATAGTAGGTGTACCTGTTACTTTTGCTGTTGTTTTTCAACATTAAAATAATACAAATACAATATTAATATCAAAAATAAAGTGCAACCAACATTTCTTCAGGTTGAATAAACTGGCTGAACCTGCTACTACTCTCAGTTTAATAAACAAACAATATTTAACAAAAGATCAAATGTAACCAACTACTCTTCAATGACTCTACATATTTCTTTTTCAAAAATATCAACATCAGTGGCGGCTACTGGTCTGTCAGAGAGGGGAAGCTCATTTTCGGCCTACATCATAAAATTGTCTATTTATTTAAAAGTAAATTCTGCCCTACGTTCCTTTTCAAGAAAGTTTCACCCACGACGCTAGCCTAGCCTACTAACGTTATATGAATGAATGAATGAATGAATGAATGAATGAATGAATGAATGAATGAATGAATGAATGAATGAATGATCTAAAAAAAAAATATTAAACTCTGTAAAACTGAAACAAGGAATGTGGTGTATAATTGTGTGAAATGTATGATGAAAATCAAGCAATTTCGCCAAGCAAATATCAAAGAAATAGGTTGCAGCAGTTTTTATTTCGACTGAACTTAAGAAATCCGCGATGGGACTGAGCGCGAATAGCTTCAGTGATTCCTTATAGTACAGAATCGCTGTCAGTCAAAGGGAGATGCAGTCTTTCGACAGACCCTCCAATCATCACGCAGAAGCTCGGAGTCCGGGCCAGCCCACTCCCCATTCACCCCCAGAGACGCTGAGCGTCCGTGGGCGGGACATAATCGCAGCGTTTATCCAATGACCGTCTAGTTTCGAAGCGCTTAAAAAAAAGTTCACAGCAGCCCCATTGAAGTCAATGGACGCTGGGCTTCAATAGGGAAATGCACTGTGACGCTGCGGGAATGTATGAGAAGGAAATCGAGTCAGCCGACCTGCTATATGTAACTGATTCTGAACAAACTCGTCTTTGAGATGAACGTTTTCTAATGCATTTTTAGTCAATAAAATGTTAATACAATAATACATATTTGACCATTAATTTTGTGACATTATAAGGGAAGCCGAGCTTCCCTTGCAGTCTTAAAAAAATCGCCACTGATTCAACATGATCTGACCGCAGAACACTTCTCTGTACGTTCACTATGTCGCCAGCAGTACTACAAACTCGCTCTGCTGGCACACTGGTCCCAGGAATGCACAGGTAACATTTAGCAAGGGTTGAAAGTACAGGTAGCTGTTTCTCCTGGTGGCTTGATAATTTCTCGCTGGTTGGCTTCTCCTCTGCCATCCGCCGCTATGTTTTGTTTTCTTAGCGCTGCTGCTGGTGCGTGCGTTGCGGTTGCGATGATGTCACAGATAGGCAGACTGAATCGAGTAACGTTTAACGCCTTTATCATTAAAAGTGCTAAGAAAAAACATCCATATAAAGTCTGACGTGCTTAAATCCAATGCGTTATTTCCTATGATCGATACAATCGATTGATTACCTTTTAAAACGATGTTAGATCGATATATGTCGTCCGGAAGGCCAACTTGCCGAGCACAGATCGATGTAGTTAGATCGTAGGAAAATAAATCGATACATCGATGTAGTAGATGAATCGTTACACCCCTAGTAAACACAGCCCATGTCAGTCATTTCTCACCGAGACGAGCCGCTGGCAGAAGCCCCTCCTATGACGCGAATTTGCGTCTGTTGTGAAGTGAATGTCACGCGCGAATGAAGCGAGTAAACTCAAAATGTTCAAGCGTCCACCTTCGCGCGAATAGCGCGATTTATTCACGTCCGGTGTGAACGCTGCAAGAGACGGGCGCGCGCGGATGACCGCGGCTCATCTCACGGAGCAAAGCTTCCACAATCTTCACGAGCGCTATGAAAGCGGGATTCGCACAACGGCTTGTCCTGAAAGATGGATTAAAAGAAGCTGTTTACGTGCCACAAACTGTAAGTGTGATTTATTTTTCGTCTATGTGTTTTCCTGTAATAGTTTGTGTTGTTAATTGTAGTCTATGTTGTAGCAAGGAAGTACACAGATGACAACGCTCATTTGGCTCTGCAAACCAGTTTGTTAAATGCTCATTCATATTAACGTTAACCGACAAACACCTAACGTTACAAACTTTTTAAAATCTCAACAGTGAACTTGGCATTAGTGTAAATTATACTTTGATTAGAGCTTTTATGTATTGTTTATCTACAGGCATGCTAAACATGGTTCTGTGTTTGATTTGGATACTATAGTAAAGCCAATGTTTAGTGTTCGTTCTTGCGACAGATATTTGGCAAATCGATCACTATAGATCCGCAGTCTTTACTCTTGAGGACCGAACAGGTTCTGCTCGATCATCTTCACTAAAATTGTCTGGGTCTGATTCGGGCTCTTGGTATGGTTTTATTGACGCTAGCGTACACAAAGCATAGGCTTAGCTTGAGGCTACCGGCGAAGGTAAGGGGCGTGACGTTCTGATAAACGTGCTCTAGGCTAGCCAATCACAACACACTGGGCCAGCTAACCAATCAGAGCCCATTGCGCATTTTTGAGGGACTGGCTTCACACAATCCGGAAACCATCAGACCGTTTTTACAAGGAGGGACAGA
Source organism: Romanogobio albipinnatus (assembly GCA_023566225.1). Lineage (NCBI taxonomy): Eukaryota > Metazoa > Chordata > Actinopteri > Cypriniformes > Gobionidae > Romanogobio > Romanogobio albipinnatus. The sequence goes on from CM042263.1 coordinate 7,041,201, forward strand.
GCAGTGTAGAATAAAGGTAAAATATATGAAAAATAATGCAATTTTTTAAAAACGAAGCATGAACACACGTTACAGTGCCCCCCACAAACACAATCAAGCCTTCGAAAGAGTGTGCTTTACCACCCCTTTAATGTTTTTTTTTGCTGGTGATAATACAAAAGAAAATGGATTGGAGTAGGATACACCAAAAAAAGAAAGAAAAAAAAAAGGGCTACCCATTTGAACAAAGACACGAAAAAGAAACAAAAATGCATGTGTTTAGCTAACACACTCCCATACCCACAGATAGACAGTAAGAGAAAGAGACTGTACAATAGGGGTCTGAGCACTTTTTCCAATACGCAGACACAATGTTCTTTACTAAATGTACAGGTTTCCAGTCTTACGCTGGCTGTGTAAGGAGGATTAAATGGATGATTAAGATCTATGGGTATAATCCAGGATTGCGTGTATGCTTGAGTGCTGAAACACTTAAAACCAAACATTTCCTGCTAATGTAAGCTGCAAAATCATCATACAGACTGATACCTTTGCATTAGTTATCAAAGTATAAATGATGAATTTTTGGAATAATTTTCACAATATAATTTGGAAAATATATAGTACTATAGTGTACATCATCTCACCTTCCTAATGCCTTGCAAGCAGTCAAGAACAGTCAGATTGTATGTGCAATTCCCAAATGAAGCATCTCTGAAAGAGAAAAAAAGGCAGCATGTTAAAATTGTGTGGGTGTATTCACACAAGATACAATCTAACAACAAAAAGAAACACCCACAAGAATATATAGTCATGTTATGTGCAAAGAAACAGGAACAGAGACACTGATTTTAAACGGGCAGCTCTCAGATGGCCTGCTTTCATCCCGAGTAAACCATCACCTGCCCGTGAATACAAGTAACTGGGTCAGGGCCTTTGTGTTTGGATGTGGGAGTGAAGGTAAAGAGACAGGCGAGACTGTGTTGGCTTTTGTTGTCTGTGTTTTCAAAGAAAGAAACCCTTACAGTAGTAAGTGTACATGTGGGTATCCTACAACACGATGGGTTAGATCTCCAGGGTCAAGACCCGGCCTGTTTTGGTCACATATATGAAGAAGTCAAATGTGCGTTTGTTTGTGTATCTAAAGTAATATAATTGGGTCAAGGGAAGAGAGGCTTGTAATAAAACACCCAGTGTTTCAGAAACTAAAAGGGGCCAAAACATCAGCCCCTGCCTAATGCACGTCAAGGAACAAGCTCTTTGTGCCTGCTTAAATTGAGTTTTGCATTATGCATGCGCTCAATTTGCTGTTTATGATGCAGGCTGTGTTGCATAAAAAGTGGGTCAGTGTTCTGCTGGGATCCTTTCATTAGTCTCCCAGTGTCTCTCAATGGAAAGTATCAGGCTCCATTTACCCACACGAACAACACGTACTTTACCACATATCACACATGCATACCCTTAACTCCCAGAAGAGGGCATGGCGGTATTGTCTAATGGTCCACCAAGTATCCATCTAATAAGTATGCCATTAGTCGGTTGATTTCTTCAAAGCGCTGAGGTTAAATGGTGGTGCCTCTCAAAGTAGCATTTCCACCTCAATATTCCCCTTTAGAAGGAACTGGGGTTAAGTACTTTGCGCAAGGAAAAACAGCAATGGATTTGAACCAGCAGCCTCCAGTTACCAGCACAGATGTTTAACCACCAAATAGGTTAACCCACCACTAACTCAAACATGAATAGAAAATAACCAAGAAAACAAGCACAGTCATTTTATAACAATGTGTTATAACAAAATTGAGATAAAAAGAAAACCCAGGCAAGTTTCCAACAGAGCTTTGAAGAAAAACCTCTTTTGTTCACACAATTATCTGTACAACAAAACGACAGCAGGATCCAAGATATGTTTGAAGAAACAGCTGGAGACTTTCCCACCAGCCAGAGGCTCATTCATCTTCCTTTTACACAGTACAGAGAAATGTTGAGCCAATCGATTTGGCTGTAGAAACAGCGGCTCACCCGCACCAATTATAGACTAACATCCTGAGGATTATGTAATGTCTCACCTCAGTTACTGGAGGCCAAGAATTAGACAAACCTCAGTAAATTGGGCCCATCTTTGTCCACTTTTAATTTCGTAATTGGTCATTTAGAAGACGCTTTCAATACATTGCAAGTGACTTCCCTCCCCTACAGAGTAACCAAAAGGTCAAGTGCCTTGCACAAGGGCACTTTGGTTTTGTCCCTTGTGGGATCTGGAACTTCCGATTATCCGCCCAGAACTTAATTCCATAGACTAGACAATATGACAGGACAGTTTTGACTGAACACAAGCAATTATACAGGCTCAAGAGCTGTTCCTATAAGGGGCAAGTCAGACAATTTGTTTCTCCAACAAAGAAGGTATCAAAAAGGGCTGGTCACAGCAAATTACATATAAATCTGCTTCTTTACAGACTCAGGCTGGGTTTAAGAGGCTGGGATAAGCAGAGCTGTTAAACACAGGGTGTGTCCATGGCAAGCACTGATGAAAAGCAAAGCAGAACAAGCTTACAGACGCCAAAACCTGAAGTAGCACATTAGTGCGGTTACGCAATCATCACCATGGACATGATTGTGTTGGCAGATACAGATTTACAGTGGCTTCTGTAATCATATCGGGTCAAAGTTCCTCAGAGACTTAGTAGACTGGGTAACTTCATGACTTAAATATGATTTAATAAGTCTAAAAGCTTTCAGCGTGCAATGCAACTTGGCAAGTCAGATAGAGCTTAGCGGACCAAGAGCTGAAAGAAGAAATGACAGGGCAATGAAAGCCCATGGGAGCCCATGGATTTCCTTGGTCGATCCTAGCACTGGTGGAAAAACAGACACGACAGGATTTAATGCATGGTCTTGATGATGTAATGTGCCAGTGATAGAATGAGGAAGGAATACATGAGTTCAGTAGTTTAAATTTGGCGTACACATGCAGTGGTGAAACTACAAAAAAAAGGAAGCAACCCAATATCGGAAACCCAACCTTGCTTGTACAGGACTGGGTGGAGTTCCTCTATATCAGGGTTCCTCAAACTCGGTCCTGGAGGGCCGCTGTTCTGCAGAGTTTAGCCCTCAACCCTAATCAAACACACCTTCCTGTGATTTTCTAGTGATCCTGAATACCTTGACTAGTTTGCTTAGGTGAGTTTGATCAGGGTTGGAGCTAAACTCTGCAGGACAGCGGCCCTCCAGGACAGAGTTTGAGGAACCCCGTTCTATATTATTCTAGCATTCTTTATCTAGATTAGTTGGGTCTACACAGTGAGCAAGATCAGTTCAAATCAACAATACTACTAGATCTTGCCGTACAGGGTAGAGTAGAACTTGCTAACTTCCTCTGCAAGACTGCAACTGCTTTCCTCTTGGGATTATGAAATATTTGGGCAGATTTTTCACTGTTCATACATAATGGATGAGCAATGGCAAGGTCTAAATTATCCATCTAAGACTGAAGCTCTATGTCCGATTCACCAGAGCACAGTCTCCAAACCTGAATAACAAACCCACACCAGTTCACGTGAATGGAGATTACACTGCCACCAAACCATCTGAATTTTCAGGTTACTTCAAATGTTGTCCTAAAAATATATTGCTCGAAGACAATAACTTCAACAGCTCATGTTGTGCATTCCATTATTGGGTGGATACTTGTTGGTTATGCAAGTTTCTTTCCAAGTAGGGCTTTGTGTGGGAAACTGCTCTGCAACAAAGATCAATGTGCAGATAGTTTGGCCAGAGACAAGATTTGCTTACGCAAGATGGATCAAAACCATACGTTCTAGCCACAAGGATCCAGAATAGATCACCCAAAGGTCAGGTTCGCAGCTATAAATAGCAGACAACCAAAAACCATTCAAGCCCTAGATCCTTTCAGTTGAACTTTGTAGCACTTCATAGCTGTAGGTGCGACATGTTATTTATAGAATTAAACATCTTTTCATCCAACTTCTTTAGGTTCATCCTCTGGTACTCAAACATGGGTCTCACACACAGCTTCCTTTTATTGAATGGTATGGCCCATTCATTGTTTCCCATCAGGAACCCCATCCCTCTCATAAAGACCACAACTATTTACTTTCTGAATTAGCCAATTGCTAAGCATTACATAACCATGTTGCACTGTTTGTCTCCACGAGTCGCATGGCTACGGCAGCCAAGTGGGGGGCACACTGACAAAGCGCTTTTCTTCCCTTGCGAAGCTACACTGCTGCTAACAATCACATCATTGTGAAGAAAACAAGGGCCCAATTAACCTTCAAGATGGACAGGACGGCAAACAGAGTGAAAGAAGTGCCATAAGAGGCACGACTAGTAAACATACCGCAGGATTTCATACTCAATGAAGGGTTTTAGGGACCAGTAAACCGATGTGTCATGAGTCTTTTTTTGTTTTTTTTACTTTACCACAGATCAAACTCCTGCCTTAACCAGGTCCGTAAAACAAGTGTACCATCCATGTTACAATGTCAGGTACACATTAAGCACAACAAAACTGACTGAAATATGGCATAATGGTTGGCCTAGATGCCACTGATCATTAAACATAATGGGGAAGATAAAGAGTTCCCTACAAGTGTAGACAAGGAGCAGTATTGGTTTTCTTAAAATAATTGTGATGAACAAGAGCCAAAAAAGAAGTGTTAAAGAAGTGTTAAAGGTTAATCTCTCAATAAGTAAACTGTGCAAGAGCATTTGAATGAATCCCCATAAAGAGTGAAAAATACAATAGACGTGTTGTTGACCAATAAACCCACCAATGAGTAATGTTATTCCTTCTTTAGTGGTTTCAATTGTAATACAGACCAATGACGATCAATGAGTAAAACGTTTTCCCTTGATGACGTTATGAAGAATAGCAAAGGGTGACTTCAGCCTTCTGGGAAAAGCACTAATTACTGCACAGCAAAAACGAATCTGCTTTTTCCTGTTTGCATCCAGTGACTGACATTTCCAAACTGTTTGAAGGCCAGAGCTAAACTATAGCGGAAGCACTTACAACACATCTCAGAAAGTACAGATATATGGCCCGTTCCATACATTTATAAAAGTTATCATGGAGTGGGACTGCACTGAAGATCGCAGATTCAGAAAATGAAGGCCTCTTCACTATTCAGTGTATACGGCTCGGAATCATTAGCCAACGAGAGTCCACTTCAACAATGAGCATTTCTGTTCATTGAGGCCACGGGTCACCCTGCCTTTCTTCGTGTCCCTCATTATACATGCGAGCATAACAGAATCTGCAGCTATGTGCTTGGACTGGGTGAACTTTAAGACTTTTATGTTTCTGGGTCAGTGAATAGGGAGGACAGAGCTGAGGGGTCAAATCTCATCTGGTGGCGACAAACAGCCAAGAGGATTGACTAGCCCAGAATACTAACTACATGGTAATGAAAAATGCAACGTGTCTGTGATTTTTGTGTGATAGTTATGTTAAGAGAGTAAGCACAGTGTTTTAGGAGATGGCAATAATATGTCCAAGGGAATTCCTTGGCATTTTGGGAAACAGCAGAGGGGTGTCTTGGAGCTACAACTGGCATCTAAAGGCTGGGACACACCAAGCCCGTCGGGCATTTATAGATAAATATATAGGCAGAAATAGACAGATATCTCTTTTAAGCCCGGGACACACTGCACAATTTTTGTCTGTCCCAGACGAAAGATTGCCACCCTTAAACAATCGTGGCGATTTCTGTGATCGTGGCTCCTAATCGGTGGTCCTATGTCGTACAATGAGAGAGGTTCAAAGACGGCAGTTGTCACTGTCTTGAGACCAAAGATAGCCTACGTCAATTTTCGGACAGTGTCGGAAATTCAGCATGATCACTGCACGGTGTGTTTGCAGCTACGACCTACGTCTACTGACCAGCCAATAAAAATGCGACATGAAATCAACGCGACATGGCGCTAAAACTTAAAACTGGTTACTTCAAGCTCTTTTCCCTTCCTCTTTTCGCAGCCTCCTCTTTCTCAGCACACATAAAAACTACAACTGATAAAGTGTGATTCATCATGGTCTTTTTGTTTACCACTAGCGCATGCTGATGACATTTATTCTTCTACAGAAGCCTGCATCGTAGCCTACAAGTCAATAGGTGTCATCATCGTACAGTCTACATAAATGTCGTACCCAAGTTTAATGGATCCATGTCGCAGAGTGTGATTTGTAATGATCTTATATAGGGCTGGGACAACGCATATTTTGATTATGCGCATTAAAATATACGCGTCGATTCGTCAGACCCAAAACAAAGATGGCGGCGCCGGAGAGTAGTAGCAACACGAGTGGCTCCTCAGACTTTCAGAAGTGCAAGGCGGCATGCAATCGCTCCTCTAAAGTATGGGAATTCTTTCATTTAAAAGGAAACAATTCCGTGATATGTCCGAGCCCGACATTTTCTCATATTAACATTCTCATATTAATGACATATGCAAGTTTGTTTGTGTGGAATGCATGCTTTTATTAAGCAACTGTAGGAAGGAAGGGCATTCGGAAATTTCAACAGGATGAGCGCATCAGCGCGCACGGAGCAACTAGCGCTCTTAAGACAGGCAGGCATGCACGTGTTTCGTTGTCACGGCTACATAAACAAATTTCCACACAAGAAGACAGATGTTATGGTAATATTTTTTGCATTTTAATCACAAAAACGAACGTTTGCGTCAAGTGAAAGCATCAGGCACATTGGCTACCTACATCATAAACTGTTTTAAATTTAAAATGTTCAATGCCTTATCGCGAGATGCACTTTTTTCAGTAAGCTAGGACTGTGTTTTCAACATAAATGTTCAATTCTGTTGGTTCAGGAATGAACCAATGACAGGCCATGACAGGCTGCTGGCTCCCACTTTTTTTCAGTAAGCTAGGCCTATGTGTTTTCAAGGCTTCAAGGTTTTATTGAATGCTACCTCTGACTAAGAATGCATTAGTTTGCATATACATAATGGACATGTATTGCAATGTTAAGGAATTCATGTTTTTTTCATTCAGATATGTAAATCAACATGTATAAATTGCTATTAGGCAATTAATGAGGGGGGGGGGGGGGGGGGCTCCAATAAGAGCCTTCCAATAAGAGTAAGGAGTTTTAAAATGCCAACAACTCAACAAGAAGACCCCATTCACACCAGAATTTCCCTTTGACCCATTCATAAGGCACTCAGCCTTATGTATAGCGACAGTTTTGAACTGAGTCCAGAATTCAGCTCAAGAGAACGGATTACATGAGTGTGTTGACCTGTCCGGACTCTGTAATCCCAAATTAAAAAAGACAGAGATGTCAACCGGTATGAGCAAAATAATCCAACCCTGCTGCAATTTTGAGCATCACAATGTCGGCAAGAGATGTCGGCTTCATGGCTTGCAAAAAATGCCCATGCCGTTTTTCCACTTTACCTGTTTATCTATCTGGGCAAAGGAGTTTATCGCATTAAAAAACCTGTGAGCCACAAGAGAAACAATATTTCATGCAAAATCAGATTAGAACGCAAATGTGCAATAAGAGGGAGAGGAAAGTGGGAGAAATTAGGCAATAAACTAAGTTTTGGAAACAACTGGCATTTTTTTTAAGGAGAACTACACATAGCCAAGTAAATTCCCATGATGCATAGGATGTGGATATGAGGCCGTCTTACCTGAAGGGAAGATATGAGGCATTGGAGCCTGAAATCAGGGCTCTGTAGGCTTCCTCTGGTGTTTTCTTTAGGTAGATAACCTGAAACAGGAACAGGAAATGTCATTAGAGCACCAGCAAAGCAGCTGAATGGTAATGCATTGTTAACTAAAACTGATAAAATATATTTTTCTGTAATTAAAATAAAGCTGAAGTAAAATATAAATAGATGCAAATTATAAAATTAAATGAAAAGAGCTAGTAAATCGGACATCACTTCTTCCCAACTGACTTCCTATCTATGTCGGTCTATGTATCCCATACACAAATGTACTTTCAGGAAAGTGATGTTCAGGCCGAATGTGTCACACAGATGAGATGCTGTGGCTCAGCACAATGGGGCCTTTCTCAAGTTGGGACGACTTGTCACGGCACAGTGTGGCAGTCACACACAGACTTGCTGAAGTGACGAGTTTTAGCGGTCATCTATTCCCTTCATCAACGCCAATCCCTCTTGACATCGCAGAGAGAAAGAGCTCTATAATAGGATCTCTGCTCACTCCTTGAACATATCTATGGCTTGGTGTCAGAATGCAGCAGGGCAGTGCCAACGCGAAAAAGAAACGTATGTGAATGCGTATTAGTTCAGTATAAAAATTTTACATACTTTACTCATTCACACGTCATTCTTAACTTGTATAAAGTTATTTTGGATGTGGAAGACAAATTTAAGAAAAAAAGATTGTGCTAATTGCTCTTTTCTATGCAATTTTAATAATTAGGAACCCATTTTCAGGCATCAAATAAGCAAACAATAATTTAATCAAACAATAATAAAAAAGCAAACAATAATAAATTATTTTATCATTAAAATATTAAATTATTTTATTCCATTGGTTTTTTGACATGGCTACTTGCGAATGAGAGTCAAAATGGGACTGTTCAAATTGCGCAAATTGAAATACACCCAATGGAAACGCATGAATTTCACAAAAACTCCCATATATCCTATAAAAAGTTTTTATGCTCGCATGAGGTGGTTTTCAGGCTATTCGAAAAAGGAATATTTTACAAAACTCCAATGGAAACAGTTTTTCCGCATTTACAAGTCACCTGGCGTACGCTCAAGTCAATCATTTTTTAAAGAGTACGCGGTATGTTTGGACAGAAGACGAGACGGTGTTCTTTATTAAACTCATAAAGACAAAATAATTATGGAAATACTGGATTCAAGTCAAGTCAACTTTATTTATATAGCGCTTTTAACAATGTAGATTGTTTCAAAGCAGCTTTACAGTGTTAAACAGGAAAATAATGCAGCATAATTTTATTAAGCTGTATAGCCATTTGATGTCATCAGTTCATTTCAATTTCCATACGGTGACAGTGTGGGCTTTAGATCAATAATTAGATCAGTAATTTAGTTTATATGGTTAATTTAGTTTATTAATTAGATTTATTTTGATGTTTAGTTGAAAAATTTTAGTGTCCCCAACTGAGCACGCCAAGCCAGAGGCAACAGTGGCAAGGAAACCAAAACCCCATTAGGTGACCTAATGGAGAAAAATAAACCTTGGGAGAAACCAGGCTCAGTCGGGGTGCCAGTTCTCCTCTGGCCAATTAACAAACAGCGTATTATTATTATTATTATTATTATTATTATTCTGGCAGCTTTACAGGTCAGAGGTCATAATAGATCCGAATATTCGAAGGACCGGAGACAACACGCTGGAGACGGGTTTATTGAGGATGACGTTGATTAAATAATTATTAAAGTGCAATATTCGAATGATTGGAGGCAACACGCTGGAGACGGGTTTATTGCGGATGACATATCGATTTAAGTATTATTTAATTGTAATATTCTAACAATCGGAGTCAACATGCTGAAGACGGGTTTATTGCAGATGACATATCGATTTAAAGTATTATTTAATTGTAATATTCGAACAATCGGAGTCAACACGCTGAAGACGGGTTTATTGCAGATGACATATCGATTTAAGTATTATTTAATTGTAATATTCGAACAATCAGAGTCAACACGCTGAAGACGGGTTTATTGCGGATGACATCGATTTAAGTATTATTTAATTGTAATATTCGAACAATCGGAGTCAACATGCTGAAGACGGGTTTATTGCGGATGACATATCGATTTAAGTATTATTTAATTGTAATATTCGAACAATCGGAGTCATCACGCTGGAAATGGGTTTATTGTTTATTCTAAACAAAGAAATGCCACAATTTATCAAGACTTTAAAGCATATATAAGGGAGAAACACCCAGAAACACCTCATACATGGCCTCTCCCAAATATAAGTGGCTTTCCTAGCCTTTAAGGTTTGATAACACGGGTCTCCTTCGATCAAAATTAGAGGTCAACCGATTCTTCGGTTTTGCCAATTAATCGGCACCGATAGCTGATTGGTGGAACAATCAGGTATCGGCAAAAATCCACTCCGATAGTTTTTCCGGGTTGCGTCCGTTACTGGAGCAGCTGAGACGGGTACGCTGTTATTACACAGTACAAGAGCGTTGAGAAGGGTCTGCTGGCATTATATAGCACGAGAGTGGCCTCTAGAGGCGAAATAAAAACTGATGGGCTGATGGGACGCTAACATTAGCAGTACCTCAAGCAGTTAAAACAATGCGATAAAAACACACCAAATGTTGCACATATAAAATGAGTCATGTGAGAAAGCAAACTGTATCGTCATGCTGCCGACAGAAACAAAGCAGAAGCGCATTAGTTTATTTATTAGATCTACTTCTAAAAATTTTAGAAGGAGGATTTTAGAAGGATTTATATGAAATGGTAACACTTTGCAATAAGATTCCATTTGTAACATTAACTAAGGTTAATAAATGCTGTGGAAGTATTGTTCATGTTAGTATGTTACGTCATGCTGTAAAAATGTATGCATAATGCATATAGTTCATGTAAGCTAATACATCCTTGTTGCATAGGGACTTGCATAGTGTTACCTATGAAATGTACATGCCTGTTTCTAGGTTATAGGTAAAGAAACAAATTTGATCTGTAAATATTTTAATGTTTAAATTATTTTCTGAAGAATTTGTTTTGTTAGAACTTCTCATTTTAATATTCACATTTATGTTTTTAATTTAGCACATTTTCATGGATCAGTACTGGTTTTTTATTTCTTGTTATAAAGTTCTGCACTGTTTTACTTATGTTTTTCCATCCAGTATCTATTTTAAAAACTATCAGCCGATTAATCGGTTATCTGCAAGTGCGGTCCAACCTAATTATTGGTATCAGTAAAATCCACTATCGGTCGACCTCTAATCAAAATGAATGAAAACCTACCAGCCTCCATTGCCATGATTTTTGGAAAGACTTATCGCAAGAAGAAAAATTACATTTTAGTCGCATAACATCGATTGATGGAAATTTTGCAATAGTTTTTTAATCGACTTTTAGAAAACATTGCAAAAGTTTGGCAGAAATCTGTAAATGGAAATGCGGCTAGTGTCTAAGTCTCATTTTACAGTTCCCTTCACTCAACAAGTCATTTAAATTTAACAATATTCAGAATAGAATAAGGACGAAAACCAAATACAAAAAAATAAATTATAGTGGCATTCATTATAAACCAAATGTATTATAAATGGCAAGCCTAAATTAATTTACCAAGCAAAATAAACTGTAACTACCGGTGTGTAGGAAATGAAAAACGGGCATGTGGAAAACGAAAAAATTGATTATACAGCTTCAGAAGATATAGAATATATAGTATGGACCACTTTATGATACTTTATGAAGCTTGACAGCCTTAATTCATTGTAATTGAATGGAAAAAGAGCAACCTGCACACTCTACAAAATATCTTCATTTTCTTCCACAGAAGGAAGTCAGTCACACATATTTGGAACAACGTAAAACAACAGAATTTTCATGTTTGCATGAACTAATCTTTTAAGCTCTCCAGTACTTGACAACATAAAAGACGAACTAGGAGAGAGTTCAAGTGACTGTTTGTAAAGGCCGTATTCGTTCAACAGGAGGCCAGACCTTTATCATTTGCGCACAAGCTCATGAAATATGCACCAACGAACAATTAGCTAAACAGTTCGGCAGATTAAGTTCAGTCCCGTGAGAAGGGTCAGCACTTGTTTGTTTGTGTTGCGCCCTACTGTCCCATGTGACCCAGAGAAATGATGGAATATCTTAGCCCCAGCTGTACAACCAGTACAAATAATCTCCTTCACATGATAAAACTGGGTCGTCTACTGTAGGGCAGATCAGCAGCAAACATCTGCACTTGCCAGAGAAGCACATCCCACACAAGCCTGGATCAATAAAAACCTACTTACAGGAGATTCACTGCGAGTAGAAAGACAAATTACTTTGAAAGCACATTCATGCAGCAAAGAGTGACAGGCAAGCCCACATGGAGCAGAACTACAGTTTTATGCAGTTTGGAGATGATCACGGTAGTACCGCATTTAGTCAATTAAACGGCGGGCCTCTGATAGTGGCCGGGGGCGTGGCCAGCACGAACAAATAAAAGGCCAGGTCTCAAATTAAGGCCAGGGAAAAATTATTTCCTTTCATTTCATGTGCATTCAGGTTCAGCGTAATGTACAGTAGGGTTGTGCCGAAGGAGCGAAACCATTGTGACCATTGCGAGTGCGACGCACACTAATCCTGGTCTCTTCTATACTTAACCTAAACACTTTGCAGGGATTGCTCTGTAAATTAAATTGAGAATATAACCCATGCATATATGCTATTTTAAATACTGTAGTCTATGAGAGATGTGACGTGTGTTAGTCTGTGAAAATACCGTGTCAGGCAGGCTACACAAATATTGATCTTGACAGTCTCTTAGCCTCTTGTCTTTTTTACACATCTTACTCTGCATTTAACTTAAACTATATTATTTTGTGCAAGAAAACAGCATAGGCTTCAAAATAAATTATGTTATTGAAATATTGTAAAGTGGTCATTTGAACAACACGAACGAACGTTTAAAAGACAATATGCAAAATCAAAATTGAATAGCTCCAAAATTGGATTGAGAAAAGCGCATTAGTTGGGTAAGAAAAATAACGAAATTGTAGGGGTTTTTTTTAAGTAGAAAATAATATTTATGTAAAGAGATATATATTAAAATAAAAAGTGCTTAAAGGAACACAACTCTTAAGTGGAAGGAAGCTTTTTTTCCCCTCACGTGGAATATAGAAAGCACATTAGTTGGGTTAGTAAAATAACGAAATTATAGAGTTTATATCGAGTCTATAAAACACGAAAGAACAACAAATATATCAGAAAAGCCTTTCTTTAAAGTGAATTTCATTTTGTATAAATTGTATCTTAATTTTAATCTATCGTCGCTGTCCGATGAAAACCACGTATGTCCATTTTGCCGATTTTGAGATTTTTCGACGGATTGAATGTCCAGGTTCATTTCCGTATACAGTATGCGTCACATATCTAAATGGCCAATGAAAAGTTGTGAAAACATGTCATCTGATTTTCACGTATATCCATTTGGTGTCAAAGCTGTCAATCACGCCGCGTATCTCCCGCCCTGTGGAAGCATCTCGCTGGTCTCGCCGGTCTCGTGAAATTGTTTCATCGAAGCTCAGCACTGGATAGCCGAAAGTACGACATTGAAGCTCTCCACAGTTTAGTTCTAATCTAGTTCTTCACAGATTAGTTTGCTTGCTAGTATGTAAATAAACTCGGTCTCTTTGATAAGATTCAGCCTTTTTTTTCTCAGTCAAACTGATCAAATTATAGCCTGTAATGCTACTGTCATGATTGTCACTAGAACATGCCTCACTCATACTGCGATCACCGCTTGCCAGAGGCTGAGAATATCCAGCATGTATTCCTCTGTATTCCTCACGTATTCCTCTGCTGAAACGCGACTTTGCCATTCTAATTAATGATCGGAAGAACGCGTATCGACCACTGTTACTGTAAAATATGCACGTATGTCCATTTAAACTCAATTTTGGTCAAATGTGGATTATATCATTACACTGTCAAGAATATGGTTACATGTAAAGATGCTGTACCAAGTATGACAACGCTACATTCAACTGCTTTTGAAATACAGTGTTTTTTTCACTTCCTGAAAAGTAAGCGTTTTGGACATACGTGAGTTTCATCGGACAGCGACGCTATGTTTTATCAACCAAATTGGCTGGATTTAATAAATACCAAGCAAATGGCCTATAACAGACAATGACATGGAGGCGGAGGCGCAGCGTGATCAACAGCTTAAATGAACTACTACTAGAAAAGAAAAAAAATCTTTTTTAATAAGGGGCAGCCCTTACTATTTATTTCAGATAGGCCTATATTTTGTCCAGCATGTCACAAAGGGAGTTCTGGGTTGAGCGGCGGTGCTGAGCGGAATGAGCGGAATCTCCAGAAAGGCGCTTGATCTCCACTGGAGGAAATATTACCGCTCTACGCACACACCGCAAGTCACAATATGACCTCATGTATGTTTTAAAAACACAATTCAACTTAGAAATAATACTTTTTAATGGGCCACTTAAAAATCCTTTGAAACCAGTCCACTTCCCGCGCCCCTGATGATATCTGTCCTCTGGAGCGCTATCGCTTTTCATTTAAAACGGTTTATTTAAAACAATTATTTTTTTCAAATAGATGGAATTCGAAATACAGGCCTGCCCCTAATAATAGCCTGCTTCAAATAAAAGCCGGGGACCTTCTGCAGTTCAGGTAAATAAAGGCCCCGGCTTTTATTTGAGGAAATACGGTATATGAGAAAAGGCAAGTCCTTTTTGAGCACATTACTTTACAGGAGAGAATCTGCATGATCTGACAGCCGTCTCCAGAGGTTGGGGTTTATGAAGGTAGCTAAAATGAGTTTCCATTTAAGACAACTAAATTAACACCAGAATCAGGGGTCAGAATAAATTTAGACTGAAAGGGTAAATGTGACCATTCCTAGTAGACAGATTTGAGGAAGTACACCAACTCTGAGAGGCATTTGCAAGATAATTAGAATTGCAAAGACCAGGTTTGCAAGGAAAGAAGAAGCCCACATTTTCTCAAGATTCCTCATCAGTTTTTTTGTGAAGTTCATTATAATGCCAACAAACTTCTAATCAAATGATATAATATCCACACATTTTTGCATTCACATTCACAATCTTAACCCTCATCCGTCCCTCCGGTCCTTTTGACCCGAAAATAATTTTTGAATTTCTTTTTTTCAAATTGAGTGTTCATCAGAGTGGTCCAAGATCTAAGGACTTTTGTCACATTTGAACCACGAATACACAAAAAATTTAATTGACTGGATCCGAGGAAGTTGTGGTTGAAATTTAAAAAAACCAGGAATCAGTTCCTCGTGGGTCAATTTGACCCCCTTAGAAATGACTGGAATTCGAGGATCAATGACAAAAATGCTGGGCTGGGTCTTCCAACATGACAATGACCCGAAGCACACAGCCAGGATAACCAAGGAGTGGCTCTGTAAGAAGCATATCAAGGTTCTGGCGTGGCCTAGCCAGTCTCCAGACCTAAACCCAATAGAGAATCTTTGGAGGGAGCTCAAACTCCGCGTTTCTCAGCGACAGGCCAGAAACCTGACTGATCTAGAGAAGATCTGTGTGGAGTGGGCCAAAATCCCTCCTGCAGTGTGTGCAAACCTGGTGAAAAACTACAGGAAACGTTTGACCTCTGTAATTGCAAACAAAGGCTACTGTACCAAATATTAACATTGATTTTCTCAGGTGTTCAAATACTTATTTGCAGCTGTATCATATAAATAAATAGTTAAAAAAATCATACATTGTGATTTCTGGATTTTTTTTTAGATTATGTCTCACAGTGGACATGCACCAACACCTACGATGACAATTTCAGACCCCTTCATGATTTCTAAGTGGGAGAACTTGCAATATAGCAGGGTGTTCAAATACTTATTTTCCTCACTGTATGTATAATTTATGGTATATATATATATATATATATATCAAACACGATTAATGTAACCATGTTAAAGAAAAAAGGAAGTTGTGTTATAGCTTTTGGAGCAAGAGCGCCGCTATATTGCAATACCGCATGTGACGTCACAGGGTTTGTTTGCTCCATTGGCCAGTGAAGTAATATAAGCATTTCTTTACTTTTTGAACACATGCTTTTTTTATTTTATTTTTTTTAATGGAGGAAGACGAACTTGACAGGACTGTTGAGCCAATAATAGGTCCAATTGCTTATGCATTTCAGCCGATACGAAAAGAGGACCGAGCACTACTACAGAAATGTCAGAAATACTACCTGGTGTAAGTGTGGAAGGTGTCCACCATAATTTGGATGAATATCCAACATTTGGGACACATTCAACTGCAGTATGAATGTAGCTATATAGTCACTGTATATAGGGAACCCAAATAATATAAGTGGAGATGCGAGTCGCAGCTACAAACATTCAACACTGGACTTTTGTGATGCAATGGCTGCATGCCACCCTAAATCCTAAATCAGATTATACAAAAAGACAGATTATAACTCGTCATGGCCCTCATCCAATGGAAAGCAAGGGAACATCAGATTGAACAGCCCAGGATCAGAAAAGAAAAAAAAGGATACCGACATTGTATAACACCATCAACCTTTTCAGTTCCCTTATATATCAAAGTTAACAGTGGCTTCTTTGAAGGAAACTGGAGAAGCATCTCTCATAGCACTCCCTTTCCATTTGCCATTTAGGACTCATCAATATTCATGAGGAAAGAAACGTTCTTATCTCCCAGAGCTTATCTCATTGTGTGAGACAGTAGCTGCTTTGTCAGTACAAATCAGCACAAATAAACTGAATATACTTGAATAAATGTGTACGCTAGTAAAAAGAGGGTTCAAATATTTGCAGAAAAAGAATTGGTGCCGTGACCCTTTAAAGAGCTCAGACACAGGGGAATCATTTACATGGAGGGTTTATCAAAATGGTACCCTGACCCACATTATAGCTGGCACCTGTGACTTTCACAAAGCCAACGGTGCCATCCGAGCAATAAATCTGCCCATGACAGCGCCTAGAACAGGAACAGTGGAGATGCCCAATGGCGCAATCGACTGGCATCACTCATGCGGTCATGCCGTTTCACAAGGGCCACTGTGTACGTGGTGGGATATATGAATGAATGCAGCGGAACAAGACAACCTGGCATGCGAGCCAGTCAAGGACGTAGCTATTGTGCTGCCACAACGCGGGGGATGTACCAGTCAGTCAGCAGTCTGTCGCTCTTTCTGAGGGGGAGGCTGGAATAAGGGCGCTGGCAAACATCCGAGAAGAGTTCGTACTACATATGAATTTGCTGTCGATGCTGCAATGTGGGAGGATTGTTAGTTTTGATGGAAACAGCTGAGTGGCTAATTTGCAGGGTCATGACAGATTCCGTCCTGGGCATGAATCCTCGAGACAGGCGAAAGTAATTAACGTCAGAGACAGAAGAAGGACAGAAAGAGGTGGGATACTCACAGCATAAGCACCGATGAGCACAGCAGCGTTAGCCCTTTTGCGCTGGTCAAAGCTGGTGTAGTGAACAATCCTCTTTCTGGTCAGTGTAAACGACTGGAAACAAAAAACAAATGCATTACACGGCAAGCAAAGTACATTTCAAATATGCAATTTATTTTAGATAGCTTGCGTTACATCGACTGTTCAATGTAATTCTCATTACAGAATAATTTTTATGAAAATGAATGACAAAATCACATAAGATGCTTACTAAACTCTACTAAAAACGTACAATTGTTCAACTTTTCAGTAGGTATAAAAACAATATTTACGTCAATCATTAAAGTTTTAGTTTAAAGCATTCGAGCACAAAACGGCATTAATCGTTTTAAAGAAACAAAACTAATTTAAACAAAAAACAAAACCTGCAGGAATTTTTATAAAAACCAAACTGAATCATTCGATGCTATTTTTTCATTAGAATAACATTTTAAAGAAACTTCTATAAAATGCTATTATAACAAAAACTATTATTAAATCACTGCATAAAACTTTGTTTTTTGTTATTTTAACATGACGAAAAAATTAGAACTGCATTAAGCGTTAAACTGGTTGGTTTGTCTTAAAGATTAAAATCTTGGTTAATGTAAAAGTCACTTCAAACCCATTTACAGTTAACATGACTGGTTAGATGTTTGTGAAACTGGTTGAGGAATATCTCAGAACCAACAAATTCCACACACTTAAAAACACATTTTTTCCCCCTGCTTAAACTAGCTTGAGGTGTATTCTGGATAACTCAATTGAGTGTCTTTAACATGAGGGAATTTGCAGACAGATGTTGCCTCATCTGCCCCAGCTGCTGCAGTAATGCACAGGGAGGTGCTGCAGGTGAGCCAAAATGTGTGCAAGAGGCAGCGTAGCGTGTAGCTGCTAAAACAACTCATGCACCCGCACACGCCAAAAGCTTCAGAATAATCTGTGCTGGATCTGAGCTGAACTGAAAAGCCCTCAAAGCATCTGTTCCGGTTTCACTCCACATGATGCAGAGTAAAAATTTGGCTGGGGTGGAATAACAGAGTAGTCGGCACAAATGAGGATTCAAACTTGTCCACCTACAATCCATCCCCAAAGAAAAAGCGAAGGCAAAACTAAGAAAATTTATTTTACAAAGCTCTATAAGCTGATTTAGGAGAACCTCTTTTAAATTTGGACTTTTTGCCTATTCATTTTAAGAATATATATTCAGAAATTCGTAGTAACAGGGTTGAACCCTTTTATCTTTCCAAGTTGAATCGATAAGCAAGACAACACTGAAGGTCAACTAGATTGGAAAGTGAAGATCTCGAGGTCATCTTTTCTCACGGAGTCATAGTAACAGGGTTGAACACTTTCATCTTCCCAAGGTAAATCAATAAGCAAAACAATATTGAAAACAAACTAGTTTTGAAAGTGAAGATATAGCGGCCATCTTTTCTCAGCATCATAATAACAGGGTTGAAAACGTTTATCTTCCCAAGGTAAATCAATAAGCAAAACAATATTTAATACAAGATATAGGCCTAGAGGTGATTTTTTTTCCCCTCAGAGTCATAGTAACAGGGTTGAACACTTTTATCTTTCCAAGTTAATTCGATAAGCAAAACAATATTGAATGTCAACTAGTTTGACAAGTCCTTTTCTCTAGCAGGTCATCTGTTCTCACAGAGTTGAACCCTTTTTACTTTCCAGGCAAATCGATAAGCAATTTAAATTTTCATTTAAAATAGCAACATCCACAATGCACGAGGTGGTTATGCTATTGAGAAGAAGAAAATGCTGTAAAAATTAAACAACTCAAAAACAATCTCAAGATTGGCCAATGTTTTTTTTTTTTCAGATTGAGCAACACAAATAAAAACCTTGAGATTGCACAAGCTCCGCTCAGCTAGTCAGCAATGCTAGAAATCTGATCTGATAAGAAACAAATATCACTAGAACAGATACTACCAAAACTTCCCTTTTTGCTATGTGGTTCCTGCAGCCTACAAACAATCATGTAGGCCGAAACCGGTAAGGTTAGAAAAACAAAAAAAAAGTAATCTCCAAGGCAACAACTTGTAAATTAGAAACAGGCGGGGACATTCACATGTGGTTGGATGGGTGTAGACGTAGTGAAAGTGGTTAGGAAGAAAAACACATCATGCTTTTACCACGGGACTTTACCTTTAATATTCCACAACATGAACACATGAGAGAACTACACCTTGCCAGCTTTAGAAACACAACAAAACACAAAGATAAAATGGTTGATTATTCAAACACCTTCCTTTACCTTAGACAGATGCTTAAAGTGGACAAGTCAGCAGAAATAAATCACTACATGCACACTATAAACTTCTTGTGTGCTTTGGGGTTTCGTCCTCTTTGCTGACCTCTCAATATAGGCTAATTGGAAATTAAAGTTGGGTGTTGTGTCGAGTTAACCGTTTTATGCTCTGTTAAAAGAGAAGAATATTGTATCTTTGATCCAAGCTTCATATTACTAGACTGCACAACTAGACATCTAGAAGGTACTTTCCAAAAGGCAGGTGGCTGACTGACAACCTGAAGACACATTAGCCAAAATATAGTATAGTATCCTTAGTGAAGTAGGTAATCCCAGAACGCATTGTGGAAAGTAAATAAAATAAGACAGCGGACAAAAGAAATGTTAATAATGAGTGTGCTTATTGAATTTAAAAAATAGAAAACACAATATTGCGAGTAAAAAGCTTAGCAATACGCTCATGTAAAACATTCTGTGTGGCGGCGTGAGGTTTTGTGTGAGTTTCCGCCCATGTAGTGTAAATCAGTCACTTACGGGGATCCATTTCAGTTAGGATACTACCTTAGAAGGTAGCTGCCTACGTAGGTAGTAGCAAGCAAGACAGCTCACTAGGTTTTGGAAAGCAACTAGTAAAAACCCAGAGTAAGCAGTACCTACTGCTACGCACACCCAAGCTAATATTACCCGTTTAACAGTGTCTATATTTGCAATCAAATGGAAAATCTGGGAGCTGAAGGATTGGGATGGATCCCATGCCCCTCCCCATCACAACTGATGCAGGCAGAGCAGTACTCGGACATCTAATCCTCCTCCTTAAATCCCTAGGACACACATAAACCACATGGCAAGGCCAATGCCAGTGGCTGCTGCTAAATTCTGGATGAAAGGAAAAAGGTCATGTCTAATCGCAGCATCTGTTTGGATTTGATAGAAGCGAGGATCAGGCCTAAGAGATCAGGAATGGAGACAAAACAAGAAACTCACTTTCTCAGCAGACCGTGAGCACAGAGACTGAAGTAGATTGTAGTCGATACCTTGCTGAAATCCTGTTAAATTCCACGACAAATGCAAGAAAAAGTTGGACTTGAATAGAGAAACTTTGGCCTGGTGGAG
This sequence comes from Romanogobio albipinnatus, assembly GCA_023566225.1. Classification (NCBI taxonomy): domain Eukaryota; kingdom Metazoa; phylum Chordata; class Actinopteri; order Cypriniformes; family Gobionidae; genus Romanogobio; species Romanogobio albipinnatus. The sequence goes on from CM042263.1 coordinate 7,061,732, forward strand.
AAGTTTAAAACTGGTGACCGGAAGGTGACTGGTTCAATGCCCAAAATGAACAAGATTTACCATTGTGCAAGGCCAGTAAGATTGTCCCTGAACAGTCTATCAAAGTGACTACTAAATGACTACTTACTAAATACTGGATAAAGACTTAACTTTGAGAGGTTGAGAGTAGATTCTTGGGGTAACACATCCGATCGATGTCCATCAGAACCAAAACTGAGTGGACTTGCTCAGTGACTAGGTATCAGATTAAAGGTTTGGTTTCATATAGTTTAATTAAGGATTAAAGGAATAGTACTGGGTTCAGTACAAATTGTTTTTACAGTCCTTGTATGGTTTACTGCTTTGCCATGGCAGCAAAGTTGTAAAACTGGATATAAATTCACACAGAAAAGGTTAGCAAGTGATTTTATTTTATATTTACACACTTTCTTTAGGTCTTCTTCCTTAACCATTGAAACAGTATTTTATCGTTTACAAATTCCCATTCATTTCCATTGTAAGCTCATCAGTTGTAATCTATATTTTTGCTCTTTCTTTAAAGGTGCAGTGTGTAGTATTTATGAGGATCTATTAACAGAAATGCAATATAATATACATAACTATGTTTTCAGTGGTGTATTAAGACCATACTGTAATGAACCGTTGTTTTTATTACCTTATGGTGCGTTCACACCAGACGCGAATTAAACGTTTTGCGCGAGTGATTTACATGTTAAGTCAATGCAAAGACGCGAATAGACATTCTGCGACGAGATTCGCGCGAATGAGAGCAGACGCAATGACACGGCGCGAATTGAGTGAATTGATCGCTTGGCGTCTGATTCGCGCGAATTGAAAAATCGGAACTTTGGCGGATATTCGCGCCGCGTTAACCAATCAGGAAGCTCTGGTAGTGACAACAATGAGGACAAAATCATATGTGGATACCCGGAGCTGTACGGTACATCTTCGTACTTTATAGAAACAGGAATAAAAAGGATCTTGCTTGGAAGAAAATGAGTGAGGAGGTCGGACAATCTGGTAAGTTGTAAAAAACGCTCTTTACTCAATTTTGAGCTATACATAGGGTGATTGGGACACTTGAGATGACTTGGAAAAAGTGTCCCAATCACCCTATTGAGACTACAAGCTAGTTAAAGCCGGCAAATTGAGTTTATTCGCCGTATTTTAAAACCATCCATGTTAGCCATTTCACAACGAGACAAGCCGGCTGGCAGAAGCCCCTCCCATGACGCGAATTCACGTCTTATGTAAAGAATGTCACGCTCGAATCAAGCGAGTAAACTCAAAATGTTTAAGCGTCCAATTACATGCGAATAGCGCGATTTATTCGCATCTGGTATGAACGCACCATTAGAAATGAGCCATTTCAATCTTCATACAGTACGAGTCCCTCCGATGATAATATTTCTGTCCTGTGTCGGCCACCGTAGCTTCTCTGTGCTTCGAAAGGGAGGGGTGAGTGGTGGACGATTGCAATTCACAACCTCACCACTAGATGCCGCTAAAGTTTACACACTGCACCTTTAAGAAGAAGCGACAAGTGGAAATTATTTTTGGTGGTAATAAGCATTACGCAACTGTATCAAACCCAGAATATTACTTAAAGAAGAAATTTCTTCATGGCCTGAACTGCTGATCTTCATAAAGGCCCTGAGCCAAGAACATTCTGTGGTCTCAGGAGACACTCTCGGCCCACATTAAAATGCCGGGACAGGTGAGTCAAAGACTAAAAAAGACAGGAGGCACATGGCTAAAGACGTACGTGATATATCCTATTGAGTCTCTGGTCAAAGTCGCTTTTATTTCAAATGAACACACGCGGTTTCGCCTTACAGACATGGCACAAAACGAGCTAAAAGGGATGTTTTCTAGCTGTAGCTGGAGTTCAATGCGGTATCATTAAGTTTCAATTCCCACCCCATATTTCAAACAAAGGAAACGTCAGCACATCGGACAGCCCAAAATATCCACCAAAGGGAGTGCGAGTGCAAAGTCCTCAGCTTTTTTTTTTTTTATTGTTGTAGCTACATACTGCACATTCTTCAGGAGGAACGTAATAAATCAAGGTGTTTGACTCACCTTGAGTTTTTTGTTGAGTTTACAGCAGTATCTGTACAGCATTGCAAGGTTGAGGGGTCCAAAATCTGCATAAAAGCTATTAAAAAAAGGAGAATAATATCATGAAACATATTATTAATTGTTTATTAATAAAGAAAATCATATATTTATTCATACACTTATTTGAGAAGTTAACTATGGCTCAGGGCCATCTGAAGCCCAAACAACTAGAAACAAGCCACTGTTGGTATTAAACTGGCATAGAAAGACAAAAAGTTGTTAATAAATCATTCTTGGAACTTCAAATACAAGCAATAAAGTTGCCAATTAAAATGCAATTATGATAAGATGGGCCTTTAAAACAGACCATAATCCATCTTTAGAAGTCAGTCTCAAATCTGTCAGAATGATGTGAAGAACATGAGTTTCATTTTTCACTAATCCTCCCACATCGCAGAAATCCTAAATAAATGATTGACAGGTCCATTATGGAACGTTGGAGATAAAAGTGCAACTTTTCCTGATGGATGCGTTCGATTAAAGAGTTATGTAACAGACTTTGGAACCATTTCTCGCCTGCTGTGCAGGTTTTGGCTTTGAAAGATGACTGAGGGAGGGAAAACTCACTTTTCGTACACAAACTCCTCATCCGTGCTAAAGTAATGAGTATTTGCTGTGCTTTTCGGCTTGCTCCTTAAGGTTGCAAAATAGAGTCGATCTGGTGGGAAAAATACAAATGGTCGATTAAACAAGCTGGTACAGTCATAAAACAACTATTAATACTCTTCAGAGACATTAGCTTGGGCTTAATCATGTGCAACAATGGATTTTTCCACTGGACTGTAGCTTTAAATACACAAGAAAGATGAGATGTAAATTATCACATTACTTGAACTTTAGTCAATATGATAAGAGGAAAATTATGCATGTCCCATAAATGAAGGGGTTTTCTCACCAGATTTGATCAAAATAAGTGTTTCCACTTATCTATGAATCCACATGGGTCATTAAATGAAGTGGGTGATGTTCTATCAGATAAAGAATGTCTTCAAGCATAAATTTAGGTATAAACTGCATTGTGCCAATTGAAAAAATCATAATGTAATAAGTAGTAGGTATACAACAGAATAACAGGGTTGACAGTGATATTACAAATCATGTGCTTGAGGACACTACAAGTGTTTATTAGTAAGAGACTATAATGCTAAATTTACATACATATACATTTTCCATAATCAAGATAACAGGGTTGACTATTCCCATACATATATATACATACACACATACATTATTTATATATATATATATATATATATATATATATATATATATATATATATATATAATAAATAAATATATATATAATAAATAAATAAATATATATATATAATAATAACTAAATAAATATATGATATATATATATATAAATATATGATATATATATATATAAATATATGATATATATATATATATAAATATATGATATATATATATATAAATATATGATATATATATATATAAATATATGATATATATATATATAAATATATGATATATATATATATATAAATATATGATATATATATATATATAAATATATGATATATATATATATATAAATATATGATATATATATATATAAATATATGATATATATATATAAATATATGATATATATATATATAAATATATGATATATATATATATAAATATATGATATATATATATATAAATATATGATATATATATATATAAATATATGATATATATATATATAAATATATGATATATATATATATAAATATATGATATATATATATATAAATATATGATATATATATATATATAAATATATGATATATATATATATAAATATATGATATATATATATATAAATATATGATATATATATATATAAATATATGATATATATATATATAAATATATGATATATATATATATAAATATATGATATATATATATATAAATATATGATATATATATATATAAATATATGATATATATATATATAAATATATGATATATATATATATAAATATATGATATATATATATATAAATATATGATATATATATATATAAATATATGATATATATATATATAAATATATGATATATATATATATAAATATATGATATATATATATAAATATATGATATATATATATAAATATATGATATATATATATATAAATATATGATATATATATATATAAATATATGATATATATATATATAAATATATGATATATATATATATAAATATATGATATATATATATATAAATACTCTACTAAAACAAGATGAGTCACTTGTCCTCAAAGAATGCTGTAATAATGACAAGTTTTGCATATAATTTTCATTAAAGTTTAAATAGTTGGAAATAGTTATCATGGTAACAGGGTTGATGCATTAACTATATTAATTAATATGATTAATTAATTAATTTTATAATTAAATCCAAAAAAATATTGTTTACATTTTCCAAATCCATTTCATGCAAATATGATATAAAAAATATTTTTAAAAAATAACAAAAACAAACAAATACATAAATAAGTTAATAAAAAACGACAACAACACAGAAAAGTTGGTGTGAGATCATTGTTTACAGTCGAGTCTGAGGCAACACTAGGAATCAAAGTTATCCATTCAGAAACTTATACTCACCTTTAATAAACTCCGAAGCACCTATTAAATCATTATCGTCAGCCATTTTAAATAATGTTGTGAGTATCGCGGAATGTTTTACGTTGTCTAGAGTCATCGACGGAGCGCGAGAGGCACAGCTACTTCTAAAGCAAGAACAAACTACGGCTGGTTTAAATCCGTTTCCTCACACCGATGCAACTTCTCTTCTCTCTGAACTGATGGCGCAAATATTCCGAGTAGCTCAAGAGCAAAAAAGCCCAATGAAACGTGTAAATAAGGCACTTGAATCTTGTGGCATTCTTCCACGCGTAAAATGAAAAGAAAAAAATCTGCAACTGTTAAAACTCAAGGTGCGTCATCTCGACATCCCGCGTAAAAGTGCGTGAATGATCAGCACCGGAGTCTTTTTTCCCTTCTCGTGAGCAGTCAAACCAGCATTCGTCGTATTATATATCCGTTTACGCTTCAAACTGGGCAGATATGAGTCGCAAGCCTTTGCATGGTTACTCTGCCCTGGTCATTAGATGGAAAATATTTCCCTTGCCATGGTCGCAGACAGTCAAGAAAGATCTTAAAGGGGCGTCACGTGGTGCTGCGCTGTCCAACCAGCTGCACGGAAGGCTGTTGCTCGGGTTAACTCTCATTCGACCAATCAGAGGACAAGAAGTTGTTTTACTCTCAGTGAGACATCAACCTGCGAATTCACGTTGTAATTCATTCTTGTTTAGTTTTTTTTTCCCGATGGGCTATTTGATCTTTTTGTATACTAACGTTTTTAAAATTAACACAAAAATCTATCTATCTATCTATCTATCTATCTATCTATCTATCTATCTATCTATCTATCTATCTATCTATCTATCTATCTATCTATCTATCTATCTATCTGTCTGTCTGTCTGTCTGTCTGTCTGTCTGTCTGTCTGTCTGGCTGGCTGTAGTTCTATCTATCTATCTATCTATCTATCTATCTATCTATCTATCTATCTATCTATCTATCTATCTATCTATCTATCTGTCTGTCTGTCTGTCTGGCTGGCTGTAGTTCTATCTATCTATCTATCTATCTATCTATCTATCTATCTATCTATCTATCTATCTATCTATCTATCTATCTATCTATCTATCTATCTATCTATCTATCTATCTGTCTGTCTGTCTGTCTATCTGGCTGTAGTTTTATCTATCTATCTATCTATCTATCTATCTATCTATCTATCTATCTATCTATCTATCTATCTATCTATCTATCTATCTATCTATCTATCTATCTATCTATCTATCTATCTATCTATCTATCTATCTGTCTGTCTGTCTGTCTGTCTGTCTGTCTGTCTATCTATCATCTATCTATCTGTCTGTCTGTCTGTCTGTCTGTCTGTCTGTCTGTCTGTCTGTCTGTCTGTCTGTCTATCTATCTGTCTGTCTGTCTGTCTGTCTGTCTGTCTGTCTGTCTGTCTGTCTGTCTGTCTGTAGTTTTATCTATCTATCTATCTATCTATCTATCTATCTATCTATCTATCTATCTATCTATCTATCTATCTATCTATCTATCTATCTATCTATCTATCTATCTGTCTGTCTGTCTGTCTGTCTGTCTGTCTGTCTGTCTGTCTGTCTGTCTGTAGTTTTATCTATCTATCTATCTATCTATCTATCTATCTATCTATCTATCTATCTATCTATCTATCTATCTATCTATCTATCTATCTATCTATCTATCTATCTATCTGTCTGTCTGTCTGTCTATCTGGCTGTAGTTTTATCTATCTATCTATCTATCTATCTATCTATCTATCTATCTATCTATCTATCTATCTATCTATCTATCTATCTATCTATCTATCTATCTATCTATCTATCTGTCTGTCTGTCTGTCTGTCTGTCTGTCTGTCTGTCTGTCTGGCTGGCTGTAGTTTTATCTGTCTGTCTGTCTGTCTGTCTGTCTGTCTGTAGTTTTATCTGTCTGTCTGTCTGTCTGTCTGTAGTTTTATCTGTCTGTCTGTCTGTAGTTTTATCTGTCTGTCTGTCTGTCTGTCTGTAGTTTTATCTGTCTGTCTGTCTGTCTGTCTGTAGTTTTATCTGTCTGTCTGTCTGTAGTTTTATCTGTCTGTCTGTCTGTCTGTAGTTTTATCTGTCTGTCTGTCTGTCTGTCTGTAGTTTTATCTGTCTGTCTGTCTGTAGTTTTATCTGTCTGTCTGTAGTTTTATCTGTCTGTCTGTCTGTCTGTCTGTCTATCTGGCTGTAGTTTTATCTATCTATCTATCTATCTATCTATCTATCTATCTATCTATCTATCTATCTATCTATCTATCTATCTATCTATCTATCTGTCTGTCTGTCTGTCTGTCTGTCTGTCTGTCTGTCTGTCTGTCTGTCTGTCTGTCTGTCTGTCTGTCTGTCTGTCTGTCTGTCTGTCTGTCTGTCTGGCTGGCTGTAGTTTTATCTGTCTGTCTGTCTGTAGTTTTATCTGTCTGTCTGTCTGTCTGTCTGTAGTTTTATCTGTCTGTCTGTCTGTCTGTCTGTAGTTTTATCTGTCTGTCTGTAGTTTTATCTGTCTGTCTGTCTGTCTGTAGTTTTATCTGTCTGTCTGTCTGTAGTTTTATCTGTCTGTCTGTCTGTCTGTCTGGCTGCAGTTTTATCTGTCTGTCTGTCTGTCTGTAGTTTTATCTGTCTGTCTGTCTGTCTGTAGTTTTATCTGTCTGTCTGTCTGTAGTTTTATCTGTCTGTCTGTCTGTCTGTCTGGCTGTAGTTTTATCTATCTATCTATCTATCTATCTATCTATCTATCTATCTATCTATCTATCCATCCATCCATCCATCCATCCATCCATCCATCCATCCGTCTGTCTGTAGTTTTATCTATCTATCTATCTATCTATCTATCTATCTATCTATCTATCTATCTATCTATCTATCTATCTATCTATCTATCTATCTGTCTGTCTGTCTGTCTGTCTGTCTGTCTGTCTGTCTGTCTGTCTGTCTGTCTGTAGTTTTATCTATCTATCTATCTATCTATCTATCTATCTATCTATCTATCTATCTATCTATCTATCTATCTATCTTTTTCATCTCTCTCTCTCTCTCTCTCTCTCTCTCTCTCTCTTATATATATGCTTTTTAGACGTTTTGTCATTATTGCAGATAGCATCTGTGAACACACGAGTAGCCAGACAATCTGTAACACTGAGCTCAAATATCGTTCGCCCATACCAGACTGTTTATTCGGGTCATCCACAACAGCAGCTGGAGAGATCATGTAGAGATGGTCACCGCAGGTTCTAAATAGTTCAGTTTGAGCAGATGGACGTCATGAAGGAGATTAGTAATATGGGTCCATTCATGACAGCTCAGACTGATCTTTCGGTATTTGTGCTTAACAAACAAAGCAAACTAGGATGTTTTGGTGCATTGCGTGCAGGATTTGAATAATCTGCAAATAAGTAAACAACAGTGAACGTGCTGCCCCTTGGCTTAGGAGCTTGTTCTTATTTTTGTTATTATTCTATTAGCATTTAGTAGAGCCTGAAAGGTGGGTGGTGTTGGTGGCAACCTATAGTTAAAACCCAAAAAATAAAATTGTCACCCTTGTCATTTCAAACCACCTTTATTTATTTTGTGGAACAAAAAAAACAAAAAAAGCTATTTTGTCCGTACAATGAAAGTCAATGGGGTCCATGCACTGATTCTCATTGTATGGAGAAAACAATATATATATATATATATTTTTTTATAATAAATCCAAACTTTAAGATTAATCTTAATATAATTTGAAATTATAGGCCATATAAAAACAAATATAAAATTATTCAAATTCAAACTTTAAAATTAATCTAAAATCTCAACAATACCATTTTAAATATTTGAACTGAAGATAATAAGTAAATTAATATATATCTATAAATAAATATTAATTTTAATGTATAAAAATGAGTAACTATTTATTCATTTTACATGATCAATTAAAATAAAATCTAAACATTCAAATGAATCTCAACATCCCGTTTTTGAAATGTAGCTATATAAAATATAATTAGTTCTGTGGACAAATGAATCGTGATTAATGGCATCCAAAATAAAAGTTTGTATTTACATAATATGTGTAATGATTTGGTGTTGTAAGCGTACAGCAGAAGGAGTGAGAATCCAAACACAGTTTATTTACAAGTATAATCCAAGGTCACAGTCCATACCAGGCAGATGGGCAAGCACATCAGTCCAAATACACACCATAAACTCCAAGGAGGGCAGACAGGACCAGGGAACCCAAGACTGAACCCAAGAACAAACAAGACTTCATCAAGAACGCAGGGAAAATGGCGTTTAAATAGACAGGGTAAAAAACTAAGAAAACAAGACACAGGTGCGACAGGTTAATTAATAATGAGCAGAGGATACTGGGAAATGAAGTCAGAGAATAACAGATAAACCCTCAATCACTATTCCCTACTTTAGTCCACTAATAAAGTTCACTTGAAGGAGTGAATGAAAACGAGTGAGTGAAGTCGGACAGTGGTTGTGTGTACATCAGCTGTAAACACTCGTTATTGCGGTGCAATGTGGGATTTAATGAGTGCACTCAATAATGTCCACTATGGTTTCGGAGGTTTCGGACAACACTACAAATGGCTGTCCCCTCAAATAGTGCCCTATTTAAGAGTATAGGGGGCGATTTCGGATTCAGCCAGAGTCTATGGAAATGAGGCTGCCATCTGCTGGTACATAAGGGTACCGCAGCTGACAGATGTTAAAATGTGTGTGTGTGTGTGTGTGTGTGTGTGTGTGTGTGTGTGTGTGTGTGTGTGTGTGTGTGTGTGTGTGTGTGTGTGTGTGTGTGTGTGTGTGTGTGTATTATGTGTGTGTGTGTACTGTGTATAATTAGCTATTATGTATCTATAAATAAATACACACACATGCATGTATATATTTAAGAAAAATGTTATATGTTTATTTAAAAATATATATATTTATATAAAGATAAGATAAATACTATACAGTATTAAATATATACATGCATGTGTGTAAATGTATATATATATACATAATAATTATACACAGTACACACACATATATTATGTAAACACAAAATTATTTTGGATGCAATTAATCACGATTAATTTTTCCCCAGCACTAAATATATAAATAAAATAAAAAACATTATTATAAATATATAAAATGAATACAATTATTCAACAATTATTATCCACAATACCATTTAAAATATTGAAATATTAATACATTAATTAATATATATATATATATATATATATATATATACATTAAAATATTAATTAATAAATATTCATTTTAATGTTTAAAAATAAATAAAATGTATATACATTTAAAATGAGTAACTATTTATTGATTTTACATTATTTTTTATCAATTAAAATAAAATCCAAACTTTAAAATTAATCTCAACATCCCAATTTTAAAATTAAAATTAAAAAAACTTTTTGTAAATAAATATATTTTTATTATTACAAGAGAATAATACAAAAAAATTGACAGGTTTGGAATTATATTTTTGGATAACCTATCCCTTTTATCTTGAAGAAATCAATGCATCATATGGTATCACGATTCAACTCTTATGCACAGCTGCATTACTTCCTGAACTTCAGCCAGCTCCTTTGTTTCCTGTCTACCATTATTGGACAAACTGATTAATCCAGGTGTGCCTGACCTCTGTAGTCACAACAACAATAATCAGACACACCTGGATTAATCAGTTTGTCCAATAATGGCAGACAGGAAACAAAGGAGCTGGCTGAAGTTCAGGAAGTAATGCAGCTGTGCATAAAGCCAATTGAGGAAGATTGCTGTCACATGCCACTTCCAAGTCTTCACACAAGGATTTTTCAAGCTCCAAGAAACAACATTTTGCTCCGTCCCTATATTTTTCTGTACAAAAACAATGTCCATCAAAAGTCCATCTTACCTCCAACCAAGGAGATCCAGACCTTGTTCACGGCTGTGGCTGACTGGCTCCATTCGCTATTTTCCTGGGATCTCCAGGACACACCGTCTGACATGCCGTCATGGAGGTTTAGCAGAACCGGGTTTGATGGGACCCTCGGGGAACGGACCTGGACCATTCAGAGCACAAAGTGTGCAGTGGTCTACTCTACTGGGACAGAGTGTGCCAATGGAACAGAAAGGATCTGGTTCACGCAGCCCACTCAGGTTTCCTCACATGGCGCTCGTGTTACAGTCCTGCCAAGGTGTGACTTTCAAAGTTCCTCGCGTTACTTTTCCGAGCGTAGTGCACTAATGTGACGTTTCTTCCTCCGGATATCGTTCCAGGTTGTCACATATAGTACATCTATGCTTTCTGGAGCATGCTGGCTATTGTTGTGGTTTTGTACAGGTTCACATGCTGCTCTGACATCATGGAAAAATCCATCGGACATGCAAGAAGGAAATTGAATTGGGTTTCATGAAGGCAGTGAATGTGCTAGTGAAAATGAAGAGTGATTTCACTGTTTTGAGGTCAGGTTTTCAAGGGGTGATCAAGGTCACGTAGTACACTCTTAAAATTAAAGGGATAGTTCACCCAAAAATGAAAATTACCCCATGATTTACTCACCCTCAAGCCATTGGTGTATATGGCATTCTTCTTTCAGACGAATACAATCAGATCCCAGCTCTTCCAAGCTTTATAATGGCAGTGAATGGGGGTTGAGATTTTGAAGGCCAAAAAAGTGCATCCATCCATCATAAAAGTACTCCACACGGCTCCGGGGGGGGGGTTAATAAAGGCCTTCTGAAAGACTCAATTTAACTAAAATAAAAATGATTAATAATAAATATAAAAGTATCTTAATTGTACTAAGATAACCTGCCTTTACATGCACATGAACTTCAAAGACATCCCATTTTTAATCCGTAGGGTTTAATATGGAGTTGGTCCACCCTTTGCTACTATAACAGCTTCAACTCTTCTGGGAAGGCTTTCCACAAGGTTTAGGAGTGTGTTTATGGGAACTTTTGACCATTCTTCTAGAAGCGCATTTGTGAGGTCAGGCACTGATGTTGGACGAGACGGCCATGGTCTTCGCTCTAATTCATCCCAAAGGTGTTCTATCGGGCTGAGGTCAGGACAGTCCAGTTTCTCCACACCAAACCTTTATGGACCGACGCTTTGTGCACTGGTGCGCAGTCATGTTGGAACAGGTCATCCCCAAACTGTTCCCACAAAGTTGGGAGCATGAAATTGACCAAAATATCTTGGTATGCTGAAGCATTAAGAGTTCATTTCACTGGAACTAAGGGGCCAAGCCCGACCCCTGAAAAACAACCCCACACCATAATCCCCCCTCCACCAAACTTTACATTTGGCACAATGCAGTCAGGCAAGTACCGTTCTCCTGGCAACCGCCAAACCCAGACTCATCCATCAGATTTCCAGACAGAGAAGCGTGATTTGTCACTCCAGAGAAAACGTCTCCACTGCTCTAGAGTCCAGTGGTGGCGTGCTTAAAACCACTGCATCCAATGCTTTGCATTGCACTTGGTGATGTAAGGCTTGGATGAGCTGCTCAGCCATGGAAACCCATTCCATGAAGCTCTAAACACTGTTCTTGATCTAATCTGAAGGCCACATGAAGTTTGGAGGTCTGTAGCTATTGACTCTGCAGAAAGTTGGTGACTTCTGCGCACTGTGCACCTCAGCATGCGCTGACCCCGCTCTGTGATTTTACATGGCCTACCACTTCGTGGCTGAGTTGCTGTTGTTCCCAATCGCTTCCACTTTGTTATAATATCACTAACAGTTGACCGTGGAATATTTTGTAGTGAGGAAATTTCATGAAACTATCACGGTACACCTATCAGCTCCTGAGAGCGACCCATTCTTTCACAAATGTTTGTAGAAGCGTCTGCATGCCTAGTGCTTGATTTTATACACATGTGGCCATGGAAGTGATTGAAACACCTGAATTCAATGATTTGGAGGGGTGTCCCAATACTTTTGGCAATATAGTGTATATGGAGAGAGAGGGAGAGGCTGAATATTTATTTTAGTTAATATTTTCTGTATTTAACATTATATTTGCTCAAAATTCACTCAAAAATGAGGACTAATTAGACCCTAACCCTAAGAAAATGTACCTTTTGAACTTTGGACAGAAAGTATTTCATTTATCTGATAACAAAACATTACATTATAACAAAATTCCTAAGTGCCTATATTGATACTCCATATGTCACGCCATATTCATTAAGAAAAATATTTGCAAAAGATTTATCACCATGGAGTTTCACGCTTTGGCAAATACAGTGTGCTCATGTTATCCGTCCTGTCACCATATCTAATCTAATGCAGTGCAAAGTCTGTATATATACAGTTATTAAAAACCAACAATTCGTTTAATTAAAAAGTTATGCAAATCCCACTCCATTGAACGTCACAGGTATAATGCCTAGCATGAATCATTATGCTGCATGTCAAAGTAGGTCATGTATAAATGTATTATTGTCTGATGTCATCTTTGTACAACAAACCACAAAGTCATAAAACTCATTTGTTCACTCAGCTCTGACCACAGCGTTATCATAACAGCCAGATTTATGTACACATGCGTAAGCAAGGGCTATAGATTACGTCTCATTACATAACCATTCCAAGAAAGATTTAAGTCAGTATCTTCTGGTAATCTCCTCCATGAACTGCCACCTTAACGAGGTGGAGGGGTTTGAGTACCCGAATGACCCTAGGAGCTATGTTGTCCGGGGCTATATGCCCCTGGTAGGGTCTCCCAAGGCAAACAGGTCCTAGGTGACGGGTCAGACTAAGAGCAGTTCAACAACCCTTATGATGACAAAAAAAAGGAGGACCGTGACGTCGCCCGGTACGGCGCAGCCGGGGCCCCACCCTGGAGCCAGGCCTGGGGTTGGGGCTCGTATGCGAGCGCCTGGTGGCCGGGCCTTCACCCATGGGGTCCGGCCGGGCTCAGCCCAAAGGAGCGACGTGGGGACACCTTCCCGTGGGCTCACCACTCACAGGAGGGACCGTAAGGGGCCGGTGCAAAGCGAATCGGGCAGCAGTCGAGGCCGGGGGCCTAGACGACCCGATCCCTGGAAACGGAAACTGGCTCTTGGGACATGGAATGTCACCTCGCTGGCGGGGAAAGAGCCTGAGATTGTGCGTGAGGTTGAGAGGTTCCGACTAGAGATAGTCGGAATCACCTCCACGCACGGCTTGGGCTCTGGAACCACACTCCTCGAGAGGGGATGGACTCTTCACCACTCTGGAGTTGCCCATGGTGAGAGGCGGCGGGCTGGTGTGGGTTTGCTTATAGCCCCCCAGCTCTGCCGCCATGTGTTGGAGTTTACCCCAGTGAACGAGAGGGTTGTTTCCCTGCGGCTTCGGCTCGGGGATAGGTCTCTCACTGTTGTGTGTGCCTACGGGCCAAACAGCAGTGCAGAGTACCCAACCTTCTTGGTGTCCCTGGGAGGGGTGCTGGAGAGTGCTCCGACTGGGGACTCCGTCGTTCTACTGGGAGACTTCAACGCCCACGTGGGCAATGACAGTGAAACCTGGAGGGGCGTGATTGGGAGGAACGGCCCCCCTGATCTGAACCCGAGTGGTGTTCAGTTATTGGACTTCTGTGCTAGTTACAGTTTGTCCATAACGAACACCATGTTCAAGCATAAGGGTGTCCATCAGTGCACATGGCACCAGGACACCCTAGGTCGTAGGTCAATGATCGACTTTGTGGTCGTTTCATCTGACCTGCGGCCGTATGTCTTGGACACTCGGGTGAAGAGAGGGGCGGAGCTGTCAACTGATCACCACCTGGTGGTGAGTTGGATCCGATGGCGGGGGAGGAAGCTGGATAGACTCGGTAGACCCAAACGTACTGTGAGGGTCTGCTGGGAACGTTTGGCCGAGTCTCCTGTCAGAGAGATCTTCAACTCCTGCCTCCGGCAGAGCTTCGACCGGATCCCGAGGGAGGCTAGAGATATTGAGTCCGAGTGGACCATGTTCTCCACCTCCATTGTCAAAGCGGCTGCTCGGAGCTGTGGACGCAAGGTCTCCGGTGCCTGTCGAGGCGGCAATCCCCGAACCCGGTGGTGGACACCGGAAGTAAGGGATGCCGTCAAGTTGAAGAAGGAGTCCTATCGGGCCTGGTTGGCTTGTGGGACTCCTGAGGCAGCTGACAGGTACCGGCAGGCTAAACGGACTGCAGCCCGGGTGGTTGTGGAGGCAAAAACTCGGGCCTGGGAGGAGTTCGGTGAGGCCATGGAAAAGGACTATCGGCTGGCCTCGAAGAGATTCTGGCAAACCGTCCGGCGCCTCAGGAGGGGGAAGCAGTGCCCTACCAACGCTGTTTACAGTGGCGATGGGCGGCTGTTGACCTCAACTGGGGATGTTGTCGGACGGTGGAAGGAATACTTCGAGGATCTCCTCAATCCCGCCGTCACGTCTTCCATTGAGGAAGCAGAGGTTGGGGGCTCAGAGGAGGACTCGTCCATCACCCAAGCTGAAGTCACCGAGGTGGTCAAGAAACTCCTCGGTGGCAAGGCACCGGGGGTGGATGAGATCCGCCCTGAATACCTCAAGTCTCTGGATGTTGTGGGGCTGTCTTGGCTGACACGCCTCTGCAGCATCGCGTGGCAGTCGGGGACAGTGCCTCTGGGATGGCAGACCGGGGTGGTGGTCCCTCTTTTTAAGAAGGGGGACCGGAGGGTGTGTTCCAACTAAAGGGGGATCACACTTCTCAGCCTCCCCGGGAAAGTCTATGCCAGGGTACTGGAGAGGAGAATTCGGCCGATAGTGGAACCTCGGATTCAGGAGGAACAGTGTGGTTTTCGTCCTGGTCGTGGAACACTGGACCAGCTCTATACCCTCTACAGGGTGCTGGAGGGTTCATGGGAGTTTGCCCAACCAGTCCACATTTGTTTTGTGGATTTGGAGAAGGCATTCGACCGTGTCCCTCGCGGCGTCCTGTGGAGGGTGCTGGGGGAATATGGGGTCCGGGGTCCTTTGCTGAGGGCTGTCCGGTCCCTGTATGACCGAAGCAGGAGTTTGGTCCGCATTGCCGGCAGTAAGTCAGACTTGTTCCCGGTGCATGTTGGACTCACGCAGGGCTGCCCTTTGTCGCCGGTTCTGTTCATAATTTTTATGGACAGAATTTCTAGGCGCAGCCAAGGGCCGGAGGGTGTCAGGTTTGGGGACCACACGGTTTCGTCTCTGCTCTTTGCGGATGACGTTGTCGTGTTGGCCCCTTCTAACCAGGACCTCCAGCATGCACTGGGACGGTTTGCAGCCGAGTGTGAAGCGGCTGGGATGGGAATCAGCACCTCCAAATCCGAGGCCATGGTCCTCAGTCGGAAAAGGGTGGCTTGCCCACTTCAGGTTGGTGGAGAGTTCCTGCCCCAAGTGGAGGAGTTCAAGTATCTAGGGGTCTTGTTCACGAGTGAGGGGAGGATGGAACGGGAGATTGACAGACGGATCGGTGCAGCTTCTGCAGTAATGCGGTCGATGTACCGGTCTGTCGTGGTGAAGAAAGAGCTAAGCCGTAAGGCGAAGCTCTCGATTTACCGGTCAATCTACGTTCCTACTCTCACCTATGGTCATGAGCTTTGGGTCATGACCGAAAGGACAAGATCCCGGATACAGGCGGCCGAAATGAGCTTTCTCCGCAGGGTGGCTGGGCGCTCCCTTAGAGACAGGGTGAGAAGCTCAGTCACTCGGGAGGAACTCGGAGTAGAGCCGATGCTCCTCCACATCGAGAGGGGACAGCTGAGGTGGCTCGGGCATCTGTTCCGGATGCCTCCTGAACGCCTTCCCAGGAAGGTGTTTCGGGCATGTCCAACCGGGAGGAGGCCCCGGGGAAGACCAAGGACACGCTGGAGGGACTATGTCTCCCGGCTGGCCTTGGAACGCCTCGGTGTCCCCCCGGAAGAGCTAGAGGAAGTGTCTAGGGAGAGGGAAGTCTGGGCATCTCTGCTTAGACTGCTGCCCCCGCGACCCGGCCCCGGATAAAGCGGAAGAAGATGGATGGATGGATGGATGGATCTTCTGGTAATAATCTGAATTTTAATTATAAAAATTTATATAAAAACAATATTTACATGAATATATTTCTAAAATATAAAATATTTTATAATATAATATATATTTAAATAATTCCTGCTTTAAAATGGATTTGTTTTTTTTAATTAATTGAACTTTCAAAACTAAAATTAATCTAAATCCCAATTATAAACGTATATATATATATATTCTCCCACTTGGAAATCATGGAGGGGTCTGAAAATTGTCATCGTAGGTGCATGTCCACTGTGAGAGACATAATCAAAAAAAAAAAATCCAGAAATCACAATGTATGATTTTTTAACTATTTATTTGTAAGAAACAGCTGCAAATAAGTATTTGAACACCTGAGAAAATCAATGTTAATATTTGTTACAGTAGCCTTTGTTTGCAATTACAGAGGTCAAACGTTTCCTGTAGTTTTTCACCAGGTTTGCACACACTGCAGGAGGGATTTTGGCCCACTCCTCCACACAGATCTTCTCTAGATCAGTCAGGTTTCTGGCCTGTCGCTGAGAAACACGGAGTTTGAGCTCCCTTCAAAGATTCTCTATTGGGTTTAGGTCTGGAGACTGGCTAGGCCACGCCAGAACCTTGATATGCTTCTTACAGAGCCACTCCTTGGTTATCCTGGCTGTGTGCTTCGGGTCATTGTCATGTTGGAAGACCCAGCCTCGACCCATCTTCAATGCTCTAACTGAGGGAAGGAGGTTGTTCCCCAAAATCTCGCAATACATGGCCCCGGTCATCCTCTCCTTAATAGAGTGCAGTCGCCCTGTCCCATGTGCAGAAAAACACCCCCAAAGCATGATGCTACCACCCCATGCTTCACAGTAGGGATGGTGTTCTTGGGATGGTACTCATCATTCTTCTTCCTCCAAACACGTTTAGTGGAATTATGACCAAAAAGTTCTATTTTGGTCTCATCTGACCACATGACTTTCTCCCATGACTCCTCTGGATCATCCAAATGGTCATTGGCAAACTTAAGACGGGCCTTGACATGTGCTGGTTTAAGCAGGGGAACCTTCCGTGCCATGCATGATTTCAAACCATGACGTCTTAGTGTATTACCAACAGTAACCTTGGAAACGGTGGTCCCAGCTCTTTTCGGGTCATTGACCAGCTCCTCCCGTGTAGTTCTGGGCTGATTTCTCACCTTT
Source organism: Romanogobio albipinnatus (assembly GCA_023566225.1). Classification (NCBI taxonomy): domain Eukaryota; kingdom Metazoa; phylum Chordata; class Actinopteri; order Cypriniformes; family Gobionidae; genus Romanogobio; species Romanogobio albipinnatus. The sequence continues at coordinate 7,079,673 of CM042263.1, forward strand.
CTTAGGATCATTGAGACCCCACGAGGTGAGATCTTGCATGGAGCCCCAGTCCGAGGGAGATTGACAGTCATGTTTAGCTTCTTCCATTTTCTAATGATTGCTCCAACAGTGGACCTTTTTTCACCAAGCTGCTTGGCAATTTCTCCGTAGCCCTTTCCAGCCTTGTGGAGGTGTACAATTTTGTCTCGTGTTTGGACAGCTCTTTGGTCTTGGCCATGTTAGTAGTTGGATTCTTACTGATTGTATGGGGTGGACAGGTGTCTTTATGCAGCTAACGACCTCAAACAGGTGCATCTAATTTAGGATAATATATGGAGTGGAGGTGGACATTTTAAAGGCAGACTAACAGGTCTTTGAGGGTCAGAATTCTAGCTGATAGACAGGTGTTCAAATACTTATTTGCAGCTGTATCATACAAATAAATAGTTTTTTTTTAAAAAAAAATATATATATTTTTTTAGATTATGTCTCTCACAGTGGACATGCACCTACGATGACAATTTCAGATCCCTCCATGATTTCCAAGAGGGAGTACTTGCAAAATAGCAGGGTGTTCAAATACTTATTTTCCTCACTGTATATATATATATATATAATTTTTAATAAATCAAGTTAACATGAATTAGTGTAATTATTCAGACCATATGAAAAAACATATTTAGTGATTTTTGTTAGTAGCTTCCAATAATTTATAAAAAAATTTAACAATGTATTAATTCACATTGTTTTTACAATCAAAATTCAAATAAAAAAAACCTGGTTGCCTTAAAATTTTGAGTTCATTGAAATTAAAAATTTGAGTTAATACAATGAAGGAAATTGGTTTAATAAATAGAAACTCCAAATATTATTGTATCTGAACCACATAAATAAATAAAAAATGTTTGTGATAAATCATGAAAATAGCCCAATTTGGCATGTTTCCCTGCATTATTACAAATAAAACACAATTACACAATATGCTTACAAAAATCTTTGAATAATATTTGAATAAAGGGTGATGTTGATTCTCAAATGTTCATTGTTTTAACTCAAATTTTTAATTTCAACTTACTTTTTAAATATTTTTTACAGTGTATATATTAGATATTTTACTGTGTGTGTGATGTATATAGATATAGATAGATGTGTGTGTGACTCTTTTATTGATTACACGATTGCATGTCATTCTCACAATGGCAGTAAATTATTCATAATTTATTGATAATTCATAAGTGTATAATAAAATGACATTCACGGTTCTCTGATTAAGTAATCTACCCCGCTCTCTCTCTCTCTCTCATACATACACACACACACATATAAACTTTTAATAAGTTTTCTTGTTTGATCATCCAGACCATATGCAAAGATTTTCCATTATATATTTATATTTACATAGTGCTCTTTGTCAGTAGATTAATGTATATTTATTAGTAATTATTAATTTTACCTTAATTAAAACATTCAAACTTTAAAATGCCAAATGTAACTGATTTAAATGCAAACAAAAATGTACATTTAAAATCATATTTAAACACAAACTCAAGTTTTAGAATTCATTAATTTTTTTGTTTGAGCCTCCAGACCATATGCAAAGATTTTCTTTTCCGCTTTGCCAGTGTTTAATTACTCCCCACAGCAACAGATGCACCAGACAGCCAATGATCAGACTGACGACCCATTGAATGCGGTTCAGAAGCCACACCCACCTCCCCCCACGGGGAGTCTTCTCATTTTAACAATGTAGATGTGCCCTTTCCAGACCCAAGGGCTCTATGCATATTCACGCATCATCACATGGCTTCCCCTATTCTCTTCTGCTCCCTGTATTGTCCTGGCATCTGCTGGCAGTAATTGTTCCGGCCTGGAGCACAAAGGAGCCGAGGGAAGAGACTCCAGTTGGACCGGCAACAGCGAACACTTGTAGACTGTCTCTAGGGTGAGCTAAATGCGAAGATTTTCACTAGAAGCCGACAAGTACTTTCACTTCAGATAATTCGTTTGTATGTTTATACGAGTGTGAGCCTATAAAACAGCTTTAAGTGCCCCAAGTGCTCTTTAAGACGAAAGGTAGCCAATTCCTGAATTACATTAGAACAGTGCACTTTTAAAAGAGCAAACACACTTAATAGATTAAATACAAGTAGATGTTTTTTTTAAAAAACCACACAAATCAAAAGAGAATATTGCATGTCTATCACTCATTTTATTGAATTTTCTCCTCAAAAAGAAAGTTACTTAATGCAAATAACAAAAGAACATGGTCACCTAAAGTAGCAAAAAAAAATAAATGCATACAAAATCTGAAATCCCATCTTATAAATAACAAACCAAAAATTAAACATTTTAAGAATCAAAATGAAAGTCTAACAACCTCAATGGAAATAGAATAAGATGGTAATTAATTTTTCGGAAGTTTGTTTCTTACCAACACAACGACTTAAATAACAAATACAAAAAAAACAAAACAAAGCAGCTACATGGAACCAAAAACTTGGATGGAAAACGTTTCCTCCACGTACACACAGTGCACTAAATTTACCAGTGACATACATGTATTTTACTACGTCCATGCAAATTGGTTAGGCTATAGTTATCGTTAACAGCAGACCGCAGTATCGAAAGGGTATAATGAAACTTTAAGGCTTGTGTTAGCGTGCGGAAATCAAATTTGACTGATTGGGAGAATATTGCGAGTTCAAACTATAGGTGACATTTCATTACAGTGTAAGGCAAAACCCTGAGTAACAACAAAAGTTTCAGAGGGGGACACAACAGTTGTAAGGGACGAATATGGACTGACTTGGTGGCCAGCGCGAAAAAAGCTAAACGGTAATCGTCAAGAACGCAAAGATAATGAAGTTATCTTTGCGTCATCCAGTCGGTTACAGTAGTAGTGTGTCTCTGCTACAAGTCCTCCTTATCTCGGCTGGGGACAAGCCAAGGACGACGGATCCGTGCGTTTACAAGCTAGGATTGGTTGTGCCCACTCCCTGGCACTCGATAATGTAGGTGTCGCTGTTTCCGAGCTCATCCTCTGCTTTGCGGATAACAAATTTTGCCTGTAAAAGAAAGAAATTTGTTGTTGATTGTTAGCCTGACAAGCCAGACCCACATCAAGATGTTGGGTCTGGGAACATACCATTGGCAGGGCTCAACGGTTGTAGCGCTACAACCAACCTGAGCAATGAAGAAGGTGAAGCAGAGCTAGTTGATAGATTAAACTTTCGGCAAAACTCCGAACACACCTTCCTTTCTTAAGAATGACTTCAGTGTCATTCTTTGTTCTTTTCTCAATGAAAAGCTTAACTCCAAGTCTTCCAAAGCCGATTCGAAAGAGCGCTGTTCGCCAACTTCTTTGTTTTCAAGCAGCACGCGGAACCGCCGCAACTCTGCCATCATTATGTTAGGGCCGCCCGCCGACTCTATACACGATGTGATTGGCCTGACCAGAGTTTGATTTTTCCAGCTCGCAAGCCAATGGAGAGTTGCTAGACGCTCTGGCTGCAAATTATATTTGCTGCCGCTAGGGTGCGTCTAGATTTCTAGGCTAGTTGATTGTAGTAATTGCAGTTCGGTTTACACCTGTGTTTTGGTCGATCGGGTCACAAGTAGATGAGGAAGATGCATTCCCATTTAATCCGTCTCTTTTGTCCTCTTTCAACCACTTCTGTTCTGATTTCATCAAGGGGAGGCTCTAAGGGCAGGTCAATGTATGGGCTTTTTCAGAGCTTACAATCTAATTGACAAAATAAGCTGGCACAATTTGCATATGAATGCACATGAGAAGACGGAAAAACACATGGAGAACATCATTTTGTCTTCAAACCAAACTGTGGTCTTAGGTTGACAAAGTTTAAATCCTGTCTGGCTAGCGCGCTTCCCATAATTTTTACGCATTAGGTCAGTAGGCGGTCTTTTGTGGCTGTTTGAATGCATTGACCACACGGATGCTCAATACGCTTTCAACTACCTCTGGAAGTGGTCAAACTGGACAAGCTCTAAACGTTTCAGACCCATTTACATTTGTATTTAGCGTTGTCCACTTGTGATCTGATCGGTCAAAATGCATCTTAAAGGGGTGATGAATTGAGAAATCAACTTTCCTTTGAATTTTCCAACCTTTCCAACTTGCCTTTGGTATATAAAAGTTAATAGTGATATAAGAATATCCTGTACGTTTCTGAGCTGAAAACTTCCTTATTTGTCAAAGAAAAGCTTTTATTGACACTGGGCCCAGAAAACGAGAGATCTCAGAATATGTCGACCATTGACGTCATAGAATGCAGAAGCTCCGCCTCAAGCCCGCCCACTGACTCGTGGAGCTAAACGGGGTCGCGCTACCGAGCAATAAACATGACGGTTCCAACTCACGTGCGTAAGACATCCCGTTTGTTCGCTTCATTTCACAGCGGAATCGATTGTAAACAAACTACAGGTCGAGACTGGATTTGCAGACATATTGAGATTAAAACACAATGGTGTGCCTTCTATATTGGATCCGATAGGAATTGTCCAACACACTTACGTGAGTAAAATACGTGTTAGTATTGCATTGTTACAGATCGTTTGAAATCTACTCATTGATGACATACCATAGCACGCTGTCACAGGCTGGAGAATACTTTATTTGAGGTGTTATTGGTTCATTCGTGATCAGACTCGGACTTGTAACGTTATGGGCCAGGGCTCGCAACTCCCAACGTCCCGGGGCTATGTGTTCTTCAGACGGGCTACCAAAACGTATCACCGGCTATCTTAAATAGTGGAATAACATTCCTTTCTTGCACGTGTGTGTGTACGGTTATATTCACTGGTCGGGCCGGCCAAGTAATAAAAAATAAAAAAAACATTCCAATCAATGGCGGGTGGATGAGAGATAAATCATTGTGTTTGTTTGATAAAGCCATTTTTGCGAGTCCTGTGAGCATTTCTCCACACGCTTTCAAAACAATTCCCACATGTACTGAGGGGAGCTGAAGCTCATTAAATATGCAAATCTTATCCAATCCTAGCCGTGGGCGTTTACTTCCAAGTCTTCAGTGCGACACGCCCATAGAAACCGAGCGTTTTTTCAGAGAGCCTCAAAACCAGGGCAGAAAATAGCCTATTACTTATTCATTATGATGTTTTTGAATATAAAAACCATGCGAACATCTTAAGTTGACCTCAGACAACAGTATAACATTTTTTAAAAAGCCAGTTCATGACCCCTTTAATACCAGGTGTGGACAGGGCCATAAAAGTGCCTATAGGGGCTTCCACACTGGAGGAACATTTTCAAAGTTCCTATAACTATTGGCAGAAGTACCTACTTTTTGGTGTGTTTGCACTACAGGAACTGGGAACGATTTTAGGAACTCTAGGAACGCCTTTTTTTTGGGGGGGGGGGGGGGGGCTAAATTAGCCCCTACTTTAGAGTAGGGTCTAACCCAGCAAACTAGGAACTACCAGTGACGTTAAGTGTACGTTGATTGGCCAAATGCGTGCCATATGACACACTGGTCACCGCTTGTACAAAAACATCAATGAACATGGAAAACATTGATAGATGGACCGTCGCCGAAGTCCAGGCACTTCTCAACCGATCATCCTCCAGTTCTTGAATGCCGCACTTACAGGGATAGTTCACCCAAAAATTTTAATTGTGTCATTACTTAATTTCAAGGTGTTACAAACCTGTATGAGTTTCTTTTATCTGTTGAACAAAAGATATTTTGAAGAATGTTGGTAACCAGACAGTTGACTACTTCCGTAGTATTGTAGTATGGAAGTCAATGGGTGCTGTCAACTGTCTGGTTACCAACATTCTTTAAAATATCTTCCTTTGTGTTCAACAGAAGAAAGAAACTAATACAGGTTCATTCACAATTTTCATTTTTTTGGTGAACTATCCCTTTAAATGAGGTCGTTTAGAGTTGCTACTGGTGGTGTGAATGAAACCAGGAAAATGGTCTTAGGGGAAAAGCCCCTTATGATGCGTGTTCATGTCTGAACTTACGTTCGTGAGCAGCTCAGCGACGTGGATTGCCGTTTGCGTGTGGAGAGTGACCGGGCCCGTTCGTATTCTGGATGTGCCGTTCGCCAAGGCCATGAAAATAATAAGCTGTAAAAAGATATGCATAATTACTCTCCAGAAGAGCACGTATTTGTTATGTCGCTCTGAAACAGTCAAATGTTTGTGCGTCTGACCTGGTCTTGCAAGAACTCGTCCACACAACCATTATGTCTGATATTCCTTAGCAACATTTCAGCAGCCTCGATGCCAACTTTGTCAGCATACACACCTGGGGACAAAGCGGGAATATGAACAACAAAATAAAATTTTCAATATGATCAAGTTTAAGAATGGATCATCCAGTTAACGGTAGGAAAACATGTCTTTTTGTCTAAACTTAAAACAGAAATGAACAAGATTTTCTTTGTGATGTATCGCCCTCTAGTGCCGAAACTACGATACTGAACATTCTTCAGGACTGGGCAGCCAGACAACCCTTACCTTTTTTGCCAAGAGATGATCCTGCATATATGCAGCCAGTGGATGATTCTGCAATTATTCTGCCAGGAGACAGAAAAAACACAAACGTTAGCCTGAAAACGAAACCCCAAAACAATTGCGGCGGACGATTTGAGAGTGGATGTACTCACATGATCCCATTTCCGTTTCCACAGGCCTTGTCCTTCTCTTGCAGAGACTGAATGTTGACGTACAGGTCCTTAATTTCTTTCCTGATAGTGCGAACTGCTGCCGTGGACATGTCCTTCGCCAACTGAACATCAAGAACAATCAACCGAAGTTAAGAGCAGTTGGAAAATAAAGGGATTGTTTCATAAACACCAATGTCATTTTCTCCAAACAACACTGATTAAAAAGTAAAAAACAAAGCATGTTGTGGTTTACATACTTTTTTTCAAGGACTTAATCCTAGATTAGGGGGTTAATTTCTTTCGACAATAAGTAAATAAAACAAAAGTTATGAAAAGAAATGTAAATTATGTAGTGAAGTAAAAACAACAAACAAGCAAAACGTGGCTAAGAAGCTTTTTTTTTTTTTTTAAATCAATGGTAGTTATGAAAAATTGTAATTAAAAAAGGGGGTTTGTTGTTAATGGCATTGACTTGATGGGTTGTTCTTGAAGTCCATAAAAGTGCATCTATCCATCATATAACTGCTCCACACGGCTCCGGGGGATTAATAAAGACCTTCTGCAGTGAAGTGGCGCGTTTGTGAAAATATCCATATTTAAAACATCAGACTAAAATAACTAGCTTCCGGTGGTCAGCCGTACTCAAATCGGCTTGCGCCTAAAAGAGTAACCCCCGACGCGATGTATAGAAGCATCGCAAGCTTTGATGCCTCTCGTGGATAGTGCTGGGCAACAAACTCAAGCTGCTCTTCTCTTATATCGAAATCCTCCGCCATTTCTCTTTAAAAATTCTCGTTTTAGATTTCTAATTCATGACCAGTGTTTGTTTTGCTCTATCCTCTGCGCTCGTCAAAACGCATGCGTCAAGGGTTCCTCTTGTGTCTTAAAGTTTTACTCTATCACTTGCGTACGGCTGACCACCAGAAGCTAGTTATTTTAGTCTATAAAGTTTTAAATATGGATATATATCTTACACAAACGCGCCACTTCACTTCAGAAGGCCTTTATTAACCCCCCCGGAGCAGTTATATGATGGATAGATGCACTTTTATGGACTTCAAAAAGGACATAATTCACTGCCATTATAAAGCTTTGAAGAGCCAGGACTTTAATATAACTCAGATTTTATTCGGCTGAAAGAAAAGTCATATACACCTAGGATGACTTGAGGGTGAGTAGATCATGGGCTAATATTATAATAAATGTAAATTATGCAGCAATGTAAAACTAAAAATTAACCATGTTGTGTTTTCCCCCAATGCTAGCTACTTTGTTAAATAATGTATATGTAGAAAAAAGAAAAAAACTCTACGCAAAAAACTAAGCAAATCGTGTTGTAGTTAAGTTTTTTTGTTTGTTTGTTTTCTTACAAAAAAACAAACAAAAACAAACTAGTTAAGAAAAAAGAAAATGTAAATAATGTAAGCATGATGTGATTTAGGAGCTTTTGTCCCAGCGCTAGTTACAGGGGGAAAAAAATTGCAAATATTGTGGCAAAAAAAATTATATATAGTGGTTTCAATGTTACGTAAATACCATATATAAAAATAACTCTTAAAATAAGGTTGCTGCCTTACATTTTTAAGTACAATCAACTTGGATATCTTGGATTAAGTAATTTCTATTTGGATATATTTAAGTCATACTTAAATTACATGAATTAATTAAACTGAAGAAAAAGAGTTGAATATGTAGTTAAGCCATCTTTTTTTAAATGCTGTCAATAAGCGTAAGAAATTAAAATAATAAATTGAGTAGTTAAGCTAACCGGAAAAAAAAAAAAAAACAGCTACCATTCTTATACCTTGAAGGGCAGTACTCCAGCAACAAAGGCCCTTCCATAGATTTTGGTGATGTTTCCTCTTTCGGTCATGTTGATGGGAGTCAGTTCCTTCACTGGGTTCACCTTGAGCACCACCTCACCACCTCCCTTAGGATAGTAACCTCTGTTTTCAACGAAAAACCGTTTGAATGCATTTTAGCTTTAATGGTTACAAAAAGAAAAAAAATTCAACCATAGTCACAATAAATACCTCATTCTTAAATCGCAGTCAAACTGAACTCCGAATCTCTCCATGATTGGTTTGAAGACCTAGGAGGGATTAGAACATCATTGTGATGAAGCGAACAGAATCAGAAGGACGTCCGACATGGTCCTGCCCATTGCGCAAATATACGTCTACGCGTACCTTCATTGTGTAGTCGATCTGAGGTGCCATTTCAGCATTGGTTCCTCCCTTCAGGCACAGCTCAGACGGACCCTGAGCAAACAGGGCGCACGGCAGCGATATCTGCATCAGCAGTCCCACGCTTCTACACGACAGACAACAAAAGTAGACTGAACACGTGTTTGTTCACACAAAAAAATGATATCTATATTAGCATCCACACCAATGCATGATATCGTTCTGTTTATTAAAAGCACACGTTGTTGCTTTAAAAGCTTGAGCTCCGTAAAGCTGGATTCTGATTGGATGACAATGTTTTTATCATATCAGCTGGAAAAAATTATTGTGAAAGTATGTGCCGTTATAGTTATATCTGTAAATTTTAAAACTAACTTTTCCGTTATCGTTATAGTACTTGGTATAAACAGCCTTTAGGGACCAAAAATGCTGTCATGGTGTCGCAAATGTGTTTAATTCCATAGTTGAGGGCATATGAAGCATTTTAAAAGGCCTTAAATTTACCGTAAAAGACTAAAAACGTTGCTTACCCAGCCGTCTGAGTGTCAGCGATGTGATTCCCACCCTTGATTTTCCCAGGAGTCAGCGTAATTTCGGAGGATCCCACTGTGGCTCCCTCCAGATTGCCGTTGCACATGTCTCTCACCAGTTCGAGACCTGACAGATGCTGAGGCCTGGTGACGTTGAATAAGGGGGAGGCAGGGGGGGGGGGGGGGGGGTGTTGGAATAACAATTGAAGAGAAAACTAAGTGCGTGCAGTTCGAAATCCACTCATTTCAACCAAAAGAATCAGAAATGCTCCATTTAAAATGACGGACAATTACACCTCACATTTTGAGCTTTAATAACTTTTATAGGAGCTGCACCTTTATATTTATTTTTTTACAACCAAATAATTTACACAACAAAGACAACGATGGATTATTAAAGAGCTCTGATAAGAATCCAGAGCTTTTAAAGGGATAAATGTGAAGGATTACATGGAAAGTAGCCATGTGCTTCTGTGCCAACTAACAAAGGGCCCCATTAAAAATTCATGTTAAAAGTATTTAACAGCATCTATGTGGGATAAACAACGGTATAAAACAACTTTACTTAGTAAACAGTCACATATCTATATGGTTGACTTCAATAGTAAAGTGTAAATTAAGTAACTGGACTTCAACAACCAACTTTGCTTTGTTTCATGATTGACTGTTGAAAGGGAAGGGGGGGAGCAGTGAGCATGTTAGACATATCAAAAAAACAACTATTTAAAAAGTACATAAAGCCACATTGAAATACATATATAATGTGTTTATAACAAAAATGTCCGTACCTCAAACCTGGTGTGCTTCTACCCGCTCGGATTTTATTTATTTTGATTGACGCCCCTTGGATGCAACTCAGCGCCACAGACACCCTTAAAATCTGTCCCCCCTTTAAAGAGAAACATCGAAAAAATATATTTATTTTATAATTTGCGATAGCTACTACATGTAGTTCTTGGGATGCCATTCAAACAGACTAAATATTGAAACTTTAATCGGAGATATTACACAAAAAGCCTCGAAAAATGAATACTCACCCCTTCCATTACACTTCCGTCCATTTCGAACGTAGTTGCGGCCATTTTCGCGAAAAGCCAGAAATTGTTACGATGTATCAAAGTGCGCGTGATGAGCGACGCGCGTGTGGGGATGAAAGAAGAGACTGAGAGCGACTTTCACACTGTATGGAAGTTAATATAAACCGGCAAATGACCGCAAACAATGCCGCGATAAACGCGAACTTCTCAACAAAAGCTGTGGAACAAGGGAACAGTCCTTTAGAACTGAAATAGGAAATAAACTTGACGCGCAGTTGGGTTGGTTTGAATAAATAAAGAAGGAGTTGACTTCCCCACAAATTGATTTCAGCGAATTTCCTGGCAACACGATCACACTCTCTGGCAACTAGTCTTGCCAGTCACTCTGCTATGGTGGACGAGTTTGGGCATGCGCACATGAGCGGTGTCCAATTCCTGGATGAGTTGTTCTATTGAATCGGAACTTTTATCGAATCATATGAATCGGTTCACTACACCACTTGGTTCGTTCTAATATGACTGAGCGGTTTTCGAGTGAACCGAATTGACTCGTTAAACTGAGAACCGACTCTTTGGAACATGTCCGATTCGCAATGAACTGAGAACTGATGGATGAGACGATACAAAGACTTTATATATAAAATATTAAAGGGAATTTTTCCGATAGCAATAGCAATTTGTCATAAAAATGTTTTTGAAAAACACTCTGATTTAAACAATTCAATTAATAATTCGCTGGCGCATTTTAGAGGTATCATACTATGTATGTTTCCTTTAAACAGTAAAAATATATATTTTTAATATACAGAATTAAAACTGCTTAGTATATTTAATCGGTCATCTGAATTTCTTTCTTTCTTTCTTATAAACATTATATTATATGACATTATTTTAATGTATTGTTTATTTTTGAACTATTCATTATTTTATTTAACTGTTCTATTCAAATGTCTTTTTATTATAAAAAAATAATAATAATAATTTTCTGAAATATTTGCCCTTGGCCAAAAAGCTCCCTGATTGGACAGTGCAGCGGGGCGTGAGTGTGACGTCATTTCCGATTAGACCAAATCGGTTGGGAAACATGGCGGCCGTCATCACTGTGCGGGCTCCATTCGCTTTTATGAGACGCCTGGTATGTATTTACCTTTCACCTCGCACGCATCTTACAGTTGCAATGACTTTTAAAGTCAACAGTTGATATTTAGATGCCGTTTATGCGCAAATTAGCGTCTGTAAGCGAGTACAAAACTGAAGGGTCCGAAGAACTAGCAGCCTGCAGCTATCATCAACAGCTGAAGCAGAAGAACTGGACATTCGTGTGTGTGTGTGTGTGTGTGGATAATAGCAATATGTAAATGTTTATTTAAAAATATTTTTAATTAAATGTAAACATGAATTCATAAATAGTATTTATTAATATATACTAAGTGATATTTGGACCCTGTGGTGTGTATAGACGCACTACTGGTCAAAAGTTAGGAGTAAATCAGATACATTAAAATTTTTTTTGAAAGAAGTCTCTTAATGATATATTTATATTCTCTTTATAATGTCTCTTTATGAATACTTTATGTATGAAATAATTGAACAAATTACACACACAGCACAGGTCAACAGTTTGGAGTAAATACGTTTGTTTATGTTTTTGAAAGAATGTTTTAAAAAAGCCGTCATATGAATAAATTACATGTTAAAAATATTCTAATAGAGTTAATAATATTTCACAATTTTGCGGTTTTTACGGTAATTTTTTTCGGTCAAATGCAGCCTTGGTTAGCAGAAGAGACAATTTGGAATTTAAAGGCACAATATGTAAGATTTTTGGATTAAAATATCCAAAAAAACTAGAACAATGTTATATATTTTGTTGACTTGCGTACTCACATTATCCCAAATGTTTCCAGAAATGTTTAAATCCAGAGAAATAAGCTATTTTAACCAGGACACAGATGTGGTGTTCTGGTTTTGAGTTTTGTTTTCCTGTTTAGCATGGCATAATCTAGATCATGCAGCGCCATTGAGTTTAAATGTCACAAACATTGTAAAACGTACTGTTTTTGTTCTGTCGTGTACTTCAGGTCTCTTCACGCCTGCACAAGCACTGCTGCTCGAAGGTCCATGCGGCTTGCCTTGTATACCAACCCCACTCATATTCCCTCATTGCTGGACAACAGCATCGGTTCTTTCGCACTAGCTATGGTGAGTTTTAACGTTTGTAATGAACATCTCTGGGTTCTGAATAAGCACAATGTATTCATAATCAGTTTATGCTGCTTATTGTAGTTGCAGCCAGGCCAGTTATGTCTTTCAAGCTCTCAGATATTGGGGAGGGAATTATGGAGGTCACCGTTAAAGAATGGTAAGTTTTATTAAAAAAATTGACACCTACAAGTATCTACCAGCAGAGGTCACTATTATCTGTTTATTGTCATTAGGTATGTAAAAGAGGGCGACAAAGTCTCTCAGTTCGACAGCATCTGTGAAGTCCAGAGTGACAAAGCATCCGTCACGATCACCAGCCGTTATGATGGAGTCATTCGAAAACTCTACTATGATGTCGATTCCATTGCCCTTGTAGGCAAACCTCTTGTTGACATTGAAACGGATGCTGGTCATGGTAAGTATTGACGGTATTTTATAAGTTCATGACCTCTAGTATTGAGTTATTTAATTTTTCATTGGCATTTGCAGTGGAAGGTCCTCAGGAGGATGTGGTGGAGACGCCAGCCATGTCCCAAGAGGAACACACGCACCAGGAGATCAAAGGTCACAAGACTCAGGCCACCCCTGCCGTCAGACGTTTAGCCATGGAGAACAATGTACGTTTCAAATTTCTCTTGCACCAAAACCACATCTGTAAAGTTTAAAACAGTTATATATTACATTATATTTTATATTTGTTCACCAATATTTCCTTTCAAATATTCTGTTTAACTCAGAAATGCATCACATTATAAAAAGTAAAATACATGTATTTGTTTATCTAGCAGAAAAAAAACACAATTTTAAAGTAAAAAAACAGTATTTATTTTTTTGTTTAACACTTAAACACAGTGTTATTTTAGTATCATTTATATACTCTTATAGTATTTATTAATATTTTGAAGTAGCTTTTATTTTTAGGTTTTAAGTTTTGATTTTAGTATATGGAATAAGTTTTAGTAATTTTGTTATGTGCTTTTGAAATGTTTATTAGTTTGTGATTTGTTTGAAATATTTCTCTTTAGCGTATAATTTATTTTTTATTTAAGTGCTTTTAATTCCTCATCTTAAAGTTAAGATATGCTTCTAGTTCTAATAATTTAAACATGCCTTTGAAGTTTGGGCAAAAACTTCTGGCAGTGTTGTGTTTTCGTGTATTTTATTTAATTTTTTCACAGCGCTGGGTGTCATATGGTGATTGTGAAACACACAGAACACTTCATGGTGAAATTTGTTAATCAGGTCAGCTGAATTAAAGCCACAGTGCATTGTTCTGATCAAAATTGATATGATTAACATGAAAAATGTTGAAAAATATGTGTCAGCCAGTTAGTTGAAAAAAACTTGATATAACAATTTTTAATACTGTATCCTAAATTGTGGATGATTAAGCCATATATACCATATGCTGAAGTAAATTTCTGGAGTGTTAATGATTAAAAAAAACAACAACAAACAACAAGAACCGTACAGAACCGAAAACCGTGATATGAACCGAACCGTGCCACCCCTAATATATATATATATATATATATATATATATATATATATATATATACACATATACATATATATTTGTTTTTAATGGTGGGCATAGATTAATTTTTTTAATCTAGATTAAAATGGCTCATTTGAATTCTGCCGAAGGCATTCAGAATATGTGTGCTCGTAATTGATCGTTTGTCTTTTTGTAGTTTGAATAATAAATAACTTCTGTCCCTTTAAGACCTGACGCACGCATATCCAAACACTGTTCCTGTGAGCTGGTTACGACTGTGTTTACGTTAAAACTCACCAAGATGGGCATTGAGACATTTTTGAGTGTATTTGACCATTAATAAGCTGGAAAAAGGAGCTCATTTTTGCACTTGTATGTCAGAGGCGGCTTTATTACGGTATGTGTGTGTGTGCGCTTCAGATGCGAGCGCGAAATCTGCGGGAATTAGTAGAATTAATGTTATGTGCAACCCGCGCGAAATTCAGACCGGTCACACCAATGACAAAAGTCCAGCAGAACACGCGTTCGCAATGTTCAGAGGGTTAACCGGACTGAATGAGAGGAGGCGGGTGCGTGTCACTCGCTGTCGGTCGGAGAGGAGTGGAGAGCGCAGCTGATATCCATACTGTAGAAAATGAGTATTGTATCGTTTCAGATATTTCAGTATCGATACATAGCGAAATATGGATATTTTTGACAACACTAGTAGGCATACACACAGGTTCGAAGACTCGTTCTCTCGCCTCCTACAGTGTAATTCGGCTAGGTGTACATCCGTGCTAAAATATCAAGGTGAAAGTCATCATAGCTTGCGTAGTATAGACCCAGCTCCCAACCTAAATTTGAGAATAGATTAACGGTGATATTTTTTTTTTATCGCCCGATAAGAGTCTCACGTTAACGCAGCACGTTAACGCCGATAACGGCCCACCACTAATTGTTTTACTGCTTTATTTCAATTAACAAAAGTATTATTTTTAGTTTTAGTTAAGAATACACTGAATACACCACAGAATTACAAAAATATATATATTTGTTTATCTTGCACCAAAACCAAAGCCTTTTTTGCATAATATGCATTTCTGAGTTAAACAGGATATATACAGCGATCAGGCATAACACTGATTACGGCACCCGTTAAGGACTGTTCACAATGGGACGATTTTCGTGTGCGTTTATCGCCAACGTTTCACGCCTCGTGACTAAACAATGGGCGCCAATGTGAGTGTGCACACCGACGCGCAAAAAGCCTGGTGTAAAAGTGTAATAAAAAAAAAAAAAGCGCCTCGGGTTCGTTTTTTTATTTTGACGCGGCGCGTTAAAAACTGTCCGACCAATGAGATCCACGCTTTTGTTCACGTGCCTGGAGCTGCTGAAGTTGCAGTAAAACACGACTTGGTGGCGCTCAAGCACAAAACCGTCTTGTCGAACACGCATTGATATGACGAAGAAGTAGTACGTACACAAAGAAGAAGATGAGCTGCTGCTTGCCAGTTAGCAAAAAGTGTGTGAATGGTTTTTGTAAGCACGTAAATACTGTCTCTCTTCTCGTGACAAGCGAGTGTCAGAAGCGTAAAGTGCTGCAGCACCACCTTGTGTACCGGGAGCGGCATCTACTGCATTTGCACGTTCACTCGGCGCATCGGCAGTGAAAATCGCTTGGGTGTGAACACTCAAGACGCGCCAAAAAACGCTGGCGATAAGCGCGTGCGATATTCGTCCCGGTGTGTACAGGCCTATAGTGGGTGGGATCTATTAGCAACCAAGTGAACATTGTGTCCTCAAAGTTGATGTGTTAGAAGCAGGAAAAATGGCCAAGTTTAAGGATTTGTGCGAGTTTGACAAGGGCCAAATTGTGATGGCTATGCGACTGGGTCAGAGCATCGGCATGGGGAGCGAAGGCTGGCCTGTGTGGTCCGATCAAACAGACGAGCTACAGGAGCTCAAATTGCTCAAGAAGTTAATGCTGGTTCTGATAGAAAGGTGTCCGAATACACAGTGCATCACAGTTTGTTGTGTATGGGGCTGCATAGCCACAGACCAGTCAGGGTGCCCATGCTGACCCCTGTCCTCTGCCGAAAGCGCCAACAGTGGGCACATGAGCATCAGAACTGGACCACGGAGCAATGGAAGAAGGTGGCCTAATCTGATGAATCGTGTGGATGGCCGTGTGCGTGTGCGTCGCTTACCTGGAGAACACGTGGCACCAGGATGCACTATGGGAAGAAGGCAGTGCTTTTGACAATACATATTATTTTAATACACAACGTTCTGACCCCTGATTAGGAAAGTAAAAAATAATATATTATGCATTTAAGTAAATAAATGAAATCCTGAAGTCCTGAATAATTGTCACTGAATAATCAATTTTACCTGGAGAATTATGGGGTATTTTAAACTATATTTGCCATTAGGATGTTCGCAGTAAGTCACAGGAGTACATACAGAAATCAAACAGAGCATGGCGTCAGCATCAGTGGGGGGTTGACTTTAGCCATTGTCATCAGGGGTCATAAACTCTTGCACGGGATGGGAAGTTGCTAGGCAGTGCAGTAACCCAATAAATCAAGGTCATGAGATGTAACTAGAAGAGTGGTTAGCCTTTCAGCGTCACATAGTTGGAGAAATTAGTGTTGTTACTATGGCCACAAATGGGGGGCAGGGTGAAGTAACAAACAGGAACTACTAAGGATTTTTCTCTATAACAAAATAAAAGATTTCTGTCTCAAAATCCTCACAGATCAAACTAAGCGAAGTCATCGGCACTGGAAAAGATGGGCGCATTCTCAAAGAAGACATCCTGAACTTCATAGCCAGACAGACGGGGGCCATCTTACCCCCAGCGCCCTTCCAGGAGATTTGTCCTCCCCCTCCTGTGTCTGTAGCACCTACGACTCCAGCTGTGAAACCCAGAGAGAAGACGACTCCACCTACAGTACCTACTCCTGTGATCCCTAAACCTGTATTTACAGGCAAAGACCACACTGAGCCCATTAAAGGTTGGTTTGCTTGCCTGTTTTGATTTGTGAAACGTCGTTGAAATATTTACCTTTTTTTTTTCTTCACAAAGGTATTCAGAAGGCGATGGTTAAGACAATGTCAGTAGCCCTGAAGATCCCTCACTTCGGTTACAACGACGAAGTGGATCTGAGCCAGTTGGTTCGCTTGCGCTCCGAACTGAAAGGCCTGGCTGAGTCACGAGGGGTGAAGCTCAGCTACATGCCGTTCTTCATAAAGGTATGAAAGTGATTTGTGGGGATAAAAACTCCAATCAAACCTGGTTTTCATATCTGTATTTTCTTCCCAAACAGGCAGCGTCTCTCGGCCTCCTCCATTTTCCCATTCTTAACTCATCTTTGGATGAAAACTGCACAAATATCATCTATAAGGTAATGTTTCCGTCTAAATAACGATATTTTGGATTGCATTGAGGTAGATCATTGACCATGAGTTCTTCTCCTCCAGGCTGCTCATAACATCGGCCTGGCGATGGACACCAATCAAGGTCTTCTGGTTCCCAACGTGAAGAATGTACAGATGCTCAGCGTCTTTGAAATCGCAGTGGAGCTCAACCGCCTGCAGACGCTGGGAACGTCGGGACAGTTGGGGACTGTCGACCTCACGGGGGGAACTTTCACGCTCTCAAACATTGGATCGGTAAGTTTAGACCACCTGTAATTTAGTGCTAATTCCATAGCTACACATGGAAATGACGTAACATCCACTTTGATGTTTATTGTTTCTGATCAGATTGGAGGAACCTATGCAAAGCCGGTCATATTACCACCAGAGGTTGCTATCGGTGCTCTTGGGAAGATCCAGGTGTGTAAAGTTTCACGCTAAAATTCCAGTTTACATGTAATTCATTTGGTACCGATTTATTTAATGTGAATCGGTAGGCTACTAGTTAGTACCAACGTAATTCGGTTGGTGCCCTTAAAAGTACCGAGTTCGGTACCCAACCCTAGTCACAATACAACTCACGCAGGGGCGTAAATCGCGGGGGGGGACAGGACCCCCCCCAATCTGAGGGCTGTCCCCCCCTAAAAACCATGCTGAGTATTGTAAATAATATAACAATATATACTTAAAATAAATGTGTAAGTAGTAAAACAATACAAATGCAAACGGGACAAAAAATGCGTTTTAAGTTTAGAAACATTTTGAGTCCCCCCTCCCCCCATGCCTCACAGTGGTTTGATCCACCGTGCACCTCAACTAAGGTTACCCATAGAACGTAGAAAAACTACCACACAAGTTTGGGGAGAGAACAAGGCTCTTCAGACAGCAGTTGTGAAACACCAGTAAGTAGCTGTCAAGGCTATTTTATTCACTTTAAACGTCAGATGAAGTGATTCTTTTCTCTTTAATACAGATTAGGCCAAACACTATTAACATCACTTGCCCACCGCCCCGCTCCGCTGTACAGTAATAAAATAATTTAGTTCAGTTAGAGAACTGACAAAACAATTAAAAACTGAACGTGTCTGCTCAATACAGCACGAGCCGAACGAGCAAACCGCTGACAGACAAGATTATCGAAGATTTGGTTTCAAAGCGTAAAAGCGCCTATTTAAGGGAGTGTGTCATTGTACTGTTTTGTTGTTGTGTTTTTCATTGCGAATAATAGGCTAAAGAACCCAAAATTTAAGCAACCCGCCCCCAAATTCCAAAAATTGGCTAATTCTAAACCGAAAGTTCAGTCAGATCTGTGTAGGGTTTTGCTCAATATGATAATAAGTGGCAGATCAGAGGGCTTGCTGCAGTTGAATATCTAAATATCTGAATATCATAGTATAAAATACTATGTTGAGGACGCAAGATAATTTAATAATTATAATATGACTGCGCGGTGAACCTTAATCGTATTTAAACTACTATCGCTTTGTGTTGTTGGTCAGATAAAATGACAGAGAAAAGAAAAACGGACATTAGATAATTTTTCAGTACACCAAAACGCCAAATAAGTACGAAATGTTTTTTTTTGTTTTGTTTTTTTGTGATACACATCCTTACAAGTACGATTTTGGCTGTATTATTTGTGTCCCCTTCAAAAATTGCTCTTGAGAAATTTCATGTTTATTGTCCCCCCCCAACTTTTAGATGAAATTTACGCCCCTGAACTCACGTGAAGATTGCGCGCAGAAACTGTCAACGCTGCCCTGTGATTTATCACTAAAGTAGCTTAGAAACTTGATTTTAATACCTTTTGAAGTAAGTACAAACCACAGCTTCATAATTAATAGAGGCGGTATGACTAATTCACACACACAATCACTCTCTCATTAATGCATTCAAATAAATGTAATGTAGGCCTACTGTGCTAATTTATCTGTATCTGATGTACAACAAACCGAAATCTGCCCCATAGACAATAACTGCTGAAAGTCAACCGTTTCCTTCAAGCATTTTAAAATCACAAAGAAATGCACTTTTTCATTAGAAAAAAACATCCCACCTTTTAATAGTAGAAAATAGTTACAGTACAAATCTTATCAGTGAACTACGAGGGCAAAAAAAGAAAACAAAAAAGGGCAAAATAATCGTTCATTAATCACAATCGAGGTAAAATGTTCAATTAATCGAGACGGTCAAAGGATTACAGCCCTACTTGGTGATTTCAAATAGAAAATTGAATCGTAAGCTTGGCAAACAGTTTTGGAGAATTTGATGTTTCCCCATTCAAAGAGATAGCAGCTACACTTGCAAAGCCGAGAGGCATTTCAAAGATGGCCGCCAAGTGAAATGACTTGTCTTTCTCATATATAACAGTATGCTGCCGCAGTAGGCATCAAGGCAGCACTCTAGGTTTTAGAACGGAGCCCGATGTTCTTTTTTGTGTTCTCCTAAGGTGCTGCCCCGGTTCAACCACAAGGGCGAGGTAGTGAAAGCACACATCATGAACGTGAGCTGGTCCGCCGACCACCGAATCATCGACGGAGCCACCATGTGTCGTTTCTCCAACCTGTGGATATCGTACCTGGAAAACCCCGCCTTAATGGTCCTGGATCTAAAATAGAAAGCACATTTTCTCCTAGGCATATGACTCCGCATCCCGACACTAAAGGTTTTTTCGTTACTGGGGCACTGAGCTATTTGAGCATTGGTCTCCATCATGACTGTTGCACATGAACACTTCAACAGTCATGAGGCTAATGGTTTAGCTGGTGTTTTGTTGTTTTTCTTGTGATTCTCTCCTCTTGTTGCCTTACTGACAAAACATGTTACATCTACCAGAACGTATTGTGAATTTTTGAATGTTAGAGAATATGAACTTAATGTAGCAATATGTAAACGCACCCACTCTTTTTTCTTTTTTCTTTTTTTTTTGTAAATTAACTTTCTACAAACTGTAAAGTCTCCAATGGTGTTGCACAAGGGTTTTTAAAATCTCAGATGAACAGTAGTGATATTTGTTAGTGGGTAACATCTTAAATATATAATCTCATCAAATAAAAAATAAATTATATTTCTAGAATTATTATTATTATTGTCTCATTTTAAAATATTGCTATTCCTACTTTTCTTGAAGCAAAATATCATTTCTTTTTTCTTTTCGGAATAAATTACGACTCGAACGTTCTTGATTCATGTTTTTTCACTGCTGCTTTTCTTTCCGCTCATTGTTTTTAAAGGACAATGAAAGTATTTGTGACTCAAACTACAGATCTGTACTGATACGTCCTTTCATCTTCTCTGGTGTGACAATTCTTGTTGGAGCATAATGTTCTGCCACTCATGAATAATGGGAGTTTCCTTGAGAGATCGTTGTGTAAGTGTGAATTTCGAAGGAAATTGTTTTAATAAATTATACATTTGAGAAACTGTTTGTCATTTAAATAATACAGTTTATATACTCTGCTCGGTATGCTATTATTCCGTCTCATACATGTTGAACTCAGGAGCCGGAATGAGCACAGCTAAGTCTTGTAGGATTTATGATCCTTAGACAAGTCAAACAGTGTATATCTGTAGGGGGCGGAGCCTGTGTCTCATTCTCAGCTCAGTTTAAAGCCCAAACGCCTCCGTCCCTTCAACACAAGCTAAAAGAGTTTTAGCTGAGCATCTGTTACAGAAAGAACATGCAGGTAAGGTTTTTTTTACATATCTGAAAGATTTAGTCTTAAATATTAGTTTAGTGTAAATGATTTAATTGTTTTCTAGATTTACAATAATACTAAAACTGATCAGATTCAGATCAGATAAATGTTTTGGTGCAAATTCATTAGAAAAACCTTCATTTAATCTGAATGAATTGATTTTAAACAAACAAGTAGATACATTTGAAGATATAATTAATAAAATAAGACAATAAATGTTGGCAGAATTATTATACAAATCTTGATTTAGCATTATTTTTAATTATTATTTTAAATTTAAAGAGAATTCTGACATCATCTGGTTTTCTACAGCCAAACAAACGTGCGTTCAGACAAAAATAACAAAATGCTGTCTATGCCCCAAAAATGTGGTCTTAGGTTTGACGCCCACATTTAACTCTGTAGGCAGCTCATTAGGTTTGATCCCCAAAAATGTGAGCTCCCCATCTAGACAGCATTTTTGGGGATCAAACCTAGTGAGCTCCCCATCTAGACAGCATTTTTGGGGATCAAACCTAGTGAGTTCCTCGTCTAGACAGCATTTTTGGGGATCAAACCTAGTGAGTTCCCCGTCTAGACAGCATTTTTGGGGATCAAACCTAGTGAGCTCCCCGTCTAGACAGCATTTTTGGGGTTTGAACCTAGTGAGCTCCCCATCTAGACAGCATTTTTGGGGTTTGAACCTAGTGAGCTCCCCGTCTAAACAGCATTTTTGGGGATCAAACCTAGTGAGCTCCCCATCTAAACAGCATTTTTGGGGATCAAACCTAGTGAGCTCCCCATCTAAACAGCATTTTTGGGGATCAAACCTAGTGAGCTCCCCGTCTAAACAGCATTTTTGGGGTTTGAACCTAGTGAGCTCCCCGTCTAAACAGCATTTTTGGGGATCAAACCTAGTGAGCTCCCCATCTAAACAGCATTTTTGGGGATCAAACCTAGTGAGCTCCCCGTCTAGACAGCACTTTTGGGGATCAAACCTAGTGAGCTCCCCATCTAGACAGCATTTTTGGGGATCAAACCTAGCAAGCGCCCCATCTAGACAGCATTTTTGGGGATCAAACCTAATGAGCTCCCTACCTAGATCTGATTTATGGGCATTTCACCTGATTACCTCCCCATCTAGACAGCATTTTTGGGGATCAAACCTAGTGAGCTCCCCGTTAGACAGCATTTTTGGGGATCGAACCTAGTGAGCTCCCCATCTAGACAGCACTTTTGGGGATCAAACCTAGTGAGCTCCCCGCCTAGACAGCATTTTTGGGGATCAAACCTAGTGAGCTCCCCGTTAGACAGCATTTTTGGGGATCAAACCTAGTGAGCTCCCCGTCTAGACAGCATTTTTGGGGATCAAACCTAGTGAGCTCCCCATCTAGACAGCATTTTTGGGGATCAAACCTAGTAAGCGCCCCATCTAGACAGCATTTTTGGGGATCAAACCTAATGAGCTCCCTACCTAGATCTGATTTATGGGCATTTCACCTGATTACCTCCCCATCTAGACAGCATTTTTGGGGATCAAACCTAGTGAGCTCCCCGTTAGACAGCATTTTTGGGGATCGAACCTAGTGAGCTCCCCATCTAGACAGCATTTTTGGGGATCAAACCTAGTGAGCTCCCCGTCTAGACAGCATTTTTGGGGATCAAACCTAGTGAGCTCCCCATCTAGACAGCATTTTTGGGGATCAAACCTAGTGAGCTCCCCGTCTAGACAGCATTTTTGGGGATCAAACCTAGTGAGCTCCCCATCTAGACAGCATTTTTGGAGATCAAACCTTGTGAGCTCCCCATCTAGACAGCATTTTTGGGGATCAAACCTAGTAAGCTCCCTGTCTAGACAGCATTTTTGGAGATCAAACCTAAGTGAGCTCCCCGTCTAGACAGCATTTTTGGGGATCAAACCTAGTGAGCTCCCCATCTAGACAGCATTTTTGGGGATCAAACCTAGTAAGCTCCCCGTCTAGACAGCATTTTTGGGGATCAAACCTAGTGAGCTCCCTGTCTTTTGGGGATCAAACCTAGTGAGCTCCCCTTCTAGACAGCATTTTTGGGGATCAAACCTAGTGAGCTCCCCATCTAGACAGCATTTTTGGGGATCAGTTAATCAGGTGAAATGCCCATAAATCAGATCTAGGTAGGGGGCTCATTAGGTTTGATCCCCAAAAATGCTGTCTAGACGGGGAGCTCACTAGGTTTGATCCCCAAAAATGTTGTCTAGACGGGGAGCTCACTAGGTTTGATCCCCCAAAATGCTGTCTAGACGGGGAGCTCACTAGGTTCGATCCCCAAAAATGCTGTCTAGACGGGGAGCTCACTAGGTTTGATCCCCAAAAATGCTGTCTAGACGGGGAGCTCACTAGGTTTGATCCCCAAAAATGTTGTCTAGACGGGGAGCTCACTAGGTTTGATCCCCCAAAATGCTGTCTAGACGGGGAGCTCACTAGGTTCGATCCCCAAAAATGCTGTCTAGACGGGGAGCTCATTAGGTTTGATCCCCCAAAATGCTGTCTAGACGGGGAGCTCACTAGGTTCGATCCCCAAAAATGCTGTCTAGACGGGGAGCTCATTAGGTTTGATCCCCCAAAATGCTGTCTAGACGGGGAGCTCATTAGGTTTGATCCCCCAAAATGCTGTCTAGACGGGGAGCTCATTAGGTTTGATCCCCAAAATTTAAACAGAATTCTGACATCATCTGGTTTTTATTACTAAAATCCATGACATTAAAAACATTATTCTGTAATATGCATGTTTGTTTTTTAAAGAAAATATTCAGTAAGGATGCATTAATATATTTAAAAGTGACAGTAAAAATAGAGAAAAGTTTGCAAAAAGCTGTATATGGTCTGTTTCAAAATTAATAATAATCATAAATGTTTATTGAGCATCGAATCAGCATCTTAGAATGATTTCTTAAGGATCATGTGACACTGAAGACTAAAGTAATGATGCTGAAAATTCAGCTTTGAATCACAGAAATAAATGACACTTTAAAATATATTCAAATAGAATATTTAAAATAATATTTATTTAGTATCAAATAAATAGGCCTACATAAAAAAATTATGTTGATTTTAACAAACAGATAATGTATATTGTGTACCTTTTCATATGACAAAAGACAGTAAAAACATTTTTATATCCAATTACACAAGAAAGCTGAGAAACAGTGGAAGGGACCCCAGCCCCAGGAGAAAAGCAAAAGCACCCTCAGAAGGAAAACATCCAAGGAAAACCCTCCATCCTCATTGATCCCCATCCAGAGGAGACACAACTCAACCTGGACGAAGGAGCCGAGAAACCAAAAGTTATCATCAGAAAAAGACGAGCAGCTCGTCCACTACCAGACCATCCCAGAAAGACTCTTCTCCAATGACCGAGCACGTGAAATAATCAAGCGCATTGTTGATGAGAGACTCGAGAGTGTGGAGTACAGCTGCGCATGCGCGGTCATCTCCAGGGAACTGTCGGACTGCATTAAAACGGCTGTGAAGAAGCTGCTGTATGATCGATATAAGCTGGTGTGTTTTGTGGTCATCGGGCAGCTGAAGGACTCGGGGGTGAACTGCTCCAGTAGAGCCATCTGGAGTCCCACTTCAGACACATTCACTGAATATGTTTATAAAAACAGATCATTATTTGCGGTTTGCGTCTTGTTTGCAGTGTATAAGGAGTAGGCTAGCATAAGGGGTCAAAATAGTGCTGTCAAGTCGATTAATCGCATTTAATGTGTAAATACAGTAGGACAACAGTACCAGTACCGGTCAAAAGTCTGGAAACAAAGCTTAATTTACTTAACTACTCCAAAAAAGACAGCATTTATTAAAAATAGAAATATTTTAAACAATATAGCCTAACCCTTTACTATCACTTTTTATCAATTTAACACATCCTTGATGAATATATATATATAGTATTCATTTCTTTAAAAAAAAAAAAAAGTCTGACCCAAAACGGTAGGGTAGCCTACAAAAGATTTCTATTGCGGTTCTTTTTTTACGTTTTTTTTATCAAAGAATCCTGAAAAAAGTATAACAGCTTCTAAAAATTATTAAGCCGCACAATTGTTTCCAACACTGATAATAAATCAGCATATTAGAATGATTTCGAAAGGATCATGTGACACTGAAGTACTGGTGAAAATTCAGCTTTGCATCACTAAATTATATTTTAAATTACATTAAAATAGAACCATTATTTTAAATTGTAATAATATTTCACACAATATTACTGTTTTTGTTTTGATCAAATACATGCAGGCTTAATTAGCATAAGAGACTTGTCACATGATCCTTCAGAAATCATTCTTGAAAACAGTTGTGCCCATTAATATTTTTGTAGAAACCATAATAGCTACTTTTATAGAAAGTTCAAAAGAACATTTATTTGGAATATAAGTATTTTCTATTATAAATGAATACTTGCTAAAAGTATTACAGTACTTAAAATATTACTTAAAAATGACCCCAAATGTACATATCAAATAAGCTTTTAGTCATTAATTTTATTGATTTTAGTAATACAAGACCAGATTGTGTCAAATTATTCTGTTAATTAAAAATAATAATAAAAATACCATGTTAAATCAAGATGTTTGGTATTAATTATCCCAGTATTTATTGTCTTATATTGCTAATACTGTCTGCTAATATATCTACCATGTTAAATATATAAAAAATATGTATAAACATACAGTAAAATAAATGTTTAATGCCACTGTCTGCAAATAAAAATAGTTCAGAAAAGGTGCAATTTGTTGTCAAATGTTTGCAAAACTGTTTGATTCCAATTTAAATTTAATCAGGAAAAACAAAAACAGGATGAATATTTCATATTTATGGTATAGGCAAACTGCATAATATAGCCTACTCAGGAACTTAAAATTATGTCAACTATAACATTAAAAACGTTCTACTAGAAGAGCGACCACAATTTCCAATTATAGAGCGATGTTTTGAATCAGGTTAACGTCGCTCTATTCTTGAAAGCACGTCTGGTGTGGTCAAGTATGTGATAGCGGACAGCTGCTCTTGTGCCAACTTTAACATGTGACCACACTATTCCCATGTGTTGTCTCCGGTTAAATATAGACACTGGACGGAGTTACGCTTCAAGAGGGAAGACCAATGACAATAACACAGGGATATTTACTTCAAAGTCAATTCTCTCAACACATATCACACTTATTGGAATCGTCAGAGGAATTATACTATTAGTGGCTTAAACTTCTGCATATCAAATAGACGCTAACTTGGTAGAGACATGGTACAGAAGCTGGAAGGACAATATGACCCAATGAGAGAGGTAAGCGCGAGCTAATGCATACTTCACTACACTTTCTCACAGTTGCTTTAATGTCACCCTGCTGAAAAATCCAGCTAAAACCAGCCTAACATGGTCAGGCTGGTTTTAGCTGGTCTCCCAGCCTGGTCATAGCTGGTTTTTCAGGCTGGTTTAAGAGGGGTTTTGAACACTTTTTAGCTGGTCTTAGCTGGTCGGTGTTGGTCTTAGCTGGTCGGTGTTGGTCTTAGCTGGTCGGTGTTGGTCTTAGCTGGTCGGTGTTGGTCTTAGCTGGTCGGTGTGGTTTTAGCTGGTCAGTGTGGTCTTAGCTGGTCAGTGTGGTTTTAGCTGGTCAGTGTGGTTTTAGCTGGTCAGTGTGGTTTTAGCTGGTCAGTGTGGTCTTAGCTGGTCAGTGTGGTTTTAGCTGGTCAGTGTGGTCTTAGCTGGTCAGTGTTGGTCTTAGCTGGTCAGTGTGGTCTTAGCTGGTCAGTGTTGGTCTTAGCTGGTCAGTGTGGTCTTAGCTGGTCAGTGTGGTCTTAGCTGGTCAGTGTTGGTCTTAGCTGGTCAGTGTGGTCTTAGCTGGTCAGTGTGGTCTTAGCTGGTCAGTGTTGGTCTTAGCTGGTCAGTGTGGTCTTAGCTGGTCAGTGTGGTCTTAGCTGGTCAGTGTGGTCTTAGCTGGTCGGTGTGGTTTTAGCTGGTCAGTGTGGTCTTAGCTGGTCAGTGTGGTTTTAGCTGGTCAGTGTGGTTTTAGCTGGTCAGTGTGGTCTTAGCTGGTCAGTGTGGTTTTAGCTGGTCAGTGTGGTCTTAGCTGGTCAGTGTTGGTCTTAGCTGGTCAGTGTGGTCTTAGCATGGAATCTGATTGATTTGTAATTAGGTAAGATGTTCACCAGCTTTGCTAGGCTGGGAGACCAGCTAAAACAAGCAGACCACCAACTTCCAGTCCAGATTGGGAAACCAGCTTGATCAGCTAAACCAGGCTGGGAGACCAGCAAAAACCAGGCAGCTGAACACCAGCTAAACCAGGCTGGGAGACCAGCTTGACCAGCTAAACTTGGAGACCAGCTAAAACCAGCTGAACACCAGCTAAGCCAGGCTGTGAAACCTGCAAAAACCAGTTAAATCAGGCTGGGGGACCAGCTAATACCAGCTAAACCAGGCTGGGAGACCAGTTTGACCAGCTAAACCAGGCTGGGAGACCAGTTTGACCAGCTACTTCCAGGTTAATCCAGCTAAAACCATCCAACCATTTTAGGCTGGTTTTAGCTGGATTTTTCAGCAGGGCAGGCACAGCTTATAATATTCACAGTATTAATTCAAATGTGTCCTATCATATCAAACTCAAATGTTAATAGTTTTGCAGTGCATACACTTTTCCTGGTAGGTAAAATGGCTTATCTGCTGCCCTAGCACAATCGGTGTGTGAGGTGATATTTGGGGCTCTGTATCATCATGACGGGGCTCGCGGTGTGCTGCGGGACAGTGAACTCCATCAAGTCTCTGTGGGAAACCAGGATAAAGAAAAGCAAAGATGAACTGAAGAAGGAGGGCGAACAGAGAGACAGGAGAGCAGTGGGTAGGTACGTGCACTACTGTCAAGTATTCCATGGAAATCATAATGGTTCTTAACTACTGGGTCATGACCTAGAAAAAGGGTTGCAGGTCTCTAAATAACAACCATAAAATCAGGAATAGTTAGGATACTTTTCATCAACAAAGGTCAAATTGGACTGGTTCTCCTACTTGGTAGAAGCTAGTCAAATTAGACAGATGGCAAGTTGGCAACATGGAAAAGTTACATTACAGGACCTCATCCTTAAAAACCATGAGCTAAATGTGATTTTCGGGTTTAGTACTGGGTTGGATCGATGTCGACACAATGTCCAATGTAAAATCTAAAGCAAAACCAGTTGAGAACCACTTCAGACTGTGCTTTTTTTCTACCCCAAAACTGCCATTAACATTAAATTAGTATTAAGAATTTTTTTTTAATAGTTCAAAATCTTTGGCGTAGGTTAACAGGTGCCTGGGAGGATCGTATCACTTTGGCTAAGCTAAAGGAAAAAGTTGTGACTGAGGAAGGACGTGTCATCCTTCGGATTGAAAAGGAGGAGTGGAAGGTGAGGCTCTTTGTGATTTGTACTTTGTGAGTTTGAGCTCACTATCATATTAGAAGTCAGTAAACAATGCTGTTATCTAGAAAGATGGGCGTTTTAAGGCAAATAAGGCTGTTTCCACTGAAATTACCTGGAACAATATGTTTGTTTTTCCCCCAGACCTGTTGCTGTCTGCATTTTCATCGCGGTCTAATGTACTGTGAAGATTAGGCAAATTAGTCTGGTGATGTAGGACTGTGCGTGACTTTCCAGTTCCCACTGGATTTCGTCCTCTGCATATAAGCTTAATAAAGCCTGAACCTCCTTGTCGGTCAATCGGGTTGTATTTTTTAAACTCCATTGTTCGAATGCAAACAACTCTTACTGCACGTGCCGCAACAGACTTTTAAAAATGGTGGTTGAAATAAAATGCTCCGTGGAGTCAACTAATCAAAATGTTGCGTGAACTCAACCAATCAGCATGTTCAGCGCCCAAATCCCACCCTGAAACTTAAAAGAGGGGGAAATTTTTACCTGGAACTTCATTTAGACCGTGGTCCCTGCGGTCGAAACATACAGAGAACCACCCCAAAGTTCCTAGTTCCTGGGAAAAGTTTCTGCGGTGGAAACGCGGCTTAAGTCTTATCCCAAAGGGGTGGTCAAAGGACTTGCACTCTTGAGGTTTACACTCGGCAGGGGTGTCCTATCCTGTTCCTGGGGGGTCAGATTACAGCAAGCAAAGGGTTACCTTAAATCAGCTTCGGAGGTTTCTGGTAATCCTGAAGTCAATGACTAGCAGGTTCAGGTGTTTAAGGTTGGAGCTAAAGTTTTCAGGATTATCATCATCCAACAGTTCATGATTAAATTGTAGACTCAGAGACAGGGCTAAGGGTGCGGTTTGGGACAGGATTTGGGGCAAGGGTGTCAAATCCTGCTTCTGGAGGGCCAAGCTCCTACAGAGGTTAGCTTCAACCTGCTCCAACACGCCTGCCTGGACAGTAATTTTAAAGGCCTTGACTGAGTGGTTCAGGTGTGTTTGGGGTTGGAGCTAATGCCGTATTCGAGACAAGTTTGGATGTGGGAATATCCCAATTGACATGTCCCACTTCAGACCTCAGTGAGTTCCAGTCCATCACACATCAAGTTCACATGTTGACAACATGATGTCGCCATAACACAACAAGAGCTTTTCGTGTTTTTGCTTTGAAAACAGCTGATGAAAAAAAAATTAAGTCATCATTATATAAACTTAATGTCTAATGTTAAAGTTTGTTTTTACATTTGACATAAGCTTGAAGATATGCTCGACTTGCCGCACTCTTGGAAGTGACGCGCCTCGCTGAGGTCAGGGTTGATCGATCTGCCCTGAGATAACAGGTTGAACGTCCGAGTGGAGTTCGACACATTATTTCCTAGTAGTAGGTGGGGAAAATCCAAATTCCAAGCTGTCTAGAATGCAGCATAAACTCTACAGGATAATGACCCTCAAGAAGCAGGGTTGGACTCCCCTGACTTAGGGCAATTATTCTGAAAGAGTTCATACTTTTAATTGGTCAAGGACAATACTACTGCCCAGATATTTGCAGATAAATCAGTCATCTTCATTTATACAAAAAAATATATTGAGTGTTTGGTCTTCACTCTTGGCACCTTTCTAGACTCTTCCCCCAGCTCTGGTCCAACTCTCCCAAATTCAAGAATGGCAGTTACACCGAACAGGACTTCAAAGAATCCCACGGTTCATCTCGAGCTTTGAGAATCTCATAGTGTTGGACTTGTCTCGTAATTCAGTCACAGAGATTCCCAAAGAGATTGGTCAGTAACAAAATGGGTGGCATCTGAACAAACTTTGATGAATTTCTTTAGTCAAAGTAACTCTCAGATATGTTCTTATAACCAACAGGCAAACTGACTCGGTTAAGAGAGCTGTTGTTGAGCTATAACAGGGTGAGCTACGTACCAGAAGAACTTGGTTGTTGTGAAAATCTGGAGAAACTGGAACTTGCAATGAATCGAGATCTTGATGAGCTTCCCCCTCAGGTTTTAATAACACTGAATGCCTATACACTGCATATTTTGTCTACATATCCCTATATACCAATCACCTGTATTTTCTCTAATCTGAATTTACCTTAGTTTAGCAATCTAAAGAAGCTGCATCACTTGGACCTCTCCATGAACCAATTCACCACCATTCCAGATTGTGTGGTCAACCTTCCTTCTCTCGAGTGGCTAGACATGGGCAGCAACATGTTGGAGAGTTTGCCAGACGATATTCACAGGTAAAATACTATTTGGTCTGTCATTGCCTAATAAAACCAAGACTTTGTAATAGATCTGATGACCTTTATGTCACGTTTTAATCTAGAATGGAGAAACTTCACACCCTGTGGCTCCCGAGAAATGAACTAGAGTACCTGCCAGACAACATCAGTCGCATGCAAAGCCTGGACACACTAGTTCTGAGCAAAAATAAACTACGAGACATTCCTCCGCTTATGGAGGGCATGAGTAACCTCAGGTAATTTGTAGAACGTTATTAGAGACCAATGAAGCAAAACAGTGATTCTATAAGAGCGACTAAGGCTTAGAGTATTTCACGCAAATATGCAAATGAAAATTCTCTGAGGACTGATTTGCAACGCATTGGCGAAGCATTCATGTCCACATATTTTACAATTATGACCACTAAGCTTAAAATGCTCATTCTGCAGGTTTGTGAATTTCCGAGACAACCCTTTGACGTATGACGTGACGCTTCCTGATTTAAAAGAGGATGTAGACGAGGAAGAGAATGACAGGGAGATGTTTGGTCGAGAGTTCATGCACTACTACATCCAAGAAGCCCGGAAAAGAGGTTATGCCATACTCAATATGCATTGTGCGCTAAGCGTGTAGCAGAACTTTATTATAAAACATTATATAAATAAAACAGAACTGGAATGAAAGCCTTAAGAGCCTCTTAATGACCAACTTTTGCGTTAAATGTCTATTGCAGGATCGCAAACTTTCACGTCAGTGCTAAATCTGACGCTGAACGGCGTGTCAGAGACTGCATCGTCTTTGTGACTTGCATGCTGGCTTCTGTCTGCTCATCTGCCTTTTGGCCTGATCTTCCGGTCCATCGTGTCAAGTATCGTCCCCCCAAGTCCTGTGATGAACGCTTCTTTCTTTTATATGTTTTGTTGTCTGTCATTTGTTGGAGTTGCTTCTTCTTGCTAGTATGTCATAACTAATGTTTGTGGATGAACTACAATAAAAAAATCCATAAACATTGATCAAATAAAATGACGGATGTGTGTCCTGCACTTGTGCTTGTTTGTCTTAAGAATCTCTATTCTGATTGGCTGTGGGAATGGCAGTTAGTAACACATTCTCCAATGACACATCTCTGCTTGTGTAGTATCTCAGACTGGTTTCAAAGCCTTTTTGCTGGAGGTAATGCACTCTTCCGTGGTCAATCAGATGCTTACAAAGCCGTCCGATCTGTTCCCGATCTTCAACTGACATCAAACTGCAAAGAAGGAATGTTTACAAATGAAATCATGACTGTAACATACAGGGTTCATACACATTTCTACCAATACATTTCCATGACTTAAGAAAATATTCAGGACCTAACCTACCATGAAAGTCTGTGTATACACGTAAAATAAGAAAAATCCATGTTCAAATGTCAAATCATAGCCTAACTAATTAACGTACATCTATATGGTTCAATGCAAAATAAACGCTGACACGCCAGTAAAACGGTTAGATAAAATAGTCTGGATTAACACACATCAATGGGAGGCAACAATGATAAATAAGTAAATAAAAGTGTCCAGTGACACTGACCGTAACTTTACACGGTGGAAGTGCCAGAGACAAACTTTTGGAATACAAAATTGGGTAACTAACAGCTTTGCCTCCTAGTATTTACCATTCATCTCTTTGGAAAACCATCAATCATTAATAAGATAACGTCCCTTTTTGATTTTTTTTTCTTTTTTTTTTCCTGCAATTTACACCTATACAAACTGCAAATGCCAGACGTTCCCTCATGCCAGGTAGCCTAGAAATTTAGACGCACCCTAGCGGCAGAAAATGTATCTTGATGTGGGTCTGGCTTGTCAGGCTACATGCCAGGGTCAGAAATGAACTTTTCAATTAAGGGGCTCCTTGCAATTGATTTCCAAGAGCATTTTACTTATTTATAAGTGCAATTTTTAATGATTACCTTTGTTACTTAAAGTTAACCAATTACTTAAATCAATCAGAATACTAAACTGTTACCAATAACATTATCATTAACAAAAGCCATCTTTACACTGCAAAGGTGGAACAGAAGCTGAATCTGAAATAGCTTAAATGTTTATTTACACAGACTGTTAAATGTTACTCAAATTATAAAATGAACAGGAACTCTTCACAGAGTCATTGTCAGTTATTGATATGCTCTTGATATTGTAGGCTTATAATGATTTGTCGATTAATAGATCCATAAAAAATTGTGTTTGGGGAAACTGCACGTCATATTCTGACTACACAGATAAAACTACAAACATTTACTAATTTTTTTAATGCTTTTTATGCATTAGAAAAATGAAGACTTTGTGTGTTCTTACCAGCATGATGAATAAATTATATTAACCGGAATAAACTACCGGTATACAGAAAGGGAGCAGAGAATGTGACCGATCATGAAGCTGTCCATAACTTGGGTTTAGCGCGAGTTTAAGCGCTCTCACAAACACTCCCGTTAAAATCACGGAAAGCTGACGACACTGCAAAATAAATCTCTTACATCTGCACTTTGTTGTTTATGACTTATGTTTATGACAAGAGAATTCACAGGTTTCAGTAAGAATTCAGTCGGAGTGCGCGCACACTGAACAAAACTCTTTTCAGCGATGGCTAATCTGAACGCCTCTGATTGGCCATCACGTTTGACAGAAACGCGTGACTCAATGACTTTTACAGGTTTTTCATGACCGTATGAACCCTGAACATAATACTTATTGGTCGATCAGCAGAAAAACTCACCCGTTGAGGGTATCTGGCAGAGCTTCCTCGCTCATCTCATGTTCTTCCTCTTCATCTGTTTTAAGTTCACTTGTTTTTTCTGTTATCTTGGAGCTGAATTTTCTCATCCCGCAAGTGGCCCAGCTTGACATGCGCTGAAAAGCAGCAAACTCTTCCGGTCCAAGACCTTTCTGCCTGAAGAACTCTTTTCCCACGTAGTGGCTCCAGTCGCAACGGTGGTGGCAGCAGAGAGCGATGGCCAGTCCTGACACTTTGAGTTCTTCACCAGTTTCCCTGCCTTCGGTTGAGGGAACAGGCTTCATATCATCACCAGCACCCTCCGTCCGATTAAGTTTTACACGCTTGGTTGGAGGGCCATCATCTTTGTCAATGCAGTTGTGCTCAAATAAACACCGAAGGGCCAGATCTGTAAAGACAAGTTGATACTACATCAATCTTGCAGGACTGATACCATGATGACATTTATCAAGTTTATTGTATTCTAGTCTACCAGTTGCTGCACCACAGAGGTGCTTCCCAACACCAATAACAGGAAGTCGCTTTTCTCTCAGGAGAGGAACTTTCCCTGAAAGGTACAAGGAGGAAATATTATTTATGAGAAGATCAAAGAAATATTAACACCATAAGGACCTGCTTGAGAAGCTTACTCACGTAAATCAAGGTGCTGGATATCAACCTGAAGCCTATCAAATGTCGAGTCTGCATTTTTGTGCTTGCCATCTACCTTAAAAACACATCAAATTCAAATTGAACCCCACTTCCGAGCAAAAAGAATCATATTTTGCTGTATTTGAGGAAAGGATAGCTTCATGCAAAGGACACCACACCTTAAAGCGAGTGCTGGACCTTTCCACAAGTAGAAAATGGACATTTTCAGCTGCTTTAAGAGCAATGTGAATCCAATGGGACAGTTTTCCTTTCCCTGCTCCAAACTCTATGTAGCATCTGTTTGGGCTGAGCAGTTCCAAAACCTCCATGTTTCCAAGAATCGAGGCCTGTGAAATCAGATATTATGAACATGCTTGAAAATAATAAAGACCATTTATGCAAAGCAAGGATGGGCAACTTCAGTCCTGGTCTGGGTTAGCTCCACCCCTTTTTTATGCCCTTCCCTCCATCTTGTTCACTCAGATGTATGTCATTGCTACCGTAGCAGTAGTGCCCACTATTGGCGGAACCCTTGCAATGTGTTTTAAATGGAACGCCCTAAACCCTTGATCACTTGAAATCTGCAATAGAGTCGATTTATTATTTACAGTTTTTTCCCTATGAATTTGTTTCACGCACAATTCTATAGGCCTGTATGCATGTTTGGGTTGTTGGAGAAAATACAAAAATGTACACAAATGATGACTAGCACGTAACTAGTTCAAGTTCACATTTACGTCATTTTGTGCAGATATCATTTGTAATATTATGTTTATTTTGTATCTGATTAATCTCATATAGGATGCATTTCTTTGAGTTAAATAACCTGCTAGCAAAGGGGATCAGTTTACCGGTGTTCATTCAGCAATGCACGACTAATAATAATTTGGGACTGTCATATTACATAACATTATAATGAGAACACTATCGTAATAAATCGTGAATCCTTTGGGTTCAGTTGCAGTGTTTTATTAAATTATCAATCACATTGACTCATTTTACAATATGAGTAAATTGACATCCCCAGGCTAAAGTGTACATATTGAGTAGACTCGAAATCGAGGGGTTGAGGGTCTGTCTAAATAAGCTTCCCTCGCCCACTTGACGAAGTTGAACACGCTTCAAAATGGCGGTGGGGAGTCTCCAGAGGGAAAGCGTTTGGGTAAGTTTGCGAATGTATGTCTAAAAGAGGAGTTAAACGCAGCCTAGAAAGTGTTGGATTACAAATTTAAGAATCTGTTTAAGGTCCGCTGACCTGACATAAAATGACTGAGATGAAGTTCATTGTATTTACAGTTGTGGTTATTGGCACCCCTGGTAAATATGATCAAATATGGCTGTAAAAATAAATCTGCATTGTTTATCCTTTTAATCTTTTATTTTAAAAAAATCACAAAAATCTAACCTTTCATTGAAGTAAAACAAATAAAAGTAGGGGGTAAATCACATTATGAAATAAATGCTTTTCTACAAAAGACGTTGGCCATAATTATTGGCACCCCTTTATTAAATACTTTTTGCAACTTCTTTTTGCCAAGATAACAACTCTGAGTCTTGTTCTATAATGCCTGATGAGTTTGGAGAACACCTGACAAGAGATCAGAGACCATCCTTCAGAATCTCTCCAGATTCCCAGAATCAGAATCCCAGAATTGCTTCTCCTCTTCAGTTCACCTCATTCATTTTCTATAGGGTTCATGTCAGGGAACTGGGATGGCCATGGCAGAAGCTTCATTTTGTGCTCAGTGACACATTTGTGTGTTGATTTTGATGTTTGTTTAGGATCATTGTCCTGATGAAAGATCCAACCATGGCCCGTTATATGATTTCTAGCAGAGGGTGTCAGGTTTTGATTTTTTATCTGATGGTATTCACTAGAATCGATGATACCATGTATCTGAACAAGATGTCCAGGACCTCCAGCAAAAAAATAGGCCCACAACATTAAAGATCCAGCTGTATTTTTAACCATGGCCATGGGGTACTTTTTATCCTTGTTTGCACCAAACACATCTAGTGGGTTTTCTGCCAAAAAGCTTTTTTTTTTTTTTTCATCTGACCACAGAACCAGGTCCCTTTTAAAGTTCCAGTTGTGTCTGACAACTGAATATGCTGGAGTTTGTTTCTGGATGAGCAAGAAGGATTTTTCTTGAATCCCTCCCAAACAACATGTGGTGATGTAGGGGTTGTTTGATTTTTTTAAAGGCTTTCTGGCCCCAATACTCAACTAATCTTTGCAATTCTCCATCTGTGATCCTTGGAGAGTAAAGAGGAGAATTGAAAAGATTAGTTGGGCGACTCAAACTTTCCTCTTCGCCGTGTATTAAGACAATATATACACACGTCCTCTTCTAGGATTTGTAACATCTTTAGTTGATTGGAACTTCTTAATTATTGCCCTGATGGTGGAAATGTTTTACAGCCATCTTTGATCATATTTACCAGGGGTGCCAATAATTCTGACCACCACTGTAGAATTTTAAGGTATAGATGATGACATTAAATGAATGATTCTGTTAAGCAACGTTTCCAGCAAGAGTTTTCTGATTATCGCTGTCTTTTCCCCCTGTCTTTAATGGCTATTGGAGCCCCTGCAACATTCTTTGAATAGTTCTTCTGATTGGATTAGGACTGGTCACACTCGAGAGTCTGGGGTGGGTTGCTAAAACTGTATTTTGCATGCTTTAAGGTTGTCAGCCAGGTGCTTTGTCTCCATTTCTAAGCACTGCCCCCTAAACATTGACATAAACTGTTGGACTTGATGACTGCAACCAACAACCAACAGAACAATCTCAAAAAAGAATTCTGCTGAGGATACAACCGAGTCTCCTGGTCTTCGCTAATGAGTTTCCTACAAAAGCTACAGGCAGGTGAGTTATCATCAGGGTTGGAGCAAAACTCTTCAGGACAGTGGCCCTCAAGAACTGAAGTTGCCCATCCCTGATATAAAGTACAGTATGTATAGTTTGGCAGTTCTGGAATGATTTACCTGTTGCTTGAGGTGTTTAAAAGCAGAATCTCCATTCTTTGGGTCATTTAGAGGCTCATATAGAGCCGAATGTGAGAGTGTTTTTTCAACGAGTTTGGTATTTAGACCTGAGGAAAACATACCTCATAATTACATACAGATGACATCAATCCCTCCAACATCAAATCTTATTTTCCTTATTTGTACATAATGTCTTTTGGCATCAAATTAATGAATAACATAAACAGATTTGATAGTCGTGATAATGACAGCTGCTTACCTTGTAATGCAGTTTTGAGTTTCACAACCAACTCATCCAATTCCTCTTTGGATCGATCAGCAATGGATATCTGCTGCATTAATACATCATTAAGCACTTATCTTCTTTAAAGGCATGTTATTTAGATTTATGCTCTCATATGATCACCTCTTCTATGGTTTCGTCTTCATTTGCACACCCAGCATTGATGTCCTTCACATAATAAATCTAATAAATAAAACATAGCAGTTATTAGCACAAGAACTGTGCTATGAAATGTACTCTTGATAGATAAGGGTTGGTGGAGATATTCACGTACAGGTTTTGGCTTCTCCTTCGAGTTACATTTCTTCAGGTGTTTAGCCAAATTATCTTCAAAAACAGTGCTGTTTAGAACAGGAGAGATGGTTTTTGAATATAACAAATTCTACAACGCTGTTTGTGAATGTCCTGTATATGTGATACAACGCTCAGAAAGACGCGCACACAGACAGTGTGCCAGAATCGAGTTCTCTTTCGCACTTGAACCTGAACGAACAACAGCGAGCACAGTTATGCCAAAATGCCCGTTTTGTCGAGTATTCTTATAAGAGCAGTCTTAAATGAGTTAAAGGAACACGCCAATGATATTACGCAGCGCCTGAAAATAGGCTAACTTCAGTCAACATAACCAACGTGACAACCTGCTTGCACAGGGAGCGTGCTGGGGACTATTTTCTGGCGCTGTGTAAAATATCATTGCGCCGCTGCACCCATGGTACGGCACAAAGTTCCTTGATTGTTACACAGGAATGAGAGTATAGTTCCTAGCCATATCGGTCTAGAAAATCACAACTTTTCATTTTCCGTCGGTCTTAGTACACAATGTAACTATACACATCACAACATGTAAGTAGTGAAATGTTGGCGTTGTTTTGTCACTTATTGAGCAGTAAGCTAGCTGGAGCCATTTACCTCCAGTCTTTGTGCTAAGCTAGGCTAGCGGTGTGTGCGTCAGACAGAGTTATGGCACGCACAGAGATGAGAATGGTATGTATGGACTTATCTAACTCTGGGGGATACGGTGAATAAGCAGAAGTCCCAAAAAGTCGGCGTGTTCCTTTAAATAACGTATTAAATGAACTTAAAGAGTTGTGAGAAAATGAGATGCGCGTGACAGCGCTGTGATGTATGTCATTAATGTTAATCAAAAAAGGTAACAGAAATTTGTAGCTTTAACAAGGATTCATCTGTAAATGTAAATTTATGCAGATAAGAGTGTTTGATAACTTTATTCAATTTCTGCATATCGATAATATATAAAGGTCAAAGGTAAATATGACTTATTATAATGGATTTACCTGAAGATTGTTTTAAGTTCACTTAAATAAACGTAATAAAAGAAATGTTGAAATGTATAGCTTTCAATTATACTGTAATGTTGAATGTCTATCATTAATGTTTAAAAAATCTATTTCATAGAGACTTCCATAATAGTATTAGTATCAGTGATACTGGCCTTTATAAAAAATATGTCATCACAACAAATATTTAAAATATACCGTCTTTAAGTTGTTTCTACATTAATTTGGAGAGTAACTGTGAAATTATTACAATATAAAAAATGCAGATGTTTTTAATCGCGATTAATTACAGAAATGTGTGATCAATTAGTTATTCTTTTAATCGTTTGACAGCACTAATATATATATATATATATATATATACACACACTCACCTAAAGGATTATTAGGAACACCTGTTCAATTTCTCATTAATGCAATTATCTAATCAACCAATCACATGGCAGTTGCTTCAATGCATTTAGGGGTGTGGTCCTGGTCAAGACAATCTCCTGAACTCCAAACTGAATGTCAGAATGGGAAAGAAAGGTGATTTAAGCAATTTTGAGCGTGGCATGGTTGTTGGTGCCAGACGGGCCGGTCTGAGTATTTCACAATCTGCTCAGTTACTGGGATTTTCACGCACAACCATTTCTAGGGTTTAGAAAGAATGGTGTGAGAAGGGAAAAACATCCAGTATGCGGCAGTCCTGTGGGCGAAAATGCCTGGTTGATTCTAGAGGTC
This sequence comes from Romanogobio albipinnatus, assembly GCA_023566225.1. Taxonomy (NCBI): domain Eukaryota; kingdom Metazoa; phylum Chordata; class Actinopteri; order Cypriniformes; family Gobionidae; genus Romanogobio; species Romanogobio albipinnatus. The sequence continues at coordinate 7,119,192 of CM042263.1, forward strand.
AGAGGAGAATGGGCCGACTGATTCAAGCTGATAGAAGAGCAACTTTGACTGAAATAACCACTCGTTACAACCGAGGTATGCAGCAAAGCATTTGTGAAGCCACAACACGCACAACCTTGAGGCGGATGGGCTACAACAGCAGAAGACCCCACCGGGTACCACTCATCTCCACTACAAATAGGAAAAAGAGGCTACAATTTGCACAAGCTCACCAAAATTGGACAGTTGAAGACTGGAAAAATGTTGCCTGGTCTGATGAGTCTCGATTTCTGTTGAGACATTCAGATGGTAGAGTCAGAATTTGGCGTAAACAGAATGAGAACATGGATCCATCATGCCTTGTTACCACTGTGCAGGCTGGTGGTGGTGGTGTAATGGTGTGGGGGATGTTTTCTTGGCACACTTTAGGCCCCTTAGTGCCAATTGGGCATCGTTTAAATGCCACGGCCCACCTGAGCATTGTTTCTGACCATGTCCATCCCTTTATGACCACCATGTACCCATCCTCTGATGGCTACTTCCAGCAGGATAATGCACCATGTCACAAAGCTCGAATCATTTCAAATTGGTTTCTTGAACATGACAATGAGTTCACTGTACTAAAATGGCCCCCACAGCCACCAGATCTCAACCCAATAGAGCATCTTTGGGATGTGGTGGAACGGGAGCTTCGTGCCCTGGATGTGCATCCCACAAATCTCCATCAACTGCAAGATGCCATCCTATCAATATGGGCTAAAGAATGCTTTCAGCACCTTGTTGAAAGGCAGTTCTGAAGGCAAAAGGGGGTCAAACACAGTATTAGGATGGTGTTCCTAATAATCCTTTAGGTGAGTGTATATATATATATATATATATATAGGCTACAATCAGAAATATGCATAACACGAACATAAATATGTATCTTTTAAACAACATTACTACTATATCCAGACAGAAGGATATATTGGTTAATTTTTAAAATTCACCTCTTTTAGGTTTCATAGCTGTCATTTTTGTCAACAGTCAGATATGAAAATATAATACTTTGACAAGTACAGCATAATTCACAGTAACATTTCTATCTGACTGTGGTGACAAAGATGGAACTAAAAATCAGTTTGGCAGTCATAATTCATTCACTTCTTGATTTTTAAATATTTTACACGTGATTTTAAATGATTTATTGGATTTCGAACTACTTGAACTGAACTACAAGTTTCACGTTTACACTTCTGACTACAGAAACCTCTCCAAACTTTACTGAGAAAGCTCTTACTGTTTTGGGTCCAAAGGACAGGGGATTCGTTTTCTCTCACTCTCTTCTCCCTATATGAAAATGACAAAGTTTAAGCACACAGTTACTTATTTGATAAACTAGTATTAATGGGCGCAGAAGAAGAAGCGCATTCATTCAGAGCAGGATAACATGGACATTATAACGTATTTTCATTAACATACAGCATTTGCATGTTCCCCGCAGAATGTTTTCCCACTTCCAACAATCATCTTGCAGTATCGTTTCTTTTTTACTACATAAAAAGCACATCGCCCAGGTAAAGGCGCTGACACGCCGTCCGCAGTGGAGCCCTCCATACTGATGACGCAGCTGACCAACTTCCGCAAGACATTTCAAAATAAGAGACATGAACCAAAAATGTATGTTTGTGAAATGATACATACACACACTACCAGTCAAAATTTTGGAAACATTAAGGTTTTTTAATGTTTTCGAAAGTAGTCTCTTAATCTCACCAAGGCTGCATTTATTTGATCAAAAAAACATATTTTTTTTATTTTAATATATTTTAAAATACAATTTATTTCTGTGATTCAAAGCTGAATTTTCAGCCATCATTTCAGAAAACATTCTAATATGGTGATTTGCTGCTCAAAAAACATTTATTATTATTATTATCAATGTTGAAAACAGTTGTGTACAAATTTTTTCATGATTATTTAATGACTAGAAAGTTGAAAAGAACAGCATTTATCTAAAATAGAAAGCTTTTGTAACATTGTACTACCGTTCAAAAGTTTTGGGTCGGTATGAATTATTATTTTTATTTTATTTTGGGAAAGAACTTAAAGAAATTAATACATTTATTCAGCAAGGATGCATTAAAGGTCCCGTTCTTCGTGATACCATTGTTCAAACTTTAGTTAGTGTGTAATGTTGCTGTTAGAGCATAAATAATACCTGTAAAATTATAAAGCTCAAAGTTCAATGCCAAGCGAGATATTTTATTTAACAGAAGTTCCCTTTCAAAGCCTACAGCGAACGGCCGGTACTTCTACATCCTGGTACTTCCTTCATAAATGACGTCAGTAGAACAGTAGAACAGACTAACCTCCGCCCACAAGAATACGCGAAAAAAAGGGGGCGTGGTCTTGTTGCTGTCCAACGTGGAGAAGAGGAAGTGTCGCGTGGAGAAAAGGAAGTGGTGCGTTTGAGTGTGTTTGTCGCCATGGCGTCGAGACGCTGTTATTTTCATCCCGGAGTCAAATCACCTTTGTTTGGCTTTCCCAGGGACGCTGTAGAGATCATTAAGCGCATACATCTCCCGTTAAGAGGCGTGACCTTTCCACGTTCGCTAAGCTGCGGTCAAATCACAACACAGGAACCATGACACGTTTGCTAAGCTGCGGTCAAATCACAACACGGGAACCGCTGGCACAATCAGAACTCGTTACGTATTTCTGAAGGAGGGACTTCATAGAACAAGGAACTCATCAGCCGTTTTTAGGAGAGTGAAAACAGCGGTGTACAGATGAGTAAATTGTGTGAAAAATACTGTGTTTTTTTACACGCCAAACATGAACACATGTTATATTGCACACTGTAAACACAATCAAAGCTTCAAAAAAACACGAAGAACGGGACCTTTAAATTGATCAAGTGACAGTATAGACATTTATACTGTTGCAAAAGCTTTATATTTCAGATAAGTGCTGTTCTTTTGAACTTTTAATTCATTAAATAATCCTGAAACAAATTGTACACAACTGTTTTCAACATTGATAATAATAATACGTTTCTTGAGCAGCAAATCGGCATATTAGAATGATTTCTGAAGGATCATGTGACACTAAAGAAAGACTGGAGTAATGATGCTGAAAATATAGCTTTGAAACTCAGACATAAATTGCATTTTAAAATAGAAAAGAAGTTATTTTAAATTGTAAAATATATATTTTTAACAATAATACTATTTTGCTTTATTTTTGATCAAATAAATGCAGCCTTGGTGAGATTAAGAGACTACTTTCAAAAACATTAAAAAAAACGTAAGGTTTCAAACTTTTGACTGGTAGTATATAATTATTATTATTAGTAGTAGTAGTAGTATTATTATTATTATTATTATTATTATTAGTAGTAGTAGTAGTAGTATTATTATTATTAGTAGTAGTAGTAGTAGTAGTAGTATTATTATTATTATTATTATTATTAGTAGTAGTAGTAGTAGTAGTAGTAGTAGTAGTAGTAGTAGTATTATTATTATTATTATTATTAGTAGTAGTAGTAGTAGTAGTAGTAGTAGTATTATTATTAGTATTATTATTATTATTATTATTATTAGTAGTAGTAGTAGTAGTAGTAGTAGTAGTAGTAGTAGTAGTAGTATTAGTATTAGTATTATTATTATTAGTATTATTATTATTAGTAGTAGTAGTAGTAGTAGTAGTAGTAGTAGTAGTATTATTATTATTATTATTATTATTATTATTATTATTATTATTATTAGTAGTAGTAGTAGTAGTAGTGATATTAGTATAGACTTTTAACTGTTTTTGTCGAAACCGGAAGTGCATAGTCATCATTTGTTTTGTCAGTCAGCTGTTCGTTCACACACTGCTGTGTGATCATGTTTGTGTTTGCGTTCATTTCGCGAGCGGCGGCACGCGCGCATTCTGTGTGTAGTTGCACAACAGATTGTCAAGATGTTTGTGGAAGATGTTTGTAAAGAACTTTGCACTATTAGGAAAGACCCACATGTGTGAGTTACACAAACAGGAAGCGTGCATCACATGCTTTGTCAAATCTATGATAAAGCATAATTTATGGCAGTCTTTTTTTATGTATTTACTTTTTATTCCGGAGTGACTCTGGATTAGGGATGTTAGCGTGTCTCGAACCTCAAGTCATGCTTTAACTTTCAAAAACAGGCAAGTCTTTTTTTATATTACTTTTTTAAAGTAAAACATTTGAATATTTCTAATAAATTGAAATGTAGCTATAGAAAGTGGATTATTTATACAGCTAGGCTATAGTATATTTTGATTTTATTATGCTGCTTTGCATATATCTCCGAGTATTTTTGACTGCAGCTCATGGTCAAATTCTCACCTAATTCGTAAAGTCATAAGTCATAAACCCACATCCTGCAGTGCTGACAAGATCTCCAATGCTTCGACCTAAATGAATTAAAAGAGTCCGTGTATAGAAACGTTTCTAGGCTTTGCATAAGGGTTATCTAGTTTTATCGTTTTAAGTCTCAAGCAATAAAATGAAGACAGGTTGATCAAGTTGAAAACTCCCGGTGATGTTTATCTCAGACAAGTTTGTGCCCAGACTTGAGAGGTCTAGCAAGTCACGTGACAGTAACATAATTATTAACAACATCTTTAATTATGTATACGGTCAGATTTTATCTTCACTCAAGCCATATAGGCGTACAAAAGCACCGCGCTTTCATAACTTTGTGGTGTAACTTGTTCTTTGAAGGAAAAAAAGGTTATTACCTCAGCTTTTGGATTAATAAATGCCGTCGATAGTCTATCGATCTAGTTGTCTTGGAAACAATCAGGTGATTTTTATCTGTCAATTCCCATTTTTATTCGGTTAAATTGTGGTTTAGACCTAGTTTGACGTAAATATGCCCGTTTCCTTTAGGCTACTGACCTATATTCAACACAAAGAAAGCTTTATGGTTTTACCAAACGGTTATTGTGTTAAAAGTGACGTTGTTAATCTGCATACCAAGACATTTTTCTTTCTTGGTTGGTCCAGTGGCTGTTGTACGTCGACGTCTGAACCCTGTAAAGCCTGACATATGAAATTAATTTAATTAAATAAATTGCATATAAAAGTGATTCTATAATTGGAGACACATTTAGCAAAAATTAAGGGGGAAAACGATTCACTAACCAAGGTTGCCAACTTTTAAGTTCAGGTTGGAGTGAGATGGACACAAATACGATTTTGATCTTGATTCAGTATGAATTCATATGTACACTCACCTAAAGGAGTATTAGGAACACCATACTAATGTGTTTGACCCCCTTTCACTCTCAGAACTGCCTTAATTCTATGTGGCATTGATTCAACAAGGTGCTGAAAGCATTCTTTAGAAATGTTGGCCCATATTGATAGGATAGCATCTTGCAGTTGATGGAGATTTGTGGGATGCACATCCAGAGCATGAAGCTCCCGTTCCACCACATCCCAAAGATGCTCTGTTGGGTTGAGATCTGGTGACTGTGGGGGCCATTTTAGTACAGTGAACTCATTGTCATGTTCAAGAAACCAATTTGAAATGATTTGAGCTTTGTGACATGGTGCATTATCCTGCTGGAAGTAGCCATCAGAGGATGGGTACATGGTGGTCATAAAGGGATGGACATGGTCAGAAACAATGCTCAGGTAGGCCGTGGCATTTAAACGATGCCCAATTGGCACTAAGGGGCCTAAAGTGTGCCAAGAAAACATCCACCACCAGCCTGCACAGTGGTAACAAGGCATGATGGATCCATGTTCTCATTCTGTTTACGCCAAATTCTGACTCTACCATCTGAATGTCTCAACAGAAATCGAGACTCATCAGACCAGGCAACATTTTTCAAGTCTTCAACTGTCCAATTTTGGTGAGCTCGTGCAAATTGTAGCCTCTTTTTCCTATTTGTAGTGGAAATGAGTGGTACCCGGTGGGGTCTTCTGCTGTTGTGGCCCATCCGCCTCAAGGTTGTGCGTGTTGTGGCTTCACAAATGCTTTGCTGCATACCTCGGTTGTAACGAGTGGTTATTTCAGTCAAAGTTGCTCTTCTATCAGCTTGAATCAGTCGGCCCATTCTCCTCTGACCTCTAGCATCAACAAGGCATTTTCGCCCACAGGACTGCCGCATACTGGATGTTTTTCCCTTTTCACACCATTCTTTGTAAACCCTAGAAATGGTTGTGCGTGAAAATCCCAGTAACTGAGCAGATTGTGAAATACTCAGACCGGCCCGTCTGGTACCAACAACCATGCCACGCTCAAAATTGCTTAAATAACCTTTCTTTCCCATTCTGACATTCAGTTTGGAGTTCAGGAGATTGTCTTGACCAGGACCACACCTCTAAATGCATTGAAGCAACTGCCATGTGATTGGTTGATTAGATAATTGCATTAATGAGAAATTGAACAGGTGTTCCTAATAATCCTTTAGGTGAGTGTATATAGCCTACTGTACATTATATTTGCTTGCATTCATTACTATTCACTATTATTAACATTTTTAAATTCCACAAATAAGTAAGCAGTTATGATCTGCAATATTTTTTGAGCAACTAGACTACATGTATATTTATTAATAAAGAGACATACAGGCACCTAGTGGGTAATGGCATTACAAATGAAAATGTTTATTTTTTCCAGCCACAAAATTACTCTAATTTGCCTCTTTGCATTAGAATTCTCTATTTTATTTTAATGAAACCTTAATTACTACACTAATTGTAATATAAATAATAAAAAATATTAGAATTTTAAGTGGTCATTAACTGACCATCATTATTGCACAAATCGTATTTAGTACCAAAAGATCTCCTCAAAATATTCAATTAATATTATTTAACTAAAATATAGGCTATTTAATTGAAAAATAGTTAAGGTGTATGGTCACATTTGACCACCAATGAGTATAAGTGTGACCAATTAGTGAGGAATACCTGAGGGCTAAATACAAGAAAAACATTATTGTTAACAATGTTGCATCTCCACCACTCTCCATAATAAAACAATACTGTAAATGTGGTTGACGTAATAATCAATGCACACTATGCTGTACTGTTTACCAAAAATTGCTGTAAACACTGTATAGTGAAGCTGTTGTCTATCCGCTTAAACCATTCAAATGTATTGACAGCGCTAGAAGTATTGAGAGCTCCTTGAACCATGTGACCGCGCAAGAGGAAAGCATGTCGCAACTCGGCTGTGGCTTTAACTGTTATGCCACATTAAAGCAGCACTAGGTAACTTTTCAACCTTCATAATATATTTTCAAGACTCTTGTGATGATACATCGACTTACAATAGGTTGAATGACACGTCTGCCATGGCCTGACTGGGTCTGTATCGTTTTTAATCATACTTTTAAACTTCGGGTTTCGGGTAGTAAAAGAACTACAAAATTCGACTGCTTTACGGCATATACATCACTTCCACCATCACCCCCACTTCCTTAAAGGGTTAGTTCACCCAAAAATGAAAATTATGTCATTAATTACTCACCCTCGTGTCGTTCGACACCCGTAAGACCTCCGTTCATCGTCGGAACACAAATGAAGATATTTTTGTTGAAAGCTGATGGCTGAGAAAGGCCTCAGCAAGCCCTCCATAGGGATTCAGTACATTTACACTCACAAGACCCATAAAAGGCACTAAACACGTCATTACAAAGTCCATCTGATGGGTGATATTTTTTTCCAATGGTTATATTTTTAATTATTTTATTAATTGTTTACTCATTGTCATGGATCACAAGATGTTACAGGCCATAACAATATAATATTTGCTGTCTTTTATAGCTGAAAATCACGATTTCTTGTTCTTGTATTATTTCCTTTTCCATCATGTATTATTGCGTAATTAATATATTTTATTTTACTTTAGGTAATATTTCATTTATTGTATTTATAAAAGTTCTAAATAGTCATTTTCCTAATTCTACAACATTAAAATGTTCAAATAGAACTTTTATCTTATAAAAATGTATCCATAAATCATGCGTCAATTCTGGTACCGTACCATACTTTGCCTTTAAATTGGTGTAATAATCTCCAACAACGGCAAGATACAGGAAATTATGTCACTTTCCCTCACTGATATGATTTTAAGCACTGAAAGGTGCGTGTGCTCTCTGAGAAAATATTTAATCTAAAAAGTTCTTACACCAAGAGTTATTTTTATTTTTTATTATTATTAGTTATTCTCCGTAAAAATGGCGTTTGGGGGTAAAATGTGTGTTTTTTTGGCAGGGTTGCCTGCTAAAATTTGCATTCCACTGTCTAAATATCACATAATTGGGGTCGCTTCAACCCGCGGACATGGAAAAACAGCCTGCGGGAAAACCGCGGACTTGGCAACACAGTGTGCAGTTGAGTTCCGTTGACATTTGACAACTAAAGTTATGCATCGCTCCGTTGCTCTGATTGGTTGTAGGCAGGGTTGCCAGGTTTTCACAACAAAACCCGCCCAATTGCTACTCAAAACTAGCCCAAAACCAGCCCAATCTCGTTTCAGGGGGGCATCTCCAGTAAAAATCGCATTTGGGGGGTTAAATATGTGTTTTTTTGGCATGGTTGCCTACTAAAATTGGCATTCCCGGGGCTAAATATCATATAATTGGGGTCGCTTCAACCCGCGGACATGAAAAACAGCCCGCGGCAATAGTGTTGAAGTAGCCCAATTCCGCGGGAAAACCGCTGACTTGGCAACACTGGTTGTAGGTCTATCCTGGTTCGGTTGAAACACGCCCCATAATCACAGCCCAACGGAGCAGCATCAGACTCATATTCTGACTAGAATTGAGTATGACAACGTCAGGCTATGAGTCACACGCTTTCAGGCTCTGTCTCACGCTCTAACTCTGCCCAAGTAAATATCAAATTGCTAAATTGCCAAACCTGCTTTTGAAATAACAAAGTGTAAGCTTTTACATTTAAAAAAAAAGTTTTAATACGAAACTCAAACAATAAATACTGTTTTGGCGCACTTAAAGCAGCACTAGGTAGGTTTTGCTCTCGGGGTCCCCCTACAGTTGGGAAACAGTATTGTCCTCTACTACTGTCGTAAACTCTGTCATCCTACATCAGGGGATGCATCGCACGTGCATTTGTTGACATGACGCATGCGCGAGAATATGACGTAGCTCCGGCGTTCGGGAATCCATGAAATGCACACTTTAGTCCCGTTTTGAGCACTACGCCGAGACCTAAAGCACGATCAATGTAGAATTCAACAGCTTAGATACGGCGCGTCTTCCTCTGCTTGTAAACACATCTCCTCCTCGCTTCTGGGTTATGTGTCCGAACGCCGGATCTGCGTAATATTCTCGCGCATGCGTCATGGTGCTTCATGAGTTCACGGCAGAGGCCAAAGTTCGTGTTGAATAAAGTCGTTATTTTGATTTTTTTTTTACGCACAAAAACTATTGTCGTCGCTTTGTAAAATTATTGTAGAGCCACTGTATAATCACCCATATATAGAAGAATATGGAGCGCTTGTTTTATCTCACAATTCTGACTGGCACAGTTTTGACTTTCTCTTAAGACCTGAACTATGAGAGCTTGTTTCGGCCACTTAATAAAAAATAAAATATGTACAATATATATATTTTTGTAAAGCGCTGTATATTAAATGTGCAGGAGCCTTGCCTACTTACATAAAATGCATATAAAATCATTTGTCACAATATCTTCTAACAATGTGTGTTAGTTTTATGATCAAAGCTTTTTAGTTTTTATTGTGGGCGCAAAAACGGGTAACACTTAATTTTACAGTGCCATTGTTTCACATGTAGTGACTGTAATAATAACTTTAAATTATGCATAATTACATGCAATGAACCCTAAACTAAACCCACATCCTAACCCTATAAGAATATGTAGTTAATAGGGGTGGCACGGTTCACAAAACCCACGGTTCGGTTCGTATCACGGTTTTAGGGTCACGGTTTTTGGTTCTGTACGGTTCTTGTTGTTGTTGTTTTTTTATCGTTAACACTCAAGTCATTTACTTCAGCATATGATATATAGCTTAATCATCCACAATTAGGATACAGTATTAAAAAATTGTTATATCATGTAGAAGTTGTTTCTTAACTGGCTGTCTACAGAGTCCGACACATTGGCGTAACATTTTTCATGTTAATCATGTCAATTTTGATCTGAACAATGCACTGTGGCTTTAATTCAGCTGACCTGATTAACACATTTCACCATGAAGTGTTCCGTGTGTTTCACAATCACCATATGACATCCAGCGCTGTGAAAAGAAAAAAAAAATACACGAAAACACAACACTGCCAGAAGTTTTTGCCCAAACTTCAAAGGCATGTTTAAATTATTAAAACTAGAAGCATCTTAAAGGTCCCGTTCTGCGTCTTTTTTTGAAGCTTTGATTGTGTTTACAGTGTGCAATATAACATGTGTTCATGTTTTGCGTGTAAAAAAGAAACAGTATTTTTCACACAATTTACTTATCTGTACACCGCTGTTTTCACTGTCCTAAAAACGGCTGATGACTTCCTTTATTCTATGAAGTCCCTCCTTCAGAAATACGTAACGAGTTCTGATTGTGCCAGCGGTTCCCGTGTTGTGATTTGACCGCAGCTTAGCGAACGTGACACGGTTCCCGTGTTGTGATTCGACAGCAGCTTAGCGCACGTTGCACGGAATGGTCACGCCTCTTAACGGGAGATATATGCGCTCAATGATCTCTAAGTACAGCGTCCTATGAAAGCCAAACAAAGGGGCTTTCAATGAAAATAACAGCGTCTCGACGACATGGCGACAAACACACTCAAACGTAACACTTCCTCGTCTTCTCCACGCGACACTTCCTCTTCTCCACGTGGGACAGCAACAAGACCACGCCCCCTTTTTCGTGTATTCTTGTGGGCGGAGGTTAGTCTGTTCTACTGTTCTACTGACGTAATTAAAGCAGGCTGTACCAGGATGTAGTCCAAGCCGGCCATTCGCTGTAGGCTTTGAAAGGGAACTTCTGTTAAATAAAATATCTCGCTTGGCATTGAACTTTGAGCTTTATAATTTTACAGGTATTATTTATGCTCTAACAGCAACATTACACACTAACTAAAGTTTGAACAATGGGATCACGAAGAACGGGACCTTTAACTTTTAAATGTTACATTTATCATGTGAACTACTTATATACAGCATGTTATATGCATGTGTGTATGAGACAGAGGGGAACACGGTCGCATTTGCAACAGATGTATGCTGCCCATCATAAATAAAAGCACGAAACAGACAGGGGTCGGAGGAGAACACCGGAAAATGTGACAGAATGGTCAATATTTGTCTGTATTTGCAATACACGAGCCGCGGTTCAGCTGCGCGAGACAAACACTGCCAGTGTGAATGCACGCGCGTGCGCACTGCATCTGCCCTGCCATCTATACGTCGCTGGTGCATCCTTCAACTCCGGGCAGCCTTCCTTATCTCTCCCACTCGCATTTCTACACGTGACGTGACCTGCAGCACTCCACTTTTACTTTACTGTATGTCCACATACACACACACACACCTCTTATTTCATGCGAAAAGGACACCCACTGTCTGTGGTAACATACGGGCACGAGGATAAATTGCGCATGCGTCGAAACTGTGCGAGGCACACGCTCCGAACCGAGACAAGCGAACCGAACGGTTCGTTTTTTTTTTCATGTACCGTGTCACCCCTAGTAGTTAACTATTATTACTCAGTCCTTAAATATATAATTATTACACTGTAATAGTAATACTGACACCTTAAAATAAAGAGTAAACCGAAAACATATATGATGAATGAGAGATGGACAAATAAACATTCCCCAAAAGCTATTTCTGAGGATGTCGGTTCGGATTCCTGCTCTATTATTTATGAAAATTCCTGCGTATGGAAGTGGTGTCATGTGCTTGTCATCTTTTTCCTCCGAACTAAACAAGGAAATCACATGGCAGTCATAAAAATGACAATGGATTTCGCAACATCTTGAAGTGTTCCAGCTATAATTTCTCGCAGTCCTGCTCTTCTTCACACTTACCAGCTCAGATTTATGGGTTGTAATGCTTTTCTGTTTGTTTTGTTGGTAAAGCCATGGAGGAGCTGGACCCGGAGGAGACGTTCCTCAGGGATGCCAGGAACGGGAACCTAGAAGGTATCCAGAAGCTTTTGATGTCCAAGATAAAGGAGGAGGCCAAGATCGACATCAACTGCAAGGGTACGACACATTTCCATTGACCGGTCGTATGCCTCTACTAGACATTTTTGAGTACTTCTAATGGCATTGCATTGTTTCAGGCAAGAGCAAATCAAATCATGGCTGGACGCCTCTTCACCTGGCCAGTTACTTTGGACACAAGGATGTTGTTGAGGCATTACTGAAGGTATCGATCTTCTCAGGCTTTTGATAACACACATCTATGTATGATATATGTGTGTGTACTGTGTATGAGAAGAATTCGATTGGAAGAAGGGCTTTGTGAGAGTTTCTGATTTTAGCTCTTCTACAGGCTGGAGCAGATGCCAACTTGCCAAATAATGTTGGAGACACGGCCCTTCATAAAGCAGCATTCACAGGGAGAAAAGTATGTATTACTTCTATAATATATCATAATGCACTGAGACTATGGATATAAGCTAGAGTGATATTCGGTTATCTGATGGATAAATGGCCCCATTTAGAGGCTCTCTTAAAGAAAATAGCACCCAACATTGTAATTCAAAGGAAAAGTCATTTATTTTTGTTTCTGGATAATTATAAACATTTTTACTCTGGATAAAAAAAAAAAAAAATGTTTTAACAACAATTAGACTGTCCAAAACAAATATAGAAATACATTTGCAACCTTTAAGATTACAAAACAACTTGTCATAAATAATATAATACAATAAAAAAACAACAGTATTAATAATTATTCATAGCATTATTTATTGTTAATTATTATACATTTTATAATTACTCAATAATAATAATTTTATGAATAAGTATTAATAATATTACAATTTATTATTATTATTATTATGCAGTTAGTAATATTCTAATTATTAATAGATACTCATAATGAATATTACGTTTTTATTAACTTGGCATAAATATTACAACAATGGTAATTAATTCATAATTTGTTAATAAAAGAATGTATTATTATATGGTTTTGTTATAATTGTAGATTTTTTATAACAATAATATACATTTTATTATTATTACTCTTTATTATTATTATTCATATTATTATGCAATTAGTAATATTCTAATTATTAATAAAATACTAATAATGAATATTATGTTTCATTGACATATTATTATTATTATTATTATTATTATTATTATTATTATTATTAATAATAATTATCATCATCATATTATTATGTAATTAGTAATGTTCTAATTATTAATAAAATCCTCATAAAGAATACCAAGTTTTTATTGACTCGTTGACAAAACCACTTGGCATAAATATTACAACAATGGTAATAATAATTAAAACAATTTATTATTATATGTTATTATTATTATAATTACAATTTATGTATTTAAAAATTACAATATAATTTTTTTATTATAACTATTTATTATTATCTTTATGCAATTAGTAATATTCTAATTAATAAAATACAAATAATTAATATTATGTTTTATTTATAATTTATTATTCATACTATTGTATTATTATGCAATTAGTCATATTCCAATTATTAATAAAATACTCATAATGAATATAAAAAATGTTTACTTTTATTGACAAAAAAACTTGGCATAAATATGACAACAACAATTGTAATAATGATTATTATTAATAAAACAATTTATTATTATTATTATTAGTAGTAGTAGTAGTAGTAGTATACATTATAATTGCAATAATAGTAATTTCATTATTATCATCATCATATAATTTGTAATATTCTAATTATAAATCAAATACAGATAATGAATATAAAATTGTTTTACTTTTATTGACAAAGGAATTTGGCATAAATATGACAACAATAATCATAATTATATATTATTATTACACATTCTATAATTACAATAATAGTAATTTCATTAGTCTTGTTATTATATAATTAGTAATATATTAATTATTAATAAAATATTCATAGTTAATATTATGTTTTTAACCGAAATAACTACTCACCTGAATGCTGAATACCGGTTGTATGCTGAATGGCGAACTCTGATTGGTCTCTGAATACTAACTGAATGCTGAATGCTGGTTTTGCTGTTTAGGAGGTTGTAATGCTGCTTCTTCAATATGACGCTTGTCCTTTTGTCATCAATGGGACGGCGCAGATACCTAAAGATGTTACCCAGAGCGTTGAGATTAAAAGCATGTTAGAGGGTAAGCGAGCTGAAACTGCATGACATGTCTCTCTACTAAGTGTACTGAAGGTGCTTGGGATAAAATCTGCTGAGTGATTACTTTTGTTACTAAATTATTGCTAATACTTTTTTACTAACTAGCTGCGGAGAGGACTGAAGAGAGGAAACTAGAGGAGCAGCTGCTGGAGGCGGCGCGTGAAGGAGCCATAGCTACCCTCACTAGACTGGTAACCTTTGCCTAACCATTTTAAAGACGTCTACGTCATTTACCGTTGTTTAAACATTGATAATAACTCTCTTGTTACTCGTGTAGCTAATCATGAAGAAACCCCCGGACATAAACTGCACAGACCTGCTGGGAAACACGCCGCTCCACTGCGCCGCTTACAGGGGTCAGAAACAGTGTGCCGTCAAACTCCTGCAGCACAAGGCCAACCCTAACGTCAAGAACAAAAACGGTACTGGGCGCTAACTTATTGTAGCATCATTTTCAGCATCATATTTAAAGGAACACCCCACTATTTTTGAAAAAAGGGTCATTTTCCAAACAGTTGAGTTTTACCGTTTTCGAATCCATTCAGCCGATATCCGATACACTTTTAGCATAGCTTAGCATAGATCATTGAATCTGATTAGATCGTTAGCATCTCGCTCAAAAAATGACCAAAGAGTTTGGATGTTTTTCCTATTTAAAAATGGACTCTTCTGTAGTTACATCGTGTACTAAGACTCATTTTTGAGCGAGATGCTAACGGTCTAATCAGATTCAATGATCTATGCTAAGCTATGCTAAAAGTGCTACCACCAGACCCGGAGATCGGCTGAATGGATTCGAAAACGGTAAAACTCAAATGTTTAACTCTAGGGGAGTTGGAAAATGAGCCTATTTTCAAAAATAGTGGCGCGTTCTTTTAAGTCAATATATGCTTAATTGGCTGTGCAGTTTTGTTACTCTCGTAGTCTCATTTTTTTACTTTACGTCTACAAATTTATGAATCATCTTTTGTGGTCACTCATAACATGCTAATGTTAATTTCTGCATGTTTGTTTTCAGATCAGACTGTTTTTGACTTGGCTAATGATGCGGAAATGAAACAGATCATTGCGGGAAATGTTATGAAAGTAGGTTCATTTAGCTGGACAGTTCTGATGTAAGAGTGTCACAAATGTATGCAATATTTTAGTAATAACTAAATGTGCGACTTGTTTCAAAGATACCTTGTCCATCACCATATATCATAACACTGATATTTAGCATAATGTACAGTCATTTATGATGTTGTGAATTTGGTTTCATTGTTAAAACACTGTGATCCTACAGGGCATGACACGACATGTTAAAACATTCGAGGGGCCTCTTTGGAAGGTATGCTTTATCAAAACCTATATATATATATATATATATATATATATGTATATATAAATATACATTCTTTCTATATTTATTATTTATTCTTTTTGGATTGTGTATTTATTTATTCTGTATTATTTACTCTTTCTGCATTTATGAATCTTTTTCTGTATTAGCGCTTTTTTTGCATTTATTTATTTATTTATTTATTTATTCATATTTACAGTTGCAAGAAAAGGTTTGTGAACCCCTTGCAGAATCTGTGAAAATGTGAATAATTTTAACAAAATAAGAGGGATCATACAAAATGTAATTTTTTATTTAGTACTGTTCTGAATAAAATATTTTACATATTAAATGTTTACATATAGTCCACAAGACAAAAAAACAGCTGAATTTATTCAAATGATCCCGATCAAAAGTTTATGAACCATTAATTTTTAATACTGTGTGTCATTCCCTGGATGATCCACGCCTTTTTTTTGTTTTGTGATGGTTGCAACTGCATTTATATAATTAATTTATTTATTTATTTATTTATTTATATCTATGCATAAATATGTCAACAACAATGGTAAAAATAATGATTATTGATAAAACTTATTGATTATTGATGTTTTTTATTATGATACATTTTCTAATTACAATAATATAAACATTATTATTATTTATTATTATGCAATTAGTAATATTCTAATTATTAATTAAATACTAATAATGAATGTTTTTATTGACTTATTTTATTATTAGTAATATTATAATTTATTCATATTATACAATTAATAATATTCTGATTATTAATAAAATACTCTTAATGAGTAGCCTACTATGTTTTTTTTTTACTTCTTGACAAAACAACTTGGCATAAATATGACATAAAACAATGGTAATAATACTAATAATTATTATTAAAACAATTTATTATTATTATGTAATTAGGAATATTCTAATTATTAATTAAATACTAATAATTAATATGACGTTTTATTTATAATTTATTATTAATATTATTTTATTATTATGCAATTAGAAATATTTTAATTATTAATAAAATATGTATTAATTCATATTTATTATGTATTCTTTTTGTATTTATTTATATTATTGTTGTTTATTCTGTATTATTTTTCTTTCTGTATTTGCTTATTTATTTATTTTAAATTTCCATTATTATTTATTCTTTATGTATTAATTTATTCTTTATTTATTCTGTTTTTTCTGTATTTATCATTCATTTATTTATTCTTTCTGTATGTATTATTTTAGTTTATTTCTTCTTTCTGTTCTTGAATGTCTTTATTGTTTATGTGATTTATTGTTGTAGAGCTCAAGGTTCTTCGGCTGGCACTCCTACTGGGTAGTTCTTCAAGACGGAGTCTTGTCATGGTACCCTAAACAGTGAGTATCTGCCTCTATTCCCAAAATGTAATGCTATTATTAAAAGAAATGTTAATATATAATAAATTTGAATGATGACATTCAATGATTTTGCAAAAGTTACAGATTTTTTGTTGTTGAAAACTGTAATTTTTCTTTCTTTTTTCAACTCATCAAGGTCAGATGCAGATTCAAACACACGCCGGCAAGTTTCCAAACCGCTAACACAAGCACAGTGCATGGTAATAACCATTTTATGATTCATGTTTCCGAATCATGTTTTGTGGGATTTTAAACAAGGCTTGCAAAACAATGTGTTTTTCTTTGCAACTTTCAGATTAAAGCGAAGGATAACTGCTATTTCACAGTCAAATACTTTGACGACAGTGTTCACCATTTCAAAGTGTCACAGAAGAACAACCCCGAAGACACCAGAAAGGTGAGATTCCTCTCTGCTCCTTTGTTTAATCTACAGTGGAGAGCATTATGTAAGTTTGTGTAAATGTTTGTCATTTTTCAGAGCTGGCTGGAGGCCATAGAGGAACATGCAGCCTTTAGCACACATTACTGCTCACAGGACCCAGACAGTGAGGAAGAGGAAGACAACGTTGTGTCTGTAAACGAGCTTTCTGACTCACTTCAGGTGAGAAATGTGTATCTTGATAATCACATCAGCTGATAAAATGCATGTGACCGCCCTTTCTTCCTCTTCTACGAGGACATGTAGCGGTTCTGAAACCATCATGTGACAACCTTGTCTTTTATGACAATTATGACAAAGCTGATCATATATAATATAATATAATATAAACACTTCCGTTCAAAAGTTTGGAATTGGCAAGATTTTTTATGTTTTTAAAGGGGTGGTAAAACACATTCTTTCGAAGGCTTGATTGTGTTTGTGGGGTACACTGTAACGTGTGTTCATGCTTCGTTTTTTTAAAAATTGCATTATTTTTCATATATTTTACCTTTATTCTACACTGCTCTGTCACTCCTTGTAAAAACGGTCTGATGGTTTCCGGGTTGTATGAAGCCAGTCCCTCAAAAATACGCAATGGGCTCAGATTGGTTAGCTGGCCCAGTGTGTTGTGATTCGCTAACCGCCTAGTGCACGTTTGTCGGAAACGCCACGCCCCTTACCTTTACCGGTAGACTGTGATTTGGGTAGTACAATGGCGTCAATAAAACCATACCAATTTGAGCCCGAATCAGACCCAGACAATTTTAGTGAAGATGATCGAGCAGAACCTGTTCAGTCCTCAAGAGTAAAGACTGCTGATCTATAGTGATCGCTACTGAATGGCACCGTTACTTTTGTATTTTTAGAACGATTTGCCAAATATCTGTCGCAAGAACGAACACTAAACATTGGCTTTACTATAGTATCCAAATCAAACACAGAACCATGTTTAGCATGCCTGTAGATAAACAATACATAAAAGCTCTAATCAAAGAATAATTTACACTAATGCCAAGTTCGCTGTTGAGATTTTAAAAAGTTTGTAACGTTAGGTGTTTGTCGGATAACGTTAAGTATGAATGAGAATTTAACAAACTGGTTTGCAGAGCCAAATGAGCGTTGTCATCTGTGTACTTCCTTGCAACAACGTACAATTAACAATACGAACTATTACAGGAAAACACATCGACGAAAAATAAATCATACTTACAGGTTGTGGCCCGTAAACAGCTTCTGTTTTTAAATCTATCTTTCAGGACAAGCCGTTGTAAGAATCCTGCATTGAACTTGTGAAGATTGTGGAAGCTTTCCTCCGTGAAATGTGCAGCGGGACCCGCGCGCCCGTCTCACACTGGCAGTGTTTGTCTCGCGCAGCTGAACCGCGGCTCGTGTATTGCAAATACAGACAAATATTGCCCATTATGTCACATTTTCCGGTCTTCTCCTCCGACCCCTGTCTGTCTCGTGCTTTGATTTATGATGGGCAGCATATATCTGCTGCAAATGCGACCGTGTTCCCCTCTGTCTCATACACGCATGCATATAACCTGTTGTATGTTAAACGCACTGCAACGCAACCCCGTCCCTAGGAAGGCTGAACAAAGTGGACCTGCAATCCGGATGAAAATAACAGCGTTTCGTCGGCATTGGCAACAGCACTCCAGCCTACTAACTAGCCTACCACAACAACTATTCCCCGCGGCGATACAAAATGGCCTCGCTCCCCCTTATGTCATATTCTCGGAGGAGGGGTTTATGTAAATATTGGAGCTGGTGATGTCAGCAACCCTGGAGGAATGTGTAGTAGTCCCTAGCGGCCGTTTGCTGTAGTCCTTAGAAATTGATTTCTTTAAAAGCAAATATCTCCCTTTGCTTTAAACTTTGAACGTTGTAACTTTGCAGATATTGTTTATGCTCAAACAGCAACATTACACACTAGCTAAAGTTAGAAAAGGGAAATCGTGGTTTACCACCCCTTTAAAAGAAGTCTCTTATGCTCACCAAGACAGCATTTATTTGATAAAAATGTAAAATATTACTACAAAAATTGTGAAATATTACTACAATTTTAAATAATTGTTTTCCATTGAATATATTTTAAAATGTAATTTATTCCTGTGAGTAAAGCTGAATTTTCAGCATCATTTCTCCAGTCTTCATTGTCACATGATCCTTTAGAAATTATTATAATAAGTGGATTTGATGCTCAAGAAACATTTATTATTATTATCAATGTTGAAAATAGTTGTGTACAATTTTTAAGCAGATTTTTTTTTGATGAATAGAAAGTTGAAAAGAACAGCATTTATCTGAAAGAGACTCTTTTGTAACATTTATAAATGTCTTTAATGTAATTTTTGATCAATTTGATGCATCCTTGCTGAATAAAAGTATTAATTTCTTTAATATCTTTCCCGATAAAATATTATTACTGACCCCAAACTTTTGAACGGTAGTGTATAATGTTACAAAAGCTTTATATATTTCAGATAAATACTGCTCTTTTTAACTTTCTAGTCATCAAAAAATCCTGGAAAAAAATGTTCACAAGTGTTTTCAACATTGATAAAAAATAATAAATGTTTCTTGATCAGCAAATCAGCTCACTGCTCTTGACTGAATAACTTTTGTAGCTTTACTAAGGATTAATTTATATTTAATTTATACAGCAGTAATATTTGTGTGTGCATGTATATATTATTGAAACGTTGAAAAAACAAGACAACCTCAAACAAAAAAAGTCTATATATATATATATCTGATTGGCTCATATATATATACTGTATATATAGATATAGATATAGATATTGTCTCATGCTCATATATTGCTGCAGTAAAAGGAAAATAAATTCTGAATTCAGGAAGTGGTAAAGTTGACTAACCCATACCCTTCTTACAGTCATAACCTTTCTCTTCCACAATATCCCTTTTTTATTTCTTTTTGTTGTGTTGTTCCTCTTTTGTTTGGCAGCGGGCTGAGTTGTGCCATCAGAGACTGGAGGCTGATGTGTTGGTCCTCGTGTCCATGGTGAAAGAAGATGACCTGGTGGAACGTAAGGGCTTAAATCATCCACTGCATTTGAATGGCCAAAATTGCATATGTAGATCTGTTTTTTTAAAGCCATCGTGCTTTTTTTTTTTTTTTAGGATTGCCTGCGACAGTCGTTCAGAAGCTGAAGGAGGTCTGCGAAGCCTCCAGTGAAACCTGCTCCTCACTGCACCAGTGCCTGGGGCTTTTCTCCAGACAGGCAACAGTATGTAACAGTATGTAACAGTATGTAAGTGCTGTAACAAGTCTCAGTTAATCTAGCAAAGAACACATAGGACAGAAGGTTTTTTTTTTTTTTTTTTTTTTTTTTTTTTTTTTTTTTTTTTTTTTTTTAAATAGACAGACAGACAGACAGAAAATGAATAGAATGTTAAGTGCTAATCTTGATTGGTAAGGTACCGCTGGAAGAGATGTGTCTTTAGCCGTTTTTTGAAAATGGCTACAGACTCGGCTGCTCGAATTGAGATGGGCAGGTCATTCCACAGGGTGGGTGCGGTCCAGGAAAAGGTCCGTGAGAGTGATTTCATGCCTCTTTGGGATGGCACCACAAGGCGTCGTTCACTGGCAGAACGTAAGCTCCTGGAGGGTGTGTAAGTCTGAACAAGCGAGTTTAGGTATCTTGGTGCAGAGCCAGTGGTTGTTTTGAAGGCGAGCACCAGTGTCTTGAATTTGATGCGAGCTGCTATTGGGAGCCAGTGGAGACTGATGAAGAGAGGCGTGACGTGTGCTCTCTTCGGCTCGTTAAAGACCACCCTTGCCGCTGCATTCTGGATCAGTTGCAAGGGTTTGACAGTACATGCCGGAAGGCCCGCTAGAAGAGCATTACAGTAGTCCAGTCTGGAGAGAACAAGAGCTTGGACCAGGAGTTGTGTGGCATGCTCTGATAGGAAGGGTCTAATCTTCCTAATGTTGTATAACGCAAATCTGCAGGACCGGGTTGTTGCAGTAATGTGGTCAGTGAATTTTAGCTGATCATCAATCACAACTCCAAGATTCCTGGCTGTCCTGGACGGAGTTATGGTTGATGATCCTAGCTGAATGGAGAGATTGTGATGAAGTGCTGGGTTGGCTGAGACCACAAGCAGTTCTGTCTTTGCAAGGTTGAGTTGCAGGTGATGTTCCTTCATCCAGGCAGAAATGTCTGTTAGGCAGGCGGCGATACGAACACCAACCGTGGGATCATCTGGTTGAAATGAGAAGTAGAGTTGAGTGTCGTCGGCATAGCAGTGATAGGAAACGCCATGTTTCTGAATGACAGATCCCAGTGATGACATGTAGATGGAGAAGAGAAGTGGTCCAAGCACTGAGCCCTGTGGAACTCCAGTGGCTAGATGATGTGACTTAGACACTTCGCCTCTCCATGACACCGTGAAGGACCTACCTGAGAGGTAAGACTTTAGCCACTGGAGAGCAGTTCCTGAGATGCCCATCTTCATGAGAGTTGACAGGAGGATCTGGTGGTTAACTGTGTCAAAAGCAGCAGACAAATCCAGTAAGATAAGTACTGTGGATTTGGATGCCGCTCTTGCCTGTCTCAGTGCCTCCGTAACCGAGAGTAGGGCAGTCTCCGTTGAGTGGCCGCTTTTGAAGCCGGATTGATTGCTGTCCAGGAGGTTGTTCTGTTCAAGAAACGTGGAGAGCTGGTTAAACACAACTCGCTCAAGTGTCTTTGCAATGAAAGGCAGAAGGGATACCGGTCTGTAGTTTTCTAAAAGTGCTGGGTTAAGAGAGGGTTTCTTAAGCAGTGGGGTTACCCGAGCCTGCTTAAATGCTGTGGGGAAGGTCCCGGTGTGAAGAGAGGTGTTAACAATGTGAGTGAGTGCAGGAGTAACAGAAGAAGAAATGGCCTGAAGGAGGTGAGTGGGGATAGGATCAAGCGGACAGGTAGTGGGATGATTGGAAAGGATGAGTTTGGAGACATCTATTTCGGAGAGCAGAGAGAAGGAGGGAAGCGTATGTGTGATAGTTTTTGAGATGTGCGTGTCGGTTTGCGGTGTGGAGAATTGGCTGCTGATGGAGGATGTTTTGTTTGTAAAGAATGATGCAAAGTCATCAGCTGTAAGAGTTGATGAAGGAGGGGGGGGAGGGGGACAAAGGAGCGAGGAGAATGTTCTGAAAAGTGCACGAGAGTCAGGGCAGTTGTTGATTCTGTTGTTGTAGTATGTAGTTTTAGCAGTGGAGACGTTAGTAGAGAAAGAAGTGAGGAGAGACTGATACAGGGTCAGGTCAGTAGTGTTTTGAGTTTTGCGCCACTTCCTCTCTGCCGCCCTGAGACCAGAGCGATGTTCGCGAAGAACATCAGACAGCCAGGGGGCAGAGGGGGTGGTGTATGCTGATGCTGATGCTGTATTTTCTGTACAGCATCAAGGGAAATGTAGTTTTCACCACATAATCTGCTGTTAAAGGCCCACTGAAGTTCCTTGAAACATGCTGCATTATTCAATGTGTTGATGTAATTTCCACTGAAACAGGAAGACAGGGCGGGGCATAACAACTCCTCCCCTATTTTAAAGTAGCCAATAGCATTTAGTTAAATCACAGCTCGTCCAGAGTCGTTGAGCTCAGTAAAGCCACAGTCTCCTCCTAATCTCTAACCGTTTCTCTTCCTAATCTCCTCCATATCACTTTACAATATAGCATTTTGTGCAGAATTCAAATGGGTCCGATACTTTTTGTTGTCTGCTCCGACTCCGATCCGGTGCATATTTTCAAAAAACTGGTCCCCCCAATGTTCGGTTGTGGCCTTGGTCAGATATGTGAAGTCTGGCAGATTATACTATCTTTGTGTAGTGGATTTCTGAATGTGTCTGTTTGTCCAGGCACGCAGTTTGAAACTGGAGCATGAGGTGGAGAAGAATAAAATACTATCAGAGGCTCTGCAGACGCTGGCCACTGAACATCACGAGCTGGAGCAGTCGCTGGTCAAAGGATCGTCGCCCCGCAGCGTCCTCAGTGAAGACGAGTTCCACGATGCTCTGTCAGGTGTGTACATTATGATATTATGATGTCTAATTTACTTATTTAAATCGGTGATAGGTGTATAATATTTTTAGATCACTTGTATAATTTAAAGTGTATAATCGTTTTAATATCAGCCATTTAGTCTATTTCTTATTGGCAATAACATAAAAATAATTATCGGCTTATCTGTGCACCCCTAGTGATTGCATTAAAGGGTTAGTTCACCCAAAAATGAAAATTCTGTCATTAATCACCTTCATGTTGTTCCAAACCCGTAAGACCTTCGTTCATCTTTGGAACACAAATTAAGATATTTTTGGTGAAATCTGAGAGCTTTCTTAACATTCTTAGGCAGCAACATCACTGCAACTTTCAAGGCCCAGAAAGGTAGTAAAGAGATCGTTAAAATAGTCCATGTGACTACAGTGGTTCAGCCTTAATTTTTTGAAGCGATAAGAGTTCTTTTTGTGCACAAAAACAAACAAAAATAACGGCTTTATTGAACAGTCTCTTCTCTACCGTGCCAGGCTCCTATGCGATTCACGCAAACGCCACGACGCATGCATGTGATTGTGCTCGGCCAATAGTGAGCCAGCGTTTTGCCTGTAAAACCCGGAAGCTCTGTACTTTGTGAATAGCCCAACAAACTGAATAGCTTAACACACCCCACTTTTTTTGAAAAAAGGCTAATTTTCCAACTCCCCTAGTGAATAAACAATTTGAGTTTCACCATTTTCGAATCCATTCAGCCGATCTCTGGGTCTGGCGGTAGCACTTTTAGCATAGCTTAGCATAGATCATTGAATCTGATTAGACCGTTAGCATCTCGCTCAGCCCTGAAAATAGGCTATCTTCCGTCAACATAACCAACATGACAATCTGCTTGCACAGGGAGCGCTGGGGACTATTTTCAGGCGCTGCATAATATCATTGTGCCGTTGCACCCATGGGACGGCAGCAAAGTTCCTTTTTATGATTATTACGTAGGAATGAGAGTTTAGTTCCTAGCCATATCGGTCTAGAAAATCGCAACTTTTCATTTTCCTTCGGTCTTAGTACATGATGTAACTACAGAAGAGTCAAGTTTTAAATAGGAAAAATATCGAAACTCTTTGGTCATTTTTTTTTCCAAGATGCTAACGGTCTAATCAGATTCAATGATCTATGCTAAGCTATGCTAAAAGTGCTACCTCCAGACCCGGAGATCGGCTGAATGGATTCGAAATCGGTAAAACTCAACTGTTTATTCTCTAGGGGAGTTGGAAAATTAGCCTTTTTTCAAAAAAAGTGGGGTGTGTTAAGCTATTCAGTTTGTTGGGCTTAGAGCTGCAACTAACGATTATTTTTTCTGTCGACTAATCTAACGATTATTTTTTCGATTAGTCGACTAATCTAACGATTATTTTTCCAGATTAATCTTATTATTCTTTTTTACTGATTATTGTATTTCAAAGAGGGTAGTGAATTTGTATATTATTTTAACATGAAATCAATGAATGATGACAATATTAATTGTATTTCAGGAAGGGTAGTGTACATAGTATGCCATTTTATAATGAAATATATGAACACAAGAAGCTTTTTAAACATAATATATAATGATACTATTCATCATAAAATGTATACAGAGTAGGCCTAATTAGGAAAAGTTGTTTACTATAGTAGTTGAGTATGATTTACTTATTGATTTGTGTCAGTAGTAAACGAAAATGCACTTGTATTTATCTCCAAAAGGTTCACATACAGGAGCTTTCAGCATAGTGTTAATGTATAACTAGTCGTCTATTTGTAAGATACATGTGCATAAACAACAACTAAAGCTGCCAGAAGTTTTTGCCCAAATTTCAAAGACACATTTAAATGATTAAAGCTAGAGGCATATCTTAACTTTAATGTTACTTTAATCATGTAAACTACCTATATACAGCAAGTTATTATGCATATGTGTTTGGGACAGAGCGGAACCAGGTCGCATATACAGGATATATATGCAGCCCATAATAAATAAAAGCACGAGACGTACTGGGGTCGGAGAAGAACCCAGGAAAATGTGACCGTCTGTTGCAATATACACGCGTGGCGCGTTCAGCTGCGCGAGAGAACACTGGCAGCAGGGTTGCCAGGTTTACACAACAAAACCCACCCATACGTTACTCAAAACTAGCCCAAAACAAGCCCAATCGCGTTTCGGGGTGGTTCTCTGGTAAACATCGCGTTCGGGGGGTTAAATATGTGTGTTTTTTTGCTACAACCCGCGGACATGAGACACAGCCCGCCCCGCGGCAACAGTGTAGAAGTAGCCCAATTCCGCGGAAAAAGCGGACTTGGCAACACTGACTGGCAGTGTGAAAGCTCCCGCTCTCCACGCGCACAGCTCCTGCTCTGCCACCGCGCGCAGTGTGAAACCGGCGTTACAGAGCGAACAAAGCACAGTTTTATTCGGCTTCTGTTTAAAGTACTCCCACACGTTTGAATGTCGCGGTCTGGCTTTATATGATAAATTATCATTTTCACTATGCCCGTGAGCAGAAGCTGCCATTATTCTAGATCTTCTGTTCCATTCTAGAACGTAAATAATGTGCCGCCGACGCGTCGACGCATTTCACGCACGTCGACGTATTTTCGTAGTCGACGTCATCGACGACGTCGACGCGTCGTTGCAGCCCTAGTTGGGCTATTCACAAAGTACAGAGCTTCCGGGTTTTACAGGCAAAACGCTGGCTCACTATTGGCCGAGCACAATCACATGCATGCGTCGTGGCGTTTGCGTGAATCGCATTTTCCTTTAAGAGAGTGACAGGGAGGAAATTGTTGAATAAAGCCGTTATTTTTGTTTGTTTTTGGGTTCATAACATTAAAGGGGCACTTCAGCGCTGGGAAGATGAATGTGTATTTAAACTGGGTCATTTATGTAGTAGAAATGTGAAATTATTTTTGAATTTGGTTCCTTCTAGACTGAGAAAAGACTGTATTAAAAATGTATAAAAATTTATTTTTGTCTCATGTGGATGAAAGACTACAACTCCCAGAATGCACTTGCTTCGCTGCCCTATGAGGCCACTCCCAAAGCCACGGCTACTGGTTACACACCTCTTGCCCACCGTGGCTCCACCCCACCGTCGTTTTGATATTCATAGTAATAAAATAATTTCGTTCAGTTAGAGAACAGACACTACAATTAAAAACTGAACGTGTCTTTTTAATAAAGTGTGAGTGAGCCGAACGAAAGTCACAACAAAAATGCAGCAGGAGTCAGATTTCATTCATCACGAGAGCAGAGCTGAGCTGAGGTAAGCGCGGCAGTCGTTCTCAGCGCGTTTCCAGTCTAGCGCGTCTTCAGATCGCATATAGAAGCTAAACTTTCATAGGAATTCATTGAAAAGTTGAAACACTCACTTTGCGCCGCACTGCTCCATGACTCAAAATGATCATATTTGCGTCATCTGAGGATTTTTTCCAGAAATAAAATGCATAATTCTCTCGTCTCAGGGGGACATGAGGGGGGAAAGTACCATAATTTGAATATTCTACCAGGTTTCTACTGATACAAAGCTTAATGCTAAATCACTGAAGTAACCCTTTAAGGCTGAACCACTGTAGTCACATGGACTATTTTAACAACCTCTTCACTACCTTTCTGGGCCTTGAAAGTTGCAGTGATGTTGCTGCCTATGGATGGTTCAGAAAGCTCTCGGATTTCATCAAAAATATCTTAATGTGTGTTCCGAAGATAAACGAAGGTCTTACGGGTTTGGAACAACATGAGGGTGAGTAATTAATGACAGAACTTTCATTTTTGAATGAACTAACCCTTTTAATAATTTTGCCATGTTTTACTAGTTAAAAAAAAGAAGTATATTTTGCAGATATATAGTAGGGAGTTAATGGAGAACATTTACAATGAATAGCATCTCATTTAGTGTCTTTTTTTTTTTTTTACTATTTTAATCGTAAATATGCTAATTTCTGTAATGTTTTCAGGTGTACGCATTTGCTTCTTTTATTGAATAAAATAGTAGAGTGATAAAAATGTATTAGGAGATACTGTACAAGGAACTGCACAGAATGAATTCAAACCTGCATTTCCCACATGAGCACCAAGGCTCAACGACGTCACTTTTTATGACAATGAGTTTTAATAAGTATATAGTAGGGGTGTAACGGTACACGTATTCGTACCAAACCGCTTCGATACGGTGCACGTGTGTACTGAACGGTTCCGAATGCAATCTTTAACAGTTAACATTCGGCTTGTTTTAAGCCTGGAACACACACACTAACATATTAAGTATTCAGTCCATTTTATCACGAAATTCAAACGATAAATGCCGTTTTGACGCTCTTTAATGTGACGTGACTAATCACTGTATAGGCGCGTCAGTTCAAGCTGCGGCGCGCGAGTGAACGCCATCATCTCTTCCTAAAGAATAAACATGAATTAATATCTTCAGGTATGTTGAGGACACATTACAACTTACTGAAATGTATCATATGTTGTGTAATCGCTCAATCAGTGTTTCAACTGCGGAAAGACATCAATAAAGCAGCTTGTAAACAATGTCACGTAGCATTACAGTTACCTCAGAAGTCATGCAGTGTCCACAGCTGTTAGTTCACTAGAGAAATGAGCACTTTCACAAAATATATGCACTATATTAGCCTATATATTCATTATATTCTACTTAACCTGTTAACCTGTCTTGATTATTTAATGCATGTTTAAATAAACCTGTCATGAAAATGACACACTGTGTATAAATTATTATATTTCAACAACAATTTGGAGTAAAAACATAATTTTATAATTAGATTTAGAATCCATGATTTACAATATCATTAAAGACCATGAGCCCAATTACTACTTGTCAGCCACTTGTGGTGTAACTGATGTTACAGTAAATCTTCAGAATGAGCTTCATAATCATGAACCACCTTTCTCAGTGATGTGTCCAGTCACTTCCGGTTCTATTAAACGCCACCTGATCCCCTGCTCAGGTTTCCTCTGAGAGCCTGTTGCTGTCGGCCAGGCATTGTCCCATTGAGCCATGTCTGTTTGTGCTCGGTTGCCACAGATTCGGACACTGAGACCGTGCTGAGCGGTTTTGAGACGGCCGGACACTCGTACGAAGACGGAGAGGACCTCAAATCCGAGCTTTACTGCAGCGTCCCAACTCATCTCGGCGGCAGGATGTCCCGGGAAGACCGACGTGGAGTGGAAGAGGATGAGGATGAGGTGGCCAGAGTAAATGGAGTGAGGAAACACAGGTAGGAATGCAAAACAAACAAACTGCAATACCAACTTTTTTATGCTAAGTATTTATTGCATAAACATTTAGCTAAGGTTGGAAGTTCAAAGTAATTGGACATTTTAAATAAAAGCAAACTTATACAAATTAATATACAGAGTATAAAAATCAATGTTATCTTGGATGTAACAACAGCCCAGTTTGTTTTTTAATGTCACTTTGTTGTTATTTGTCCAGTTTTTCAGACGCAACTTCTCTGTTTTGTTTTGGTTTGTATCTTGTGGTAAATAATTTAGCGAGCCAAGGCCAGAAGAGGCGCTCATAATGAAACAGTAAAAGATTGATGAGGTAGCCGAGGTTAACGCCGTAATTTGAACTTTTAAGGCTCGGCATGTTGACTGATGGCCTGTTGATGGATAGTTCACTGACTTTGCATCCGATCATAGAGTATTTTTATTGGATGTCTGGATACATCTATTATATAATATTGTATTTAGAGTAGTGCTCTATATACACACACACACACACACACACACACACTTTGTTATAACTGAAGTTATCCATTAAACTTTGATATATACCCTCTTTTTTTAGAGACTTCTCATATTGTTCACAATATTTACATTTTGCTTCAACACCTTGCGTGAAAAAAGCAAAAAGTAACCGTACACCACATCTCTACATTATTATGTTTACATTTAGCAGGTACGATGTAAAAGAGAAGGTTTTGGAGTATCCTGAGCACTCTGAAACTGATCGGGACACTGGCCTTGCTTTTCTGAATAAGATATAAAGCTTCCGTTACCTGTCTGATAACACCAGTCTAGACGTGTTCTATCTGTATGACAACGCCAGTTAACATGGAAACATTATTTTAGTGGAACTGAAGGGAGAGTTCACCCAAAATGAAGATTTACTGTTAATTTACTCACTCTCTGGTCATCCAAAATGTAGGTGTCTTTTTTCTTCTTCAGTAGAACAGTAAAGAAGGTTTTTAGCTGAAACCATGGTGCTTGGTGATTTTATATAATGCAAGTCAGCGCAACTGTCAAAAAACAACAACAGACAAACCAAAATTAATACCCGTGGCCCTTGACGATACATTGAGGTCTTTATGAAGCAACACAATTGGTCTATGCAAGAAACTGAACATTATTTACAACATTATTACCTGTAATCCACTGCCTCGAAAAACAGTCCTAAGCGCGTTCACGACAGTCTGGAGCACAAGCTTCCGGTCACATAATGACGAATGTGCAGGAGCGCCCTCACACGTGAGCCGACGCTTTGTTTGTTTACAACAGAAAGGCAGGACGTGTACATGTAGCCTAGAAATCTAGACGCACCCTAGCGGCAGCAAATGTAATTTGCAGCCAAGGCGTCTAGCAACTCTCCGTTGGCTTGCGAGCTGGAAAAAACTAACTCTAGTCAGGCCAATCACATCGTGTATAGAGTCGGTGGGGCGGGCTTAACATAATGATGGCAGAGTTGCGGCGGTTCCGCGTGCTGCTTGTAAACAAAGAAGCTGGCGAACAGCGGCCTTTCTAATCGGCTTTGGCCCCGACTCTGGAAGACTTGGAGTTAAGCTTTTCTTTGAGAAAAGAACAAAGAACGGGACTGAAGTCATTCTTAAAAAAGGACAATGTGTTCGGAGTTTTGCAGACCAGATACGGCAAAAGTTTAATTTATCAACTAGCTCTGCTTCACCTTCTTCATTGCTCTGGTTGGTTGTAGCGCTACAACCGTTTATCCCACCCCTCGGATTGAGCCCTGCCAATGGTGTGTTCCCAGACCCAACATCTTGATGTGGGTCTGGCTTGTCAGGCTACAGGACGTGTGTTCTTCATCAAAATGGCACTTTTGCTTATCCTGGATGCCGCAACCTATACAAAAAATTAAGATTACATTTGCTTGCACAACCTCAATTGGGAAGATTTACTTTTACGTTTGAGCTACTGCGCATACATCATTATATGACAGGAAGCTCGCACTGCAGACTGTCATGAACTGTCAAATTTTCATTTTTAGGTGAACTGTCCCTGTAATGAAAACAGGCATTTTTCAGAAGCTGATAAGGCACAGCTCAGTTACTTTTAATTATTCCACAGGACGAGTTTACCAGCTCCCATGTTCTCCAGAAATGACTTCAGTATCTGGAGCATACTGAGGAAGTGTATCGGGATGGTGAGTTTTTTACTATCATGTGACCTTTAACTTTAAGACAATGTTCAAAACACTCAAATTAAGCACCATGTTTTGATTGATTCCATCTCTCCATCTCTCTTTCAGGAGCTGTCTAAGATCACCATGCCGGTTATTTTTAATGAGCCGCTAAGCTTTCTACAAAGGCTAACAGAATATATGGAGCACACTTACCTCATCCACCAAGCCAATGCTTCAGACGACTCTATTGAGAGAATGAAGGTAAAAAAACAAAACAATGTACACTTTTGAAGACACAAGCAAAACCCTTTGCAGGCCTAACATGACTATGAAATATAACTAATGGCCAATTAATCTGCCAACTTTTCATCATCTTTGGCCAATTTTCACATTTTCTGACTTTTAAATATTAGTTTACTAAATTACTAAGTATCTTGTCAAATAAATAAATAATACATTTTAATACATTCATGTTTTCTCTCCAGTGTGTGGCAGCGTTTGCGGTATCAGCCGTGGCGTCTCAGTGGGAAAGGACGGGTAAACCCTTCAACCCCCTGCTAGGAGAAACATACGAGCTAGTCAGGTGAGAGATTTGAATGTTCATTTGTTAGCATTACCATTGGAATTACAGTGCGGTCACATTTACCCTTGTTCAGCAAATCAGTCATTTCAATATGAGTCCATGCGATCTAGAATTTCACACAGGGACGAAAGATTTCAGATAATAGATTTCACAACGGATTCAAATTTGTCGCATTGACCAACAGAAAGATTTCTGGTTTTAAAGTGACTTATGTGTGAGTTGTGCTTCATACATTGCTACACTATATAGGCAATGGACCTTTTTTGACCACAAAATTAGACCGAAATTTTTCTAATGTGACTAAACTTTTATCATAGGCATTTCAAATGTGACATTTGCTTTTTTGAATGTTAATTTGTTAGCATTCATGTTAGCATTCATGTTAGCATTGCAAATGTTACTTGTTTGCTTTTTTTGAATGTTAATTTGTAACTTTTCCCCCCTTAGTATGTCAATATCAATATATCAGTGTGTTTTGCTCTTGGGTATAGCATGTTTTTTTTCCTCAACCTTCAGGGATGATCTTGGTTTCCGGCTGATATCAGAACAAGTTAGCCACCATCCTCCCGTCAGCGCCTTCCATGCCGAGGGATTTCAGAAGGACTTTGTGTTTCATGGCTCCATCTACCCCAAACTGAAGTTCTGGGGCAAAAGCGTGGAGGCCGAACCTAAGGGCATCATCACTCTTGAACTTCCTAAGTAAGCATTTGCGATGGAGCTTTACTAATATCTGCACATTGGTTCTCATTCATTAATAATTGCGTGGATTATTTAGTATTTGTATGCACAGGATAACTTTTCATGAAAAAAATGTTCACCTAATTCACATGAATTTGTTCTTAATCTTATTCTTCACACCATGGTTGAATTGTTGTAATTACGAGACTCATCCATCCACTTCACATCCTTCTAGAACTCAAAATTACAACTTTCGGGAGAGCTCTGACGTGTACCATGTAACTGCTGTACCACCTGACCACTGCAGATTCATTTTCCCATTGATAGTGTTGCCATAAAAACACACAATTCTGAGTCTCTGAACAGCTCATATATTAAATATCATATATACAGTACTTTTTCAAAAGACAACTTTGTTTTAAACTCACTGCTCTGTATAACTGAATTTAGATTTTTCACCGTTTCATATTTAGATGCATATGCAGCAATCAGGGCTTTTGATATAGTGACAAATTGGCCTTGATATGGTAATATCAATGTACTGTAATAGCAATAATGTGCTATTTTGGTCATACAAAAAAAAAAAAGGACATTTGTTTAAGGATTTGTTAACTGGTAAATTTGGGTGTCCCCCAAGGCTCAAGTCTGAGTCTGGTTAGTTTATTTGTTATTTGGAAACGATGTCAAATATTTAACTTAAGTTGGTAACATTTCCACTGTGTTGAGTGTGGAATGTGGTATAAAACACAACTGATTTTGAAAAGGACTGTTACGTTTGAACGTCACCAGTTGTCATCTCATAATTACAGTAATTACGACATGGCGTGAACGCAGCATAATGTTAAGGAATCTGGTGTATTCTAAATGAGCCACCATGTGCCTGAG
The DNA here is from genome assembly GCA_023566225.1 of Romanogobio albipinnatus. Classification (NCBI taxonomy): domain Eukaryota; kingdom Metazoa; phylum Chordata; class Actinopteri; order Cypriniformes; family Gobionidae; genus Romanogobio; species Romanogobio albipinnatus. The sequence goes on from CM042263.1 coordinate 7,152,240, forward strand.
GTTAGACATTTGTATAAAACATGCCCAAACCATTTTCATATAAGGGCGTTCCGCACAACCTCAAAATAGTTCAAAAACAATAAACACTTTCTATAAAGACCCAGATTACAGACCTCTAATTAGCCAGCTGTACAAACACACATCTGTGTTGTTATAGAGTGAAACCTCACAGCTCGATCTATTATGCAGCTTTTCTTACCCTTCCATAGTATATGATGTAATATATTTAAGATGACATATCTATGTATACAATTTAGAGTTGCAAGAATTTTGGGAAAATTGTGAAAACATTTTTGGAAATTTACCGGAAATGTTCAGCCCCTTAGCAACCCTGAAAATGTAATCTAAAAAAATGTATTAGGCCTCCCAGAGTATATGAATTTTGCATGTGTGTGGTTTTATTTTCCTACTTTTTATTCATAAATTTAGCATAACTTTTAGTACGAACGTTTTTGGTGAATCATGTTTTGTTTGTGAAAACAAATTCATGCGTACACAAGCTTAGACACCCAATGTTTTAGTAAATGTCATATATGAAACTCGTTACAGGCATAATGAGGCGTACACATGGACGAACCCCACATGTTGTGTCCACAACATCATCGTGGGACAGCTCTGGATCGAACAGTATGGCAGTATGGAGGTTATCAACCACAGGTATCAACCAGACTCTTCTGTAAATGTGGTCCTGGTTTCACTTTAGAAACTTGACTAATGACGGATTATTTTGACTTGTATTTAAAAATAGAACTGGTGAAAAATGCTGCTTGACTTTCAAACCGTGTGGCCTTTTTGGGAAAGAATTACATAAGGTTGAAGGCTACATCCTGGACAAGAGGTTAGTGGTCTGAGAGTTTAATTTCCATGATAAATATTCGCACCATTGCCACGCCATTTTACATTGATTGTTTGTTAATTCCACATAGCAAAAAGAAGGTTTTCATTCTTTACGGGAAATGGACGGAGTGCATGTACATAGTCGACCCAGTTCTGTTCGAAACTCAAAAGAAGAATGATAAGAAAGCGTCAGAAGACAAGAAAAGCAGTAAACAGGTGTTTCTGAACGTTTTCATACAACATTCGTCAAGATACCCATCTATTGTCATGGTGCCAGACTAATGAGACTAAATGTGAGAGATACACTACATGTTTTATTACCGTTTTCTTTGTGTTTCTCAGCTCTCTCAGACATCAGAATCAGAAGAAACACCTCAACCAGGTGGAGATTCACTGGATGTGATCCCAGGAAGTCAGTTGCTCTGGAGAATAGCACCTAGACCAGCAAACTCTACCCAGGTCCGTTCCAGAATAGTTGATGCTCTAAGAAACCTTGTCCCTCCTTTTCTTTAAAAAAACCTATGGAAGTGAATGAGGCCAGTTTGTAAATGTTCAAATAATCATGGTTTCAATAGTATAGCCGCAAGAAGTGAACAATATGTGTTGACGTGATTTTAGACTGAAGACATTTTACAACTTTGTAGCCATGACAATGCTGTAAGACCATAAAATGTTGATTTAAACAACTTTATGGCTTATATATTACACATTTTAACAGAAGCATTAATGTAAGTGCTTTTATAAAATTGTGAGCTTCTCATTTTTGCTTCTTTAAAAAAAAAAAGAAAAGAAAAGGGACCAGTCACAATTAATTTTTGTGGTAATCAACATTGTGCCACAAATGCTGTCAATTGAACTTTTTCTATATTTGTTTCTTTTTATTTTCAAATTTTTCTATATATATTTTTTGCATACAAAAAGATGTACAACTTCACTACATTCGCAATGCAACTTAACGAGCTAGACAAAGAGATTGAAACGGTCATCCCAAAAACGGACAGCCGACTGAGGCCGGACATACGAGCCATGGAGAACGGAGACATCGGTATGCGTCATTGCACACGGTCATTGCTGTGTTTATGATGTCATATTGCATATCTGTAAAACTTCTCACAAAGCAGCGACATTGAAATATTCAGAGACTCAACTTCCTTTTTTGATCTTCCCAGACCTGGCCAGTGAGGAGAAGAAGCGATTGGAGGAGAAACAGAGGGCGGCACGTAAGAACCGCTCAAAGTCGGATGATGAGTGGAAGTCGAGGTGCAGAAATAATCTTTTACAGTTTTGTATTTCCACACATTCGTTTTGTGATTTTTCCAGAAGTTACTAGTTATTTTTAGTACTTAAAATCATAATCAGTAAAATAAAATGGGATCTTCCTTAAACACTTTTTGTCAAAATCAGTGGTGATGAACTTGTTGCTAAATACCATGTAAAATGTAGTAAAATAACCAGTAACTATGCTATGAAAGATGCACATGTAAACACAGATTTTGTTGTTGTTGTAATATTAGGGTTTACTTGTGACTAACTGCATAAATTCTATCATGCACACTAAATTAAGTCATTAATTTTACTTTATTAAGCCATTTTTTATCCATAGTTTAACGGCACTCTTAGTGCTGGTTTACTGGACACTGTCCTTTGCATTTAACCCTATTTTCCGTTTTGTTTCTTTTGGCATTATCATCTGTCCTGTGACTGCGGAGAGCAGAAACATCGCCTTGGGCCCCAGGTTTGACGCTTGCTTTGTTGCTCTGTCCTTTACATTCAACTGCGTCGGCAGTTTCACTCCTGAATCTCTCCTGGGATCTTTGTACCCACAGTCTGTAATTATTGCACAATTTGTTTGTGGTAGAATAACATTTGCAACAGTTTATCTCATACACAATGATAGTAAAACATTTGTGTGTGGGCCATTATGATAAATAAAAAAAATAAAAATTTAAACCTCAAATTGTTTAAATTGATACTAGTATTACACCAAATGTATACATATAGTAAGTCTACAGTCTTTTTTCAATTATCATATATAAATGGCACTTCACACCAAAGGAATGAGTGTTTTTTGGTCCCCCTTAGACAATCTATTTTTAATGTGGAATAAGACAATGTAAACAGAGCTCTCTGGTCTTCTACTGTGAGAACAGGGTGAAACTTTACACCCGGTTTAAGTGTTGCAGCCAAATGCTCCACTGAATCTATTACATGAAGAACGAGATTATTGTAATGGGGTCAAAGAAACATTTTCTTACTCATGTTTTGCTGAGTTGACTGACCCCAAGAGACTCAATGTGGCGAAACGGTCCCTTTATAATCAACTATCGGTGGTTTTACGTGTTTGCTGATCTCAACATTTTCTTGTTGCCCAAAACAGGTGGTTTCATCAAGGTCCAAATCCACACAACGGCTCTCAGGACTGGCTGTTATCCAGTGGTTACTGGGACCGGGATTATTCCCAATTACCGGACATATACTGATCCACAGGAATCTAGCACTGTCATTGATAAATATATAGTTAAGACTACCCCTAATTTAACTATAAAACATGTACCTTGGGCTGGTTGGCCATGTGAATATTTTAAATATCATACATACAGTACTTTTTCAAAAGACAACTTTGTTTTAACCCTCATCCTTCTCTTGGGTCGTTTTGACCCAAAACTCTTTTTTTTATTATTATAAAAAATATTGAGTGTTCATTGGAGTGCTCCTAAGACCACTTGAACCACGAATCCACAAATAAATTGACTGGATTTGAGGAGTTTATGTGGTTGTAATAAAAAAGGAACAAATCCTTCCCCCACGGGTCAATTTTGACCCCTTTAGGAATTAATGGAATGCATCACGGTTAGTTCACCTAAAAATGGAAATTAGCCCATGATTTACTCACCCTCAAGTCATCCTAGGTGTATATGACATTCATCTTTCAGACGAATAAAATCTGAGTTATATTAAAAAATATAACTGGCTAATCCAAGCTTTATAAACGCATGCATATTGACGAATGCAGAAGCACAGAGGATAGAGCAAAATAAAACGTAGCGTTGGGGGTTACTCTTTTAGTGCAAGTCGACTCGCTAGGGAAGGATTTGTTTCAGGTTGCAAGGGAAGGATGAGGGCTTGGTATAACTGAATTTAGGGTTCATATTTAGATGCATATGCAACAATCAGGGCTTTTGATATAGCAACAAGCTGGCCTTGATAGGGTAATGTCAGTGTACTGTAATAGCAATAATGTGCTAGTCCAAAAAAAAATAGGACATTTGTTTAAAGCAGCACTAGGTAACTTTTCAACCTTCATAATATATTTTCAAGACTCTTGTGATGATAAATCGACTTACAATAGGTTGAATAGCACGTCTGCCATAGCCTGACTGGGTCTGTATCGTTTTTAATCGTACTTTTAAACTTCGGGTTTCGGGTAGTAACCCGAGGAAAAAAAAGAACTACAAAATTCGACTGCTTTACGGCATATACGTCACTTCCACCATCACCCCCACTTCCTTAAATTCGGATGTGCGAGCCTAACTATCCTTTTTATAGTTTGCCGGATGTTATAGTCATGGCCGAGTGAGCACAGAAAAAGAAGAAAGCAAAGGTTTTGTCGGAGGAATGCAAAAAGATGAAACGAGAAAGTGATCGAATTAAAGGCAGGACGAGGATCAACATTGGGCCAGCGTTTGCTCGTTGGCGTGAGCTGAAGGAGGTCAATATATTATATTGACGATATATGGTTATTACCTACCACTCAAACATTGAATTGAAGTATCATATAGATTCTGTAAAACGGTAACCAATAGACTAGACTACTATAATGACGCTGGCTTGTAAACGTGAGCATCGCGATCATTTGGCGTTTTGAAAAAAAAAAATAAAACCCATGAAATGATATTCATATGACATGCTGAAACATATGCCACTGTACCTGGGATGAAGACATTTCACACGCGACGCAAGCAGAACACCTGCATGTGAACAACTGCAGTGTTCAGGGCTATCATAGTTGTCATGTCAACAAATACACGTGTGATGCATCCCCTGATGTAGGATGACAGAGTTTACGACAGTAGTAGAGGACAATACTGTTTCCCAACTGTAGGGGGACCCCGAGAGCAAAACCTACCTAGTGCTGCTTTAAGGATTTGTTAACTGGTAAATGTGTGTTCCCCCCAAGGCTCAAGTCTGAGTCCATTTAGTTTTTCTGTTATTTGGAAAAAATTTCACTTGTCATTTCCTAAGTTGGTAACATTCCCACTGTGTGGAGTGTGGTATAAAACATAATTGATTTTTAAAATGATCGTTACGTTAGGATTACAGCTTTTTAAAGCAGCACTAGGTAACTTTTGCTCTCAGGGTCCCCCTACAGTTGGGAAACAGTATTGTCCTCTACTACTGTCGTAAACTCTGTCATCCTACATCAGGGGATGCATCGCACGTGCATTTGTTGACATGACAACTATGATAGCCCTGAACACTGCAGGAGGAGTTCACATGCAGGTGTTCTGCTTGCGTCGCGTGTGAAATGTCTTCATCCCAGGTACAGTGGCATATGTTTCAGCATGTCATATGAATATATTTTCATGGGTTTAATTTTTTTTTTTTTCAAACGCCAAATGATCGCGATGCTCACGTTTACAAGCCAGCGTCATTATAGTAGTCTAGTCTATTGATTACTGTTTTACAGAATCTATATGATAATTCAATGTTTGAGCGATAGGTAATAACCATATATCGTCAATATAATATCAAGCTACCATAGATGAATCTTCATTGAAAAGTCGATTTGCATTATAGCTTGAGGCAAGACAAATAAACAAATATCACAGACATGTTAGGTATTGTAACGAGTAGGAAAATAGTGTGGCCCCTTTAAGAGCGTTCGCCCCCGGTTGGAGCGCCTGCGTTCTGTGTGTGTGTGAACACTGCGCCTCGAGCTCCCATGTGTGCGGATTATTTTCTGTCTTCTGTTGCTAACATTCATTTATTTTTGTTTTGTTGGGTAATGCTGTGGACGGAAGTGGAGTTTGTGCCGGACTCTTGTGGGGGTTCCGCGGGGAATAAACTGCGGGCTGTTTGATGTCAATCGCCTCCGTGTTTGCATCGACTCCAGTTGCGTTGAGTGAGCTATCCGTATTTTTCACCCGGACACACGCGTTACAGTATCCTAAAATATGATTTTGTACGTCTTATGTATTTACTTGCGAGAACGTAGCCCCTACCAAACTTGTACACGCCGTTTAGACATAGGCTAACCCTAACCCTCGCACGTCAGAATTTAAGGAAGTGACCTATATGCCGTAAAGCAGTCGAATTTTGTAGTTTTTACTACTCGAACGATACAGACCCCGTCAGGCTATGGCAGACGTGTCATTCAACCTATTGTAAGTCGATGTATCATCACAAGAGTCTTGAAACTATATTATGAAGGTTGAAAAGTTACCTAGTGCTGCTTTAATATGCAAATTCACAGTTCATATTCTCCACTCACAATACAGTATTAGGACAGTGAGTCTATTTCTGCTGCTCTTCTCTAATGTCTTATATTATTTTATAATATAACAATCTTATTTTAATTATGTATTTATCATGAGTTAACTATTCATCTGTTTGTCAGTAACAGAAACATGGAGCTGTAATGGTCACTTCATGCAGTCTACTTTTAACCCCATATCTATTTATTTTGTGTGGGTGTGGGTGTGTTACATGTTTTTGTGTGCATATTTTTTTTTTTTTTTAGAGATTTATCAAAAAATGTCTACAGATGTAATGCACAGAATTGTTTAAAAGGCATTAAAGATTATATTTACATCTCATCGAAATAAAACTGAAAAAAAGAAGTGTATGATCATTTCATGCAATATGAAAAGACAAAAGATAAGCCAAAACATTATGACTGAAAGTGATGCAGAGGCATGGACTTTACAAGACCCCCGAATGTGTCCTGTGGTATCCGGCGCCAAGATGTTAGCAACAAACATTATCCACGTCCACAATTGTCATGAAGGGGTGTACCTGGTTTTGCACAAATGTTCATTTGGTGGCACATGTCAAATTTACATCTACATGAACGGCTGGACCCAGGGTTTCCCAGCAGAACATTGGCTAGAGCATTGCTCCCTTCACCAGCTTGTCTACGTCCCACTGTGCATCCTGGTGCCATCATTTCCCCAGGTAAACGGCACACATGTACACGGCTGTCCACATGATGAAAAAGAAAATGGGACTCATCGGACCAGGCGACCTTCTTACACTGCTCCAAGGTCCAGTACTGGCCATTGTATGCACTTTCAATGGTGGACAGGGGTCATCATAGGCACCCTGATTGGTCTGCAGCTGCACTGCACTATGTTATGACCAGGTTGTGGGATATTCCTCCCATAACCCTTAAAATTTTGTGCGTCTTAGTAGAGCTTCTGCTTTGTTGCTCTCGTGCATCAATGAGCCTTGGGTGCCCAACACCCTGTTTGTGGTTTGGCTCTCCTCAGACTACTGCTCACCAGAATCGACACACAAGCCTTGACGTTTCAGAGATACTCTGACCTAGTCACCTTGATATACCAATTTAGTCTTTGTCAGAGTCCCTCAGATCTTTATTACTGCCCATTTCTCCTGCATTCAACACACATTTAATGTGAATTAGCTTGACCTATTTTCCCCACAGAGGAGGTTCTAGTCTATGCGCCTTCACCCAAATATATATATATATTTTAATTTACTCACCCTCACGTTGTTCCAAAACCGAGTTTCTTTCTTCTGTTGAACACAAAATAAGATATTTTAAAGAAAGTTGATAACTAGACAGTCGACGGTACCCATTGACTTCCATAGTATTTTTTTTTTCCTATTATGGAAGTCAATGGGTGCCGTTGAATCTGGTTACCAACATTCTTCAAAGTATCTTCTTTTGTGTTGCTGTCTGATGTTCTCCGCGAACATCGCTCTGGACTCCGGGCGGCAGAGAGGATGTGGCGCAAAACTAAAAACACAACTGACCGGACCCTGTATCAGTCTCTCCTCGCTTCTTTCTCTACTAACTGCTAAAACTACATACTACCACAACAGAATCAACAACTGCTCTGACTCTCGTGCACTTTTCAGAACATTCTCTTCGCTCCTTTGTCCTCCTCCCCCGTTGTGTCCTCCTCCCCTCGTTGTGTTTAACCAGCTCTCTACGTTTCTTGAACAGAACAACCTCCTGGACAACAACCAATCCGGCTTCAAAAGTGGCCACTCAACTGAGACTGCCCTGCTCTCGGTTACGGAGGCACTGAGACAGGCAAATCCAAATCCACAGTACTTATCTTACTGGATTTGTCTGCTGCTTTTGACACAGTTAACCACCAGATCCTCCTGTCAACTCTCATGAAGATGGGCATCTCAGGAACTGCTCTCCAGTGGCTCAAGTCTTACCTCTCAGGTAGGTCCTTCAGGGTGTCATGGAGAGGTGAAGTGTCTAAGTCACATCATCTAGCCACTGGAGTTCCACAGGGCTCAGTGCTTGGACCACTTCTCTTCTCCATCTACATGTCATCACTGGGATCTGTCATTCAGAAACATGGCTTTTCCTATCACTGCTATGCCGACGACACTCAACTCTACTTCTCTTTTCAACCAGATGATCCCACGGTTGGTGTTCGTATCGCTGCCAGTAGTTAATATACTACACCAAATGTCAAAATTTGATTGATTGACAGGTGGGCGGGGCTTCCGGTATAGGGGGCGGAACTTCCGGTGTAGGCGGGACTTCCGGTGTAGGCGGGACTTCCGGTGTAGGCGGGACATCCGGTGTAGGCGGGACTTCCTGTATAGGCGGGACTTCCTGTATAGGCGGGACTTCCTGTATAGGCGGGACTTCCTGTTTAATAAATCATGTGATTGACATTAGGTTTTGACAGTTGGTTTTTGACCTATTGTCATAATAAATCATATGATTGACAGTTGGTTTTGATGGTTTTTTGACAGTTGGTTTTTTGTTTTGATTAATTTGACAGTTGGTTTTTTGTTTTTGAATGCGGTATAATAAATCATGTTATTGACAGAAGGTTTTGACAGTTGGTTTTTGACCTATTGTCATAATAAATCATATGATTGACAGTTGGTTTTGATGGTTTTTTGACATTAGGTTTTTTGTTTTGATTAATTTGACAGTTGGTTTTTTTGTTTTTGAATGCGGTATAATAAATCATGTTATTGACAGAAGGTTTTATCTTTTTGAAGTCGCTGTTATCAGAAAATCCCCCGCGCATCCCAGAGCTGTGTGTTGTAAAGTTCGTCTCCCCCAAACATCTGTTCTTTTAAAACAATATAAGCCTTACAAATGCAATCAGTTAAATGTTTAAACAATGAAATAAAAAAATTAGCTTACATGTACAATCAGTGACATGTTTATTAAAGAGTTAAAGAAAAATAAAACAGGTTATGAATGTATAAAACAAAAAATCATCTCACGACCCTCTGCCTTCTTTTCAAGAAACTACTAGCGTTCACCTTGAGCGCGTCTCTCAAAAACAGGGAGGCGCGCATCTATGTGTGTGTGTGTGTGTATGTGTGTGTGTGTGACAGGTGAATAAGCATACCGCTTTAGATCTCTCCTAATTTATTACCCAATTACAATCTTTTAGCAGTAGTACATCCGTAGGGAGTCGTCCTGAGTGTGTATGTGTGTGTGTGTGTGTGTGTGTGTGTGGGTGTGTGTGTATGTACGCGCCACCTCTGACATCTCCCCTCGCATTCCAGCGATTCCAGTGACAGGTTCTTCTCATGCGGAGAGAGATATAACACATGTAACCGTATATTGTATGCATTGAACCTATTTCTTCATTATATCCTATTTGTATGTAAAATGATAAAAAGCAAATATTTGAACCTGTATCAAACTAAACAACAAGAACAAAGTTAGCAAATGTCTTTCCAGAGCCAATGTTGTTCGTACTCATTTTATTTCCAAGCCTAATCTTGAAAGTTTAAATTAGATTAAATATTTAAAGTTTTAATAAAATCGTATCTTCTTAATCTTCCTATAACAGCGATGTATCCAGCATCTGACGCACCATACTGGATGATTTCTGCTTAAACTCATCATAAACCATCATTTTTATATATACCTCATTTATACAAATAGTCAAGCAGGTCTTGATTAATATAACATCCTATGATTTTTAAATCCAGCATAAAGGACCGTTTTTACTAAACAGAGAATGTTCCATTACTTTTATGTTAGTGTGTTGCGTTTGGCATCGCCTCAGACATTGTAGGTGGAAATATATATTACACTCAATAATAATGATAATCTTGCTAAAACTGAAACACAGGTAATCAAACATTGTAGTTTTAGGTAGATTAAATATATATATATTACATACAACAATGTAAATACATTGAATGATTAACTTACAAAAGGAAATGCACTGTATAAAATCTCTCTCTCTCTCTCTCTCTCTCTCTCTCTCTCTCTCTCTCTCTCTCTCTCTCTCTCTCTCTCTCTCTCTCTCTCTCGCTTTTCGCCTTTCCAGAGCCAATGTTGTTCGTACTCATTTTATTTCCAAGCCTAATCTTAAAAGTTTAAATTAGATCTAAATTAAATATTTAAAGTTTTAATAAAATCGTATCTTCTTAATCTTCCCAGAAGACTGATATATAAAGATAGCATCTGATGCCCGATGATTTTGTGCTTAAATCCATCATAAACCATAATTTTTACTAAACAGAGCCCAGTACATAATTTTAAATATTAAAGATTCAAGCCGGTCTTGAGTAATAACGCTTAACCATGTATGAACCCCATGCAATGAAACATGTTAACAAAGTTTGTCACAAATAAACAGAATTTGTTTCAATACATTTCATTTGTTTTAAAACAATCTTAATCTAAATCTTTAAGAAAATCCCCACACAATCATTAGTGATAGCTTCAGGGAAGGGTGAAGGGTGATGGGATGATTTGAAGACCAGCTGGTCCTCTGTGGTCAATGACACAGTAGAAGTAAAGTTTGTCTTGAGTGAATATTTAATTTTACTCGTCTTATGTCTAAGCATGATCTTACTTTAAATATTAACTGGTTATATTTTACACTACTAATATTACACTACTAATATTTGACATTTTGTGGAAGCCATGATCTAGGATTGCGTGTACAAGTTGCATATGATTTTACTTTTCTTGTGTCTTCCAAACTGGCCTTTATCATTGCGGAAACATACCCTTTACTGAAAATATACTATCGGTTATCTACTCAAAATACGGTGAATTTTACAAATGTAGCCTTTTGTTGATGAGACAGTTTGTCTGTTGACCAGCATGAACAGACTACATGTTCTTTCTAGGAATTATGTGTGCACAAAACTCTCTGTAAATTCAAGAGGCCTAGAGTAAGAAAACAGCGACATTGTTTAAGAAAAGATGTCATACTGCATACAGAAAATCCAATTTATTGTGATAGGTATTTTTCCCCCGCCATAGTCTTAGTTATATTATTATCAATATCACTGATCGCATTTTATTTGTCGGACTGTATATGGTTTTAGGTGAAGATTCCGATCTTGTTGTTGTCGGTGTAAGCGATCACTTGTGTGATGAATTCACTTTAAGCATATTTTTAATTGTATGACTAAACTTTTGTTGTTTTCTTTTGACAAACCTACATTTCAAACGATTGACCTCCTGTGTTTCACAGCCACGGGGGAAAACATATTGTTTTGTAATACTCAATAAACCTAATCTTGGCAAAATTTTCTCACCTAGAACACAAAACTTGTACTGTTTTACACATTTTGACTATTTAACTATTTTTGTAGGTATCGTGTCATTTTAGAGGATTTACTAAAAGTTTAAATGCGCCAGAATCACAATGTTTGTAAATGATGTTTTTTTTTTTGTTTTGTTTTTTTTTTTTTTACTCCACTAGATTGATCATATTTAGTCAGATTTCAGATGACGGTTTTTTCCAAGCATAATCTTTATACAACAATTATCCGTGCACAATTTAATTTAAGAAAAGAGACATTTAGCTATAATTAAAACATAATACAGAAATCATCTCTTCTGCTCTATTGTAAAAGTTTGCAAAGTTTATTTTTGCCACCGCCAGTAGATGACAGTTTTACATTTTGTTTCTTTGTACAGTTTTTAGATGACGACTACTCTTTGAGCACGGTCAAACAAAATACAACATATGAAAATTAAACTATGATGTTCTTTCAGATCGTCTTTCTGCTCTATCTAGGAAGTAGTCACAAGCCAAGACATTTACAACTACTGTGGTTAAAACACACCCGTCTATTACAGTTAGTTACAACATTTGAGAATGATGTGGTCCCCCTTTTTTATAATATGCAAACTTCAATAAAAAGTAACCTTGATAAGTAGTCATTCTAAGTAAAAAAGATTCAGGCTGTTTTAGTTTCCCCACGCTCCAATAGGGATCTGCCTTTTAGGTTTGATCCATGAAACGGGAACAAAAACAACATTACAATGTGTCTTCATGGTTGTCTCAATAATTATTCAATAACCGGTGGAATTGTTTAACATCTCTTAATTTTTTACAATTTTTAATATATGTTCAACTTAAATATTAGTTTTTAGTCATTTACAAAGATGTCATGCGCACTGTCTTATATATAATTATGATATTGTTACATGTTCTGGGTTGTTGGCACCTCTAGGCGGTAAAACTTAGCAGTAAATGAGAGACGTGATTAGGTTGTTACTCAAGCGGTCCTCTGTGACGTCTTTTAATAAAACATTTCAGCGTCATCAAGGCAAACTCATTAACGGTATGCAGTGAAATAAATATAAACATACAAAACTTTATGGTAATGAATAGGCAAGAATGAATATCTAGAATGAATACTACCTCATGCGCTTATTATATTTTGCTTAAAGTTTATTTGTTCAAGTTTTTTTTTTTTTTCTGAAACAGTGTTTTACCACTTTATTTTTTAAACATCACCATTCTTCTTTGTCTGTAATTGTAATTATGTGCATGTTTGTTATCCCCCTTTCCACTAAAACTACGTTTCCAACATTTAGCTGTAATGCTAGCGACCATATTATGTTCTTCACATCTCTCGTTTCGTATAGAGCATTTAGTTGATTTAATCAGATGATGCATTAAACCAGCGTATTCATCATTTATACTAACTTAAATGTTTTTGAATGGGGAAGAAAACATTTTATTTTGATTGTGTAATACCATTTCAAAGAACAAGGGTTAGAAGCTGTGACATGAATAATCGCACATCGTGTGTGTTAAAGTAGGTGGTGTTTTATGACTATTTAAGACGTCATATTATCTCTAACAACCACGAAGCTACAGGTCCTACCCACTGAATTTGGTGTTTAAAGAAGTTAGGATACGGTCTACAACTCTAGTGTTACAATGGCTACTCCTGAAACTTCTGAAACATCTGTGATGGGTGTAACACTGACAAGAAGAACTTCTGTTGAAACGGAAGAAAACCTTCCTTACACACAGCAGAAAAAACAGAGGATCCATTTGACCAAGTTTCTTCATGAAGATGAAGATTCTGTGAAACAGGAATTTCTGCTAGGTGGTGTTTATATTGGCGGATTTGTTTTTGACAAGGCAGCACAGACGGTCAAGCTCTACGCTGTGGAATTTTTTGAAGAATTGGAGACATCGGAGACACCTTGTGTGGTTTTTCCCGCTAAAGACTGGTCATTTTTCTACAATCGTGTTTGGAGCGATCTTAATGGGCTTGCTAGTAAAACCTTTTACATCAACGAATGGGATGGAGTGACACCAAATGTGAGGTACAAGGTGACAAAGGACAGTGAGGAACCAAAGCCTGATGATCAGGCACGTGCAGAGGGGGGGGCGGAGGGTGCTTGAGCACCTGCCTCTTTGCCCCTTGATGCCCAAAGTGCCCTTTTTGTCAAGGCAAAAAATGTTTATATATATATATATATATATATATGTAATTAAAGGCCCTTTTGTGAAGGCCTGCCCAATCTAACTATTAGTAAAATTAATGAATAATAATTTATCCGTGAATAAAATGAATCACATGATGATGACCTTTCACCCGACGACCTCATCTCTCACGCGCCGCTCACGCGCGCGCCAGTGCCTAGTGGACTGACAGGAGAGGATTCTGGTAAGTGTTGTTCTCAGCGAACGAAGTGTTTGTTTACTTATTATTTTGTATTATTTCACAAGAACGACGTGGAGAGAGCATGGAGCTGTTGTTTATATTGCTGTTTCCTGTATGTGTAGCCTGTAGAAGTAACGTTAACATTAGTTTGCTGTGAGGGAGAGAAGTTTCACGGGCGTAGAGTTACACAGTCTTGTCTTTTTATGTTATTTTACTAAAAACTGTTTATACTTTAAACTATTAGTTTTATTCCAGTATTTATTTAAAAAACGTATTCCAACACTGGTAATATACTGATTTTTCGTCCTCTGAATTAGCCTATATCTGTTTTTATTATCATTAAAAAAAATATATAAATTCAGAACAGGATTCAATCATGTTCATGTCAATAATGTTCATCACAGAGAAAAGTGTAGCTTTAATGATAATTCATCTGTATTTAGTTTTATTATTTGTGCAGTTCAGAAAGGTGTTATGTTAACGTTTACGTTTTCTGTATATGTCTAACAGGGAAGGCCACAGGTAAATATAACATTTATTATAATGGGATTATATAAAGATTGTTTTAAGTAGGTGCCGACAGAATGAACACACACATTTTAGTTTCTTTATTTATATTTTTGATTAGACATAATCAAAATCCAACTACATCTCAGAGTCACAATGCAATATATGAAATCATGATCACTGTCTATATAGATTTTTCTGTTTCACTCTTACCCCTGCCATGGCCCTCATCCGTTCCCCCTATTGTTTCTTTCTCAGATGCTTTTCTGAATCTGATATCTTATTTTCTCTCCACAGCTCTTGGTGTGCAGCAGCCTATATGAACATCTCCCTCTTCTTGTAGCAGTCAGCCTTGGCAGCAGTTGCAGCACAGTGAGCGAGTTACAAACACTTTCAGCAATCTTTACATCTTGTCATGGTCACATAACAATTGTTTAATCAGCTAATATATCTCATATGCTTGTTTTAATTTCTATAGTCTCAGATATACTCCAGCAGCATCAACAACAGCAAAGGCAGCAAACCCACTAAAGGATTTATTTAGGAATTTAAGATTTTAAGATTTGACCAGAAATTTTTTAGACGTTAATGTTAAAAATCTTGTATAAGTTTGCTGTGATTTTTTGTTTTTGTTTGCTTGGTTTTTATTTTTATTGGATAAATGTAACTCTTGTATATTTGTAATTCAGTTTTTGCCATGAAAATAGCCACAGATACTGACATGGCATTAAATAAAACGATTCTGTACTGTACGAAACGGGCCACGTTGATTTTGAATAATGACCATGTCCTACACAGTTTACTATAACAGCTGTTCATTACTATTCTGTATAACTGAATCATAAGTATAACAGTTTCTAATCCCAGAGTTATTAATAGGTGCCAATATTTTTTTTTGTAAACTTTTAACCTTTAAATGGTCTTTTTTATTCTCTTTCTTTTTCAAAACTGCATCAAAGCATTTGCTACCATATCAATACAGAAACATCCGTATCGGAACGCGTATCAGAAAGGAATGCGTCACAATATATTGCTGTATTGATATTTTGAGCACAGCCCGATTAAAAGCCTTGTTCCATGTGCCCCTTTTATACTTTGAGCACCTGCCCCTCCAACGGTCTCTGCACGGCCCTGCTGATGATTGTGTACTCATATCAACCTGCAGGAACAAGACGCTACATGAACAAACCCGACTTAAGCGGCGTAAATGCTACGAGGAGGCCGAAATTCGAAATTCGAAGTATTGGCTTCAAAGCAGCAGCGACTCAAACTCTGATAATGACTACCCAATTCCAGAGGACTACCCTTTTGAATGTTGTACAAAGAGTCTTGTCCTCTTGTGGAGTGACATGCCTATGTTGCACACCGTCTTTTCAGCAATTGACATGCTTTTTAAGCGGAGTTGAGTTTAATTCATTTAAAGTCATGGTGATATGTCTTAATAAGTATTGAATAGGAACATGCGTTCTGGTAAAAACACTATTTGTACAATTATATTGTAATGTACAATTGTTACAAGCCACGGTTGTCCTAGACTCAGTTTCCCATGATCCTCCCTGTCCTACAACTGAACTCACTTCGTCATCCTCTCTCCCGCACTCCCCGGATCCCCTGCACTCCCATTATATTGGACTCACTTCCCTGTACCCCATGTCTATTCTTATTGATATGTTTACTATGGTTGGTATTGTGTGTTTGGTTGATGTGTTATCCCCTCGCTGAATAAACCTGTCTATTGTTGGAAGTCCAATTCTGATTCATCCCTGCTGCACCGCACCAACCGTAAAAACTATGAATTTGTTTAACTGTGATTGAATTTCACTCGCCTCTAAAAATCTGTTACCAGACAACATAATGTCTTATTCAAATTGTAGAATATTGATTAAAAGTGTTTGTATATACTGGAAAAACATTTAAATTATTATTAATCTGTTTCATACAATATGTACATTGCGTCTTAATATTACTTGAGCCATATTAATATGCCAATGTCAATGAAAGTATTTAACTGAACATCTTAACATTATCTTTGGTATATAAGTTACCTTAAAATCTGAGCAAAAATAAAAATTCCATCCATCTACTTTTTAAATACATGTTATGAATTCGAACAATCCACAATTGCATTTTTTTTTTTTTTTTTTTTTTTTTTTTCATCCAATCTATAGTCACATTTTTAAACTAATTACAATTAGCACAACATCATTCTGTTGTTTCGACACAATATACAATCAGTTAACACAATTCTAAAATTGTTTAATTTTTTTCATTCGAGCTTACCCAATACCAAAATCATATATTCTTTTGGTCATATTTACAAATGGTTAAACACGGTAAGACACAAATGAAGACCTAATGTTCCAAATATAGTATAAAGCCTCTACTTCTGAAACAACAGCAGCAGCTCAAACGTATTGAAAAATATATAAGACAAAGACTGAAACAACTGATAAGCAGATCTCTGAAATATATTATCTTGTTAAAATAGTGTTAGAATCATTTAAGATGATTATTTTATTAATATTACAATTTTTCCAATTGTTAACACACTAAAATGACATGCATGGCACAATTATTTAAACTGACACTCAATGAGCAAAACCTCAGCCCAGATATGCAGAACTATAATCACATTCTGTGATTAGTTTTTTGCATAACACTACACACAGTGTTTTGCAAAACCCTAAACACTCAATATTAGACACCGAAATCGAACCTGATGTCACTTCTTTCCCATTTCAAGGCACTGTTTTCCAAAATATCACCCCTATAAACCAATTGTTCAAACATCAGGTGTGTAGACACTTAGGTGCTTAATTGTAAACTCTACAATCAGGGGTAAGCACTATAAAAGGGCAACAGGTTAGTTTACCTGTCTTCAACAAAAATGGAAGGAAACGTTGTAGTAAGAGAAAGAGTGAGGATGCGAGGGGGGGAGCCCATCGAGGACGAGGGGTAGAGAGGGGAAGAGGGGTATAGTGAGTAGGAAGAGGCAGACGTGGGATGTGGACAAAGAAGACTGGGGACCAACTTTATCAGATGCCATAATGAGTACCCATGGGTTGACATTGAGAGAGTTGAAAGGCATGAATGAATCTAATGATTTTACAATGTGGAGAGAAATATATATTTTCGTCAATATGCAGTACTGGTCTTATGTTTACTGTTTGTTCAATATATTCACATACTTTACTCTAACAAAACTTTCGAAAATCAAACCCAAATTATATCCGTAGAAAATTAGAAATGGAACAATTGTTTAAGATTGAGAACAGCAGAGTGTAAATGAACCAAACAGAATCAGAGTGTATGGACAGTGTGTGTGCCCTACGCTGTCAAAATTGGGTTTTGTTAAATTATTGTAAAATTTGAAAGAAGTGTTTCATTTTGTAAAAGAACTGAGGTGTTCTGCTACTTATGTATGTAGATGTGTGAATTGTATGTAGTGTTTTGACAAGCCTTTTTAAAATCATAAAAAATCCATATTTACCTCCTAAAGAATCAGGGTAGCAAGCGGTGTAATATACTGTTTGTAGCTGGCTCAGACATGCTCATAAAATAATAACAAGTGATTGCCCCTTTTATTCTTCAAGAAACTGTTTCTGGCCCTTGATGGACTTAAGCTTTCTCCTAAAGTACGTTCTTACCTTGAGAAAACCTGTACCCTGTGACATCCAAAAGGTTCATTGCGTGCAGCCTTTACGTTTACATTTGCGCATCTCTTACGCTGTATTAAAACAACATAGATGGTAATGATGGATGCCATCATTTTATAACTGTTTTGAAAAATATGTTTACATTCACACATTTCTTACAAATTTATTTTTTGCTCGTTTAAAAGGTTTTCAGATGTTTTGATACTGAGATTATCTATGCATAGAACTGCTAATTTTAGAGTTCTAATATGTGTTTAATATGTTATTGAACGCGGATGTTTATCATTGCTCAAGTTGCTTAAACCTTTAAAGTGATTATAAGCATTATAGGTTTCTGTAAGTGCTTGTTATTTCTTCTAAGGAGAATTAACTGCATATTGTCACAGTATTATTTTGTCACATTATAAGAGTAACATTTTACTTTTAAAATAATGACCAGCACTGCAAGTAAAATGTATTTAAAGAGCAAATGATTTTGTGTAATTATATTAATTACATCAGATTTGTAAGTAAAAATTACTCTATATAATTGTAACAGGCCAAGTTATATTTACTTGTCCACTTTGTTAATTTTACTTCACATAGTTAAGTAGATTTATTTAATATCCATATGTGTAAAATGTGCATAGTTGTTTGCAAGTTTATGCACAAATATTTTTTGAGAAAATCTAATCTAAACCATTTTTCATTGTTGTGAAGATATATAAAACAAAGACCGAAACAACTTAAGCATTTATGTAGCATATCTTTGAAATATTTTATCTTGTAAAACATGGTGTTAAAAATCATTGTTGAAGTTATTTCCATTACTTGAACTTACCGTAAAATAGCAAACTATTGCTTTAAATATTCAAGTACTTTAAAATAAAAATCTAGTGTAATTAATAAAAGTTGAAAATTGCTTTAACTTTATTCTGATTTAGTTAACGCAATGTAAAAACATATGCTGTCATAACTTATCGATCATATAAGTTTTACAGTGTACAGAGGAATGGAGGGAGAGGAGTAGATGGAGGAGAGGAGTATTAGGATCAGGACAATGGGTGGAAGGAGAGATAGAGGAGAGAAGGAAAAATATGTGCATTCTTGGCAACATACTATCTAAAAGTGAACGAGTCAATACTTAATAGGACACATTCAACAAAATTGTAGAATGACTTACAGTAAAAGAAACGATATATATATATATATATATATATATATATATAGCAATGGAATGCATATTGTCTGCAGGTAGAACTGAAATACAGGTTTCATAATACCATCAATTGTTAGTATTTGTCATTGTGCACTATGTTCTAGAGTTTGACAGAATGATTCAATTTTGAATCGGGTTTGTTCTGTTTTGATTACATTAGTTATATTTTGAAAGGTAGATTTTGTATTTAACAAAATATGGTTTTTGGCTGAAGTTTAACTATGATGTAGGTGTGGTAAATACTTGTTAGCGGTTTAAAAAGAGTGTAGTTTTTACTTAGCTTTTATGACTTCCTGACGACAACCCCCATACACCCCCTCACAACAGGGGGCGGGGTTAAGGGAGTCTCCCAAAACGGCAGTCCTGATAAACTCTACACATAGTGCTCGGTTAACGCAAGCAATCTGGGTTCCTAACCGAAAGGGATCTAGCTACTAGCCTAGGTTTGACGACTACATCAGCACAGATTTCTGTGGTACTGCAGCATCAGAAGTTGAAGGAAGATTGTCTGGCTGTTATATTGACCTCAAAGTCAACATTCCTGTTTGTCTGAGCCTGCCGAAAAGCTCGCTTCTTTTACTCGCATTTTGAGGGATCAGACCCAAAAAAACCCAAACTTCAGAACGTTAACCCACAAGGCCTGGACAATTGTGGACAAAGGACACACCGGAGATTCCAGGGACTATTAGAATCTTTCAGCATCAACTGCACCGTATACAGTTCTGAAGAAGACGTCTTCAACGGTGCGGATTTCTGGAATGGCTACGCAAAAGCTGATGGAGAGCGACTCCCCGTTGAGCTCTGGTGATGATGTGCGCAAGTACCCTCCGGCGTGCACATGCTCCGTGGGGAAGGAGTGCCATGTTAAAGCCATGTTAGGCGGTATGTTTAAAGATAATTTTCGAGGTCAGATGGTTGGCTTGATGCGTAAAATCATTGACGATGCATGTGGTTCAAATAATGATTGTGCGGGGGGTACCAAACGTGTAACAACTCTCAAAAATGAAATGGACGGCATAAGAGACCTGACAAATTCATTGCCTGATGTGACAAGCTTGTTTAAGAGTAAACAACCTATCTGTGTAATCCTCAGAAAGGTTTTGGATGTGATGTATGATTGTAGCGATGAGTTAGGAGTTACCGAAGTACTCTGTATGTGTACATATGTATCAGATATATGTGTATCCCTGGTGTCAAAAAATGAGAAAACTGACATTAATGAATTGGTTGAAACGCTGGTCAACTACATACTAGAGAAAAACATGATAGTCTGCAGAGATTTTCTTTTCTGGCTAGATCATCTGTAATGTCATTATTAATGTTTTACTTTATGTATGTAATGCCATTCTATCATTTTCTTCAATACTTCAATTAATGTTCGTATATTCAACAATACACTGTTGAAATAAAATGCTGAATCACTTAACTTCATGTTATGATTGTGTCTGACCATTCTATACACCCAAACATATATTTATGGTAGTATAAATACTATGTAAATGATGAATACGCTGGTTTAATGCATCATCTGATTAAATCAACTAAATGCTCTATACGAAACAAGAGATGTGAAGAACATAATTTGGTCGCTAGCATTACAGCTAAATGTTGGAAAACGTAGTTTTAGTGGAAAGGGGATAACAAACATGCACATAATTACAATTACAGACAAAGAAGAATGGTGATGTTTAAAAAATAAAGTGGTAAAACACTGTTTCAGAAAAAAAAAAAAACTTGAACAAATAAACTTTAAGCAAAATATAATAAGCGCATGAGGTAGTATTCATTCTAGATATTCATTCTTGCCTATTCATTACCATAAAGTTTTGTATGTTTATATTTATTTCACTGCATACCGTTAATGAGTTTGCCTTGATGACGCTGAAATGTTTTATTAAAAGACGTCACAGAGGACCGCTTGAGTAACAACCTAATCACGTCTCTCATTTACTGCTAAGTTTTACCACCTAGAGGTGCCAACAACCAGAACATGTAACAATATCATAATTATATATAAGACAGTGCGCATGACATCTTTGTAAATGACTAAAAACTAATATTTAAGTTGAACATATATTAAAAATTGTAAAAAATTAAGAGATGTTAAACAATTCCACCGGTTATTGAATAATTATTGAGACAACCATGAAGACACATTGTAATGTTGTTTTTGTTCCCGTTTCATGGATCAAACCTAAAAGGCAGATCCCTATTGGAGCGTGGGGAAACTAAAACAGCCTGAATCTTTTTACTTGACTACTTATCAAGGTTACTTTTTATTGAAGTTTGCATATTATAAAAAAGGGGGGCCACATCATTCTCAAATGTTGTAACTAACTGTAATAGACGGGTGTGTTTTAACCACAGTAGTTGTAAATGTCTTGGCTTGTGACTACTTCCTAGATAGAGCAGAAAGACGATCTGAAAGAACATCATAGTTTAATTTTCATATGTTGTATTTTGTTTGACCGTGCTCAAAGAGCAGTCGTCATCTAAAAACTGTACAAAGAAACAAAATGTAAAAACTGTCATCTACTGGCGGTGGCAAAAATAAACTTTGCAAACTTTTACAATAGAGCAGAAGAGATGATTTCTGTATTATGTTTTAATTATAGCTAAATGTCTCTTTTCTTAAATTAAATTGTGCACGGATAATTGTTGTATAAAGATTATGCTTGGAAAAAACCGTCATCTGAAATCTGACTAAATATGATCAATCTAGTGGAGTAAAACAAAAACAAAAAAAAAAAAACATCATTTACAAACATTGTGATTCTGGCGCATTTAAACTTTTAGTAAATCCTCTAAAATGACACGATACCTACAAAAATAGTTAAATAGTCAAAATGTGTAAAACAGTACAAGTTTTGTGTTCTAGGTGAGAAAAATTTGCCAAGATTAGGTTTAATGAGTATTACAAAACAATATGTATTCCCCGTGGCTGTGAAACACAGGAGGTCAATGGTTTGAAATGTAGGTTTGTCAAAAGAAAACAACAAAAGTTTAGTCATACAATTAAAAATATGCTTAAAGTGAATTCATCACACAAGTGATCACTTACACCGACAACAACAAGATCGGAATCTTCACCTAAAACCATATAGAGTCCGACAAATAAAATGCGATCAGTGATATTGATAATAATATAACTAAGACTATGGCGGGGAAAAAATACCTATCACAATAAATTGGATTTTCTGTATGCAGTATGACATCTTTTCTTAAACAATGTCGCTGTTTTCTTACTCTAGGCCTCTTGAATTTACAGAGAGTTTTTGTGCACACATAATTCCTAGAAAGAACATGTAGTCTGTTCATGCTGGTCAACAGACAAACTGTCTCATCAACAAAAGGCTACATTTGTAAAATTCACCGTATTTTGAGTAGATAACCGATAGTATATTTTCAGTAAAGGGTATGTTTCCGCAATGATAAAGGCCAGTTTGGAAGACACAAGAAAAGTAAAATCATATGCAACTTGTACACGCAATCCTAGATCATGGCTTCCACAAAATGTCAAATATTAGTAGTGTAATATTAGTAGTGTAAAATATAACCAGTTAATATTTAAAGTAAGATCATGCTTAGACATAAGACGAGTAAAATTAAATATTCACTCAAGACAAACTTTACTTCTACTGTGTCATTGACCACAGAGGACCAGCTGGTCTTCAAATCATCCCATCACCCTTCACCCTTCCCTGAAGCTATCACTAATGATTGTGTGGGGATTTAGATTAAGATTGTTTTAAAACAAATGAAATGTATTGAAACAAATTCTGTTTATTTGTGACAAACTTTGTTAACATGTTTCATTGCATGGGGTTCATACATGGTTAAGCGTTATTACTCAAGACCGGCTTGAATCTTTAATATTTAAAATTATGTACTGGGCTCTGTTTAGTAAAAATTATGGTTTATGATGGATTTAAGCACAAAATCATCGGGCATCAGATGCTATCTTTATATATCAGTCTTCTGGGGAGATTAAGAAGATACGATTTTATTAAAACTTTAAATATTTAATTTAGATCTAATTTAAACTTTTAAGATTAGGCTTGGAAATAAAATGAGTACGAACAACATTGGCTCTGGAAAGGCGAAAAGCGAGAGAGAGAGAGAGAGAGAGAGAGAGAGAGATTTTATACAGTGCATTTCCTTTTGTAAGTTAATCATTCAATGTATTTACATTGTTGTATGTAATATATATATATATTTAATCTACCTAAAACTACAATGTTTGATTACCTGTGTTTCAGTTTTAGCAAGATTATCATTATTATTGAGTGTAATATATATTTCCACCTACAACGTCTGAGGCGATGCCAAACGCAACACACTAACATAAAAGTAATGGAACATTCTCTGTTTAGTAAAAACGGTCCTTTATGCTGGATTTAAAAATCATAGGATGTTATATTAATCAAGACCTGCTTGACTATTTGTATAAATGAGGTATATATAAAAATGATGGTTTATGATGAGTTTAAGCAGAAATCATCCAGTATGGTGCGTCAGATGCTGGATACATCGCTGTTATAGGAAGATTAAGAAGATACGATTTTATTAAAACTTTAAATATTTAATTTAGATCTAATTTAAACTTTCAAGATTAGGCTTGGAAATAAAATGAGTACGAACAACATTGGCTCTGGAAAAGGCATTTGCTAACTTTGTTCTTGTTGTTTAGTTTGATACAGGTTCAAATATTTGCCTTTTATCATTTTACATACAAATAGGATATAATGAAGAAATAGGTTCAATGCATACAATATACGGTTACATGTGTTATATCTCTCCGCATGAGAAGAACCTCTCACTGGAATCGCTGGAATGCGAGGGGAGATGTCAGAGGTGGCGCGTACATACACACACACCCACACACACACACACACACACACACACACACACACACACACATACACACTCAGGACGACTCCCTACGGATGTACTACTGCTAAAAGATTGTAATTGGAAAAAATAAAAGACCGTGCCTGTTACACACAGACACACGCACATACATAGATGCGCGCCTCCCTGTTTTTGAGAGACGTGCTCAAGGTGAACGCTAGTAGTTTCTTGAAAAGAAGGCAGAGGGCCGTGAGATGATTTTTTGTTTTATACATCCATAACCTGTTTTATTTTTTCTTTAACTCTTTAATAAACATGTCACTGATTGTACATGTAAGCTGATTTTTTTTTTATTTCATTGTTTAAACATTTAACTGATTGCATTTGTAAGGCGTATATTGTTTTAAAAGAACAGATGTTTGGGGGAGACGGACTTCACAACACTGGCCCATTCATATACGCTGCTCTGGGATGCGCGGGGAATTTTCTGATAACAGCGACTTCAAAAGATAAAACCTTCTGTCAATAACATGATTTATTATACCGCATTCAAAACAAAAAAACCTAATGTCAAAAAACCATCAAAACCAACTGTCAATCATATGATTTATTATGACAATAGGTCAAAAACCAACTGTCAAAACCAACTGTCAATCATATGATTTATTATGACAATAGGTCAAAAACCAACTGTCAAAACCTAATGTCAATCACATGATTTATTAAACAGGAAGTCCCACCTACACAGGAAGTCCCGCCTATACAGGAAGTCCCGCCTATACAGGAAGTCCCGCCTATACAGGAAGTCCCGCCTACACCGGATGTCCCGCCTACACCGGAAGTCCCGCCTACACCGGAAGTCCCGCCCCCCTATACCGGAAGCCCCGCCCACCTGTCAATCAATCAAATTTTGACATTTGGTGTAGTATATTAACTACTGCCTGCCTAACAGACATTTCTGCCTGGATGAAGGAACATCACCTGCAACTCAACCTTGCAAAGACAGAACTGCTTGTGGTCTCAGCCAACCCAGCACTTCATCACAATCTCTCCATTCAGCTAGGATCATCAACCATAACTCCGTCCAGGACAGCCAGGAATCTTGGAGTTGTGATTGATGATCAGCTAAAATTCATTGACCACATTACTGCAACAACCCTGCAGATTTGCGTTATACAACATTAGGAAGATTAGACCCTTCCTATCAGAGCAGGCCACACAACTCCTGGTCCAAGCTCTTGTTCTCTCCAGACTGGACTACTGTAATGCTCTTCTAGTGGGCCTTCCGGCATGCACTATCAAACCCTTGCAACTGATCCAGAATGCAGCGGCGAGGGTGATCTTTAACGAGCCGAAGAGAGCACATGTCACTCCTCTCTTCATCAATCTCCACTGGCTCCCAATAGCCGCTCGCATCAAATTCAAGACACTGGTGCTCGCCTTCAAAGCAACCACTGGTCTGCACCAATATACCTAAACTCACTTGTTCAGACTTACACACCTTCCAGGAGCTTACGTTCTGCCAGTGAACGACGTCTTGTGGTCCCATCCCAAAGAGGCATGAAATCACGCTCACTGACCTTTTCCTGGACCGCCCCCACCTGGTGGAATGACCTGCCTGGAATAATCTCAATTCGAGCAGCCGAGTCTGTAGCCATTTTCAAAAAACAGCTAAAGACACATCTCTTCCAGCAGCACCTGACCAATCAAGAATAGCACTTAACATTCTATTAATTTTCTGTCTAATTTATAAAAAATAAACAGTTCTGTCCTGTGTGTTCTGTGCTAGATTAACTGAGACTTGTTACAGCACTAACATACTGTTGCCCTTGACTGTTCTAGCTGCTTCTATTGCTCTCATTTGTAAGTCGCTTTGGATAAAAGCGTCTGCTAAATGACTAAATGTAAATGTGTTCAGGTTTGGAACAACTTAAGCGTTATGACAACATTATATTTTTGGGGTGTACCATCTCTTTAACGGCCATATAAATTGGGCGGAATGAATTACCAGATTGTAGGTAAATATCCACCTCATCCAGATCTCTTTTTTTATTCTGAAATATCCCGATACTACTTCGGTGTGAGGGAGAAACAACACTGTAAACGATTCGAGTGCGCGAGTGAACTGTCCTAACGAATCAAACTGAATCATGGAAACCCGTTTGACCGAGTGAATCAAAAGAGTGATTCATTGGTTCGGATTCTAAACAGCTGGAAGAAAGAAAAACAAAAAACACCTTGATTACTGAAATATTATCAAGTAAAATCATTATCAGATCGGACACAAAGATTTACCAGTATAATTTCAGTTGGGGCTTATGCACCAATGAACTAGCGACGCACTTGGTTATTCTACTAAAATATACTCCATCGCAAGTTATGGAAATAGCCAAGATTCATTGGAGGAATAAACATTAGAATGGCAATTATTTTATTAATGTTGTCTTAATATCACACTTACCGTTTTTCACACGAGTCATCAAATAATTAGCAGGCTTTGCTTTAGGAATCGAGTTCACATGGGGATCATTATGGGCTCCCTGGAATCAAATATTCTAAAAACCCATTTTAAATAAATGATATGCTTTCTTGGGACTTAAACCAAAAGTGACAAAATATGACATCCACCTATGGTCAGTTTAAGAGGGTAGTATGTTTATTTCAATAATCTGTTCATTTTACTAATGCGTCAGGTAAAGACACGAGGAAAGACTAAGGCCCCGTTCACACTGCAGGCAAAAATAGCCCAAATCCGATTTTTTTGAGGTCAAGTGACCAGGTCAGACTTCTTCAGAGGTAGTGTGAACACTCAAATCTGGCCCAGATCTGATTTTTTCAAATCAGATTTAGACCAGTTTCAAAAAAATAGAATTGGAGTAGAACTTACCATTTAAGCTCTGCAAACTCCTGCCTCGAAACATCATAATTCAATGAACACATGGAACACATTGAACTCACATACAGTGTTTGATGGCAAGTTTAGTTATTTTATTATTGAAATCTCCTAATTCTATTGTCCTCACAAGGTATAAATACCCTGAACATCCAATATTGACACGTTTCACAGTGAAGACATGTTTTGAGCTTCAGATCGAGTTACTGAGAGAGACCAGAGGGGCTTTTTCATAGAGAATCGTGTACAGTAGTGAATAAAGCCCACCAGAGGGACCGACATATTACATCTATGGGGCCAAGAAAATAAGGAGGTGCAAATTTCACAACAATTTCACAATATATACACGACTCCAATTCAAGTTATTTAGAGGCAACATCATCAAAAGGAGATACTGATGTGCTGTTAAAAAGCTTGGGCCAAGATTATTATTACATAACATCTGGCACAAATAAACAAAATACAACATACAGCTTGTCAAAAACAAGGTCCAAAATTAAATGACCTCCTCTGGCCCAGAGGAAGACCAGTAGGTAGTTGGGCATGGTTTTCATTTCAGAAAACGTCTGTTGTCCAGCAGAGGACAAGAGAATGAATGTTATGGCAAAGTTCTCAAACTTAATACACAGAGGTAAAGATTAGATGAAATTTGTCAAATTTATGTTCTAGCATCACCAGAGGAACCCTGACTTACTTTAGACCTTGTGACCCCTTTGTAATCACCAACCCTAGTGTTAAAACTTTACAATAAATACAATAAAAACACCAACTTTGAATGCAATGCATTTTAACCTGTAAAAGTGTCTTCAACTCGACTAGTGACAAAGCGATATATCAGCCAGACCTATTCAACAACCAATATTTGACCATTTTGGCCTGCTTGGAAGAATTTTTTTTTTTCTTGAGCAGCAAATCAGGATATTAAAATTATTTCTGAAGGATCATGTGACACTGAAGACTGGAAGAAGGATGCTGAAAATCCAGCTTTGCATCACAGGAATACATTTTATATTTCAATTGATTCAAATAGAAAACAGTTATTCTCAACTGTTATAATATTTCACAATATATACTGTCTTTTTTTGATAAAATGCAAGCCTTAATGAGCATAAGAAGCTTCTTTCAAAAACATAAAAAAACGTAATTATTCCAAACTTCTGACTGGTAGAAAAAAATAAACAATACATAATTCATTATTACAAATTTTGGGCTCAAAAATAATAATAAATTAAGTCTCATATCGGTCGATCACTACACTTCACAATGGTGCAAACAATCTTGATTTGACATACAGGTAAGGTTGGATACTCTTATTTATTAAAGGGTTAAAGCGTTACACAATATATTTTTCATTTTTATGTGTTAATGTTATCTATGTTCTATCCCATGCTAATTTATTTTGTATGATAGCGCAAACTATGGGAAAGGATCTAACCAGTTGGTCTAATCGATTTATCGTGTTTCTTTGTGAGAGTGACGTTTTTCTGCACTTCCGATCAATCCTGATCAATCTATCTGCACTATGACGTGGGTGTAAATGTGAACGTGAAAATTCGATATCATTGGGACCAACAGCTACATGAACAGTGATTCAATACTAGGCGGAAAAATATTGGCGAACACGTCCTCTGAAGTCCACTGACTTTCGGTTTCTCCTTCCAGAAAAGCATGATTACATCAAATGGCTTTCGTTTCAAAAAGTGCTGGACAGGAGCGGTCAAAGTACGGTGCACCTGGAGGTCGGACGGGATCAGTGAGGGACCACTTCCTTTATGGAGGCGAGGGCAGAATGGATACGGACATGCAGTCTGTTCTCAAAGTCGTACCCGGTGTAGTTCTCCTGCAAGCAAAGGTAGTCATCAACTGAACTCAATTTACTGATGTATTCAAGACACTAAAATCACTGACAGTCATGGTCTTACCTTGGCCTGAAGTAGTAATGATCTTCCTTTACTCAGAGTCTTAGGGAAAAAAACAATATTAAAGAATATTTAGAAATAGTAAAAAAAAAATCCAATAAAAGTATTTTATAATAAATAAAATTATTTCTAGCTGGTTAATAAAGAATATACAAGAGCCATGAGCCTATGAGATTCATTCCTGTTAGAGCAATTTTGTTTTTTAAAAATACCACCATATAAACTAGATGTTGGCTTGAGAAAGCCTGACCAGAAAGTTTCAAGTGGTTTTAAAAGCTTAAAGTTTGAAGGTTTTAAGTAGGGATGCACCGATACCAGTATCGATTTGAAAGTTTTCAGTATGGATGTACTGACACCAGTATCGGTTTGAAGGTTTTCAGTAGGTATACACCGATACCAGTATCGGTTTGAAAGTTTTCAGTAGGGATACACCGATACCAGTATCGGTTTGAAAGTTTTCAGTAGGAATACACCGACACCAGTATCGGTTTGAAAGTTTTCAGTAGGGATACACAGACACCAGTATCGGTTTGAAAGTTTTCAGTAGGGATACACAGACACCAGTATCGGTTTGAAAGTTTTCAGTAGGAATACACTGATACCTGTATCGGTTTGAAAGTTTTCAGTAGGGATACACCGATACCAGTATCGGTTTGAAAGTTTTCAGTAGGAATACACCGACACCAGTATCGGTTTGAAAGTTTTCAGTAGGAATACACCGACACCAGTATCGGTTTGAAAGTTTTCAGTAGGGATACACAGGCACCAGTATCAGTTTGAAAGTTTTCAGTAGGGATACACTGACACCAGTATCGGTTTGAAAGGTTTCAGTAGGGATACACTGACACCAGTATCGGTTTGAACGTTTTCAGTAGGAATACACTGACACCAGTACCGGTTTGAAAGTTTTCAGTAGGAATACACTGACACCAGTATCGGTTTGAAAGTTTTCAGTTGGGATGCACCAATATTGATACCAGTATTGGTATCTGTGTCGGGTTGAGGGTTTTCAGTAAGGATGCAAAAATACCAGTATCGGTTTGAAATATAATACAGAGCAGTAACAGAAGCTCATACAATACATTATAACATAATTAAGCATGAAAATAACTGAAGGAAATCTATTTGGCTAAACAAAATATTCAAACTAATATTCATATTCTTTTGGTTTCTCTACTCTATGTTTTAATAAAGTTATTATAATTTTAAAAAAATAATATTAAATTAAAATTTGACATTTCAAATTCTATTCATGTTTTTTTTTTTTTTTTTTTACAAATGCAGGTATCGTTATTCAGCATCTGCAACTACTAAAAATGAAAGTATTAGTATCGGACTTGTTCTGGAAAAAGTTGCATTGGTACGTCCCTAGTTTTCAGAAAAACTGATTGATATTCTGGATGGTTGCTAGGAGGTTTTCTAATGGTATGTTCACACCGGACGCGAATGACGCGATTTGCGCGAGTGATTTACATGTTAAGTCAATGCAGAGACGCAAAATGGCATTCTGCGGTGTGATTCGCGCGAAT